>JAOWCC010000577.1:22084603-22548854 GCA_030867875.1 Actinernus sp. WN-2022
TTGCTAGGTGGACGGCACCGGTTGCACATTGTAATTGGATTATTTTAAGATTCCCGCGAAATTCAATTATCGGGTCGGTACTTTGCGGCGGCCTTTCAATTAGTGGATAACATTGCAAAGCAAAGCCAAATAATTTCAAAATAAAATCATTCAAGAGCTAAGCAACTGTGACTACGTTTATACGTAAACTATCGGCCGCGCGCTCGCTTCAAATCACCTTAGAAAAAACGGGGAGTGCAGATTTATAAGGCTTCGGTAAAAGCTGTACATAAACTATCAGCGCTCAATTCAAATCACCTTAGAGTATTATTAAGTAATAAAATTCATTCATTCAAAAAGACATGGGAGTGCCAAAATTTCCTAAGTTTCTGTAAGACTTCTACATATCTAATGAGTTGTATCTAATCTCAATATTCGATTAACGCGTTTTTGATGTTAAGAATTTGTCATTTCATGCAAGGTCGTTACTTTGCGGCGGCCTTTCAATTAGTGCCCTATTCAGTGGCCCGCTATGCACGCGCTAACATAGCGTAAAGTACGGACAAAGCAAAACAATTTCAAAATAAAAATTATTCAAGAGATAAGAAACCTAAACCGTAAGTGAGTATGTTACGTAACCTTAATTACGTAAATTTTAATAACGCGCTTAATTCAGATCAGTAGGTAAGAAAACGATAGACTCTGGGAGGGGGTGCAAGTTTCCTAGGCAAAATGTCTAGGAAATTTGCATCGGGGAGTGCAAATTTACGGGGGTGCAAATTTCCTGGGACACCGGAAGGCATAATTTGTGTCAATTTTTTTTTTCCCAACAGCATAAATCGTTAAAAGTTGCATTCGAAGAGATTTGAAGCGAAACCAAATGATTTTGATGGGAAAGTAAGCTTTATTTATATCGCCATGTTGGTGTACCCGAGAGGGGCATCGCGGCCGCATACAAAACAAAATACTGTAAAATTGTCGTATATACATTGGCCCATAGCTCCTTTAGGAAATAATCTAATGTTTCAAAATTTGGGTTATAAGTGTATTTTTAGTAGTTCTACAAGGACCAAGATGTTTTATTTGATTTTATCAATGCAAACCAATTTTGCGATCGAGGTCATGACGATGAAAACCACGAATAGGAAGTAGTTATTGCATCACGTTTTCATTGTATCTGTCACCATCTATGCTTCTCTTAGATCATTTAATTGCTTAAGTTAGAAGTTCTCTAATCCTCGGAGAACCGAGTTGCTGCATCGGGTCGGGAAATATATTTCCACTCAATTTTCCACTTTTTTTGGCCACATCCCCAGGGTGTTTTTTTCGTGGTTTTTCCTATCCGGCAGTAACTCATCTATCGTACTATTACAGTGATTCAACATATTGACGAAATTCTAGTTATACTTTTCGGTTAGCCCGGTTAGTTATCATTAGCCTAGCGGGCTGACTGGTGGCAGCAATCCCTTAGTAATAAACTAATTCTTACGAAGCATCTTGTGAGCGTGGTCAGAATATATTAATGAGGATATTGAGAGTGCATCAGTCAACAGATTTTCTACCCTGCTCTCGGCAACACATTCCCCCGTTGAATTAACAAATATCCTTAAACGGAAAACACGCTTTAAATAATGATAATCATTATTCTTATGGAATTCTTAAAACCAGTCAAGGTTACAGATAAACATTTGTGACATTGCGAACGGCGGTAGACGTAGACCGGCTTAGTTGAGTAGTCATAACATCTGCAGTACATGCAAAGGGTTGCTTATGAGTTCGAGCCCGAGAGGAGCGCTCAAAAAATATTCTCGTTTACCTTCTCTTCTTGATTACCTGTGAACCCTAGCTCTAGGTTAGTGAGAACCCGTCGTTTACCCGTGAAGTCGTCCGATGGTTAGGTTTGGGTTAGGATTTGTCTTAGAATTAACAATACAATAGTTATTTCAACGGCCGGCGTTTTTTCCATTTAAGGATAGTTGTTAATTCAACGGGGAGGATGCGTTGCTCTCGGACATATCGAGTTATATGTGTCCTCATAGGACACATAATGCATTGCTGTTCAGGAGATTAGTTAATTATGCCAATACTGAGCTCTTTCAATTATTTATTTATTTGAGACTTCGGAACAATGCAATGTGATTCACTCTGAATTTCTAACGAGACCTGAAACAACCATGGGGGCTGATCAAAGCCAGGTCCCGGCTAATCCACAGATCGAATTGGAATTTAGCGTGTTCGTTGTTGAGGAGGGAGGAAAACCGGAGAACCCGGAGAAAAACTCTCGGAGCAAGGGCGAGATACCAACAAACTCAACTCACATATGGCGCCGCGTTCGGGAATCGAACCTGGGCCACAGAGGTGAGAGCGAAGCGCATAACCACTGCGCCACCCCGGCTCCCCTAGAATGCAATTATCAATACAATTTCAAGTACCCTGATCCGGGAAGGAGGGTGAGGTAGAGATTTCCAGAAGAATACATGTATATATATGTTTTCTACTAAAAAAAGGTATTGTATCATGGGAAATACCATAAATCTAGAAACATTAATAGTAAATTTAATAGATTACATGTATATGCAGTTTGCATTCTTTCTTGCACATCTACCTTTTTTGTTTGGGGGGAGGGGGGGTCAATAAAGTTTTGAACAATTTTATAGGGTGGTCATCTAAGTTTTTTTAACAAGAGTAGCCAATGAAATGCTCCCCCCCCCCCCCAAAAAAAAAAGCCATAAATAATGAACACTCCCTTATTTGTTTTATAAAGCCAGATGTTTCATTATCTGAAATTAGGATATAAGATAATCAGACAAATCTGATGATTCCATTATTAGATTGCTGCTAAATATTCATTTGCTAGCAGTGCGACGCATCGGATGAGAATATTCCATCCCAGTTTATTCTATTTCTGACAACCACAGGAATACCGGTTATGATCTTTTTGCATCCACCACAATTATCACAGAGTTCCTAAGGAGAGGAAATGACAATATAGACTAACATAAATTAGCAGTGGTTTTAAAATGTACAAATTTGACAGCAATTGAGCGACGATGGTTGTTTAGTGTAGTGGTTGCGACGTTTGCCTAACGAGTAGGCGGGAGCGGGGTTCGAGTTCCAGAAAATCAATTTTTTTTACCACACCATTTTCTTGAGAACCCTAGCTCTAGGTGGGTAAGATCTTGTTGACTGACCGGTTAGGGTTTTTTATTTTTTAGGGTAGGATTTTAGTTAGTTTATGTTGTCATTTCATGAATTAATTAAGTGAGCGATTCCTCTCCTTAGGAGCTCGTCAATTTCACGCGGCGGCCATGTTGAGTCCCACGAGAATTAAAACCTTTGTTTTCCTCCGGTAAACTCGTTCTGAAACTCACCAGTGCGAGGCTACCGGGACCAAAACCATTGTTTTATCCAAGATAACCGAACTGTGATTCCGAAGCAATTCAAATTTAGTTCATGACCGAACAAAGCAGTGTACATATCCTGTTGCCCATATTTTAATATATTTTTCGCGCCCCTTTGATACGTTCGTCCGTTCGAGAGTATGGCGGACTGGTGACGCAATAAACATTAAACACGAATTTAGACCGAGTTATCAAGAGTGTTGAATACTGATCGTAAAGTTCTAGTCAAACTATCGAACATTAAACACTTAACGACTGGCCCCGAGGGAAACAGTGAGTTTTGTTTCCCCTCGATATTTTGGTAAACAAATATTTCCCGCCTTCAGCTGGCCAGTGGTGCGCGACACACCACCTTCTGTCACGATGTGATCACGTGTCTGGCAACAATTGATGAATTATTGCCCGCGCGGGGAACATCGGATTTTGATGACTGCCACGTGACCCTGAATCAGCCAATGAGAGTGTGCGTTGTCTGGAAATGTTATGGCTATGTAACAAAGATGGATCGTGTTATCAAACAATGTTGGATGAAAATGTTGGGGTGGCGGCAAACCGCTGTCAAACATTGACAAACGACTGTCATTTAAAAAAACAAACGGAAATATAACGCTAACACGAAAGCTTAAATACGAAAATACAATAGCGAGTCCTGATTGGCTAACAGTGTAGGCGTGTCTCGCTTCTCGGTACAGTTTTGTTGGAAGACTGGCCAGCATTGAATTATTGGGTGAAATGTTTGACCAAAAGCAAACCTTCATCCAACATTTGATCAAGAAAGCAAACACGATCCAACATGGGATGACAAACAGTCGAACAATGTTGGACAAATACGATCCAACATATCATAGGATGACAAACAGTCGAACAATGTTGGACAAACACGATCCAACATGGGATGACAAACAGTCGAACAATGTTGGACAAACACGATCCAACATGGGATGTCGAACAATGTTGGACAAACACGATCCAACATGCGATGACAAACAGTCGGACAATGTTGGACAAACACGATCCAACATGGGATGACAAACAGTCGAACAATGTTGGACAAACACGATCCAACATGGGATGACAAACAGTCGGACAATGTTGGACAAACACGATCCAACATGGGATGACAAACAGTCGGACAATGTTGGACAAACACGATCCAACATGGGATGTCAAACAATGTTGGACAAAAACGATCCAACATGGGATGACAAACAGTCGAACAATGTTGGACAAACACGATCCAACATGGGATGACAAATAGTCGAACAATGTTGGACAAACACGATCCAACATGGGATGACAAACAGTCAGACAATGTTGGACAAACACGATCCAACATAGGATGTCGAACAATGTTGGACAAACACGATCCAACATGGGATGACAAACAGTCGAACAATGTTGGACAACACGATCCAACATGGGATGACAAACAGTCGGACAATGTTGGACAAACACGATCCAACATGGGATGACAAACAGTCGAACAATGTTGGACAAACACGATCCAACATGGGATGACAAACAGTCAGACAATGTTGGACAAACACGATCCAACATAGGATGTCGAACAATGTTGGACAAACACGATCCAACATGGGATGACAAACAGTCGAACAATGTTGGACAAACACGATCCAACATGGGATGTCGAACAATGTTGGACAACACGATCCAACATGGGATGACAAACAGTCGAACAATGTTGGACAAACACGATCCAACATGGGATGACAAACAGTCGAACAATGTTGGACAAACACGATCCAACATGGGATGACAAACAGTCGGACAATGTTGGACAAACACGATCCAACATGGGATGACAAACAGTCGAACAATGTTGGACAAACACAATCCAACATAGGATGTCCAACAATGTTGGACAAACACGATCCAACATGGGATGACAAACAGTCGAACAATGTTGGACAAACACGATCCAACATGGGATGTCGAACAATGTTGGACAACACGATCCAACATGGGATGACAAACAGTCGAACAATGTTGGACAAACACGATCCAGCATGGGATGACAAATAGTCGAACAATGTTGGACAAACACGATCCAACATGGGATGATAAACAGTGAAACAATGTTGGACAAACACGATCCAACATGGGATGACACAGTCGAACAATGTTGGACAAACACGATCCAACATGGGATGTCGAACAATGTTGGACAAACACGATCCAACATGGGATGACAAACAGTCGGACAATGTTGGACAAACACGATCCAACATGGGATGACAAACAGTCGGACAATCACGATCCAACATGGGATGACAAACAGTCGAACAATGTAGGACAAACACAATCCAACATAGGATGTCCAACAATGTTGGACAAACACGATCCAACATGGGATGACAAACAGTCGAACAATGTTGGACAAACACGATCCAACATGGGATGACAAATAGTCGAACAATGTTGGACAAACACGATCCAACATGGGATGACAAACAGTCAGACAATGTTGGACAAACACGATCCAACATAGGATGTCGAACAATGTTGGACAAACACGATCCAACATGGGATGACAAACAGTCGGACAATGTTGGACAAACACGATCCAACATGGGATGACAAACAGTCGAACAATGTTGGACAAACACGATCCAACATGGGATGACAAATAGTCGAACAATGTTGGACAAACACGATCCAACATGGGATGACAAACAGTCGAACAATGTTGGACAAACACGATCCAACAAGGGATGACAAACAGTCGGACAATGTTGGACAAACACGATCCAACATGGGATGACAAACAGTCGAACAATGTTGGACAAACACAATCCAACATAGGATGTCCAACAATGTTGGACAAACACGATCCAACATGGGATGACAAACAGTCGAACAATGTTGGACAAACACGATCCAACATGGGATGTCGAACAATGTTGGACAACACGATCCAACATGGGATAACAAACAGTCGAACAATGTTGGACAAACACGATCCAGCATGGGATGACAAATAGTCGAACAATGTTGGACAAACACGATCCAACATGGGATGATAAACAGTCAAACAATGTTGGACAAACACGATCCAACATGGGATGACACAGTCGAACAATGTTGGACAAACACGATCCAACATGGGATGTCGAACAATGTTGGACAAACACGATCCAACATGGGATGACAAAAAGTCGGACAATGTTGGACAAACACGATCCAACATGGGATGACAAACAGTCGGACAATCACGATCCAACATGGGATGACAAACAGTCGGACAATGTTGGACAAACACGATCCAACATGGGATGTCAAACAATGTTGGACAAAAACGATCCAACATGGGATGACAAACAGTCGAACAATGTTGGACAAACACGATCCAACATGGGATGACAAATAGTCGAACAATGTTGGACAAACACGATCCAACATGGGATGACAAACAGTCAGACAATGTTGGACAAACACGATCCAACATAGGATGTCGAACAATGTTGGACAAACACGATCCAACATGGGATGACAAACAGTCGAACAATGTTGGACAACACGATCCAACATGGGATGACAAACAGTCGGACAATGTTGGACAAACACGATCCAACATGGGATGACAAACAGTCGAACAATGTTGGACAAACACGATCCAACATGGGATGACAAACAGTCAGACAATGTTGGACAAACACGATCCAACATAGGATGTCGAACAATGTTGGACAAACACGATCCAACATGGGATGACAAACAGTCGAACAATGTTGGACAAACACGATCCAACATGGGATGTCGAACAATGTTGGACAACACGATCCAACATGGGATGACAAACAGTCGAACAATGTTGGACAAACACGATCCAACATGGGATGACAAACAGTCGAACAATGTTGGACAAACACGATCCAACATGGGATGACAAACAGTCGAACAATGTTGGACAAACACGATCCAACATGGGATGACAAACACTCGGACAATGTTGGACAAACACGATCCAACATGGGATGACAAACAGTCGAACAATGTTGGACAAACACGATCCAACATGGGATGTCGAACAATGTTGGACAACACGATCCAACATGGGATGACAAACAGTCGAACAATGTTGGACAAACACGATCCAACATGGGATGACAAACAGTCGAACAATGTTGGACAAACACGATCCAACATGGGATGACAAACAGTCGAACAATGTTGGACAAACACGATCCAACATGGGATGACAGTCAGACAATGTTGGACAAACACGATCCAACATAGGATGTCGAATAATGTTGGACAAACACGATCCAACATGGGATGACAAACAGTCGAACAATGTTGGACAAACACGATCCAACATGGGATGTCGAACAATGTTGGACAACACGATCCAACATGGGATGACAAACAGTCGGACAATGTTGGACAAACACGATCCAACATGGGATGACAAACAGTCGAACAATGTTGGACAAACACGATCCAACATGGGATGACAAACAGTCGAACAATGTTGGACAAACACGATCCAACATGGGATGACAAACAGTCGAACAATGTTGGACAAACACGATCCAACATGGGATGACAAACAGTCGAACAATGTTGGACAAACACGATCCAACATGGGATGCCGAACAATGTTGGACAAACACGATCCAACATGGGATGACAAACAGTCGAACAATGTTGGACAAACACAATCCAACATGGGATGTCGAACAATGTTGGACAACACGATCCAACATGGGATGACAAACAGTCGGACAATGTTGGACAAACACGATCCAACATGGGATGACAAACAGTCGAACAATGTTGGACAAACACGATCCAACATGGGATGAGAAACAGTCGGACAATGTTGGACAAACACGATCCAACATGGGATGAGAAACAGTCGGACAATGTTGGACAAACACGATCCAACATGGGATGACAAACAGTCGAACAATGTTGGACAAACACGATCCAACATGGGATGACAAACAGTCGAACAATGTTGGACAAACACGATCCAACATGGGATGACAAACAGTCGAACAATGTTGGACAAACACGATCCAACATGGGATGACAAACAGTCGGACAATGTTGGACAAACACGATCCAACATGGGATGACAGTCAGACAATGTTGGACAAACACGATCCAACATAGGATGTCGAATAATGTTGGACAAACACGATCCAACATGGGATGACAAACAGTCGAACAATGTTGGACAAACACGATCCAACATGGGATGTCGAACAATGTTGGACAACACGATCCAACATGGGATGACAAACAGTCGGACAATGTTGGACAAACACGATCCAACATGGGATGACAAACAGTCGAACAATGTTGGACAAACACGATCCAACATGGGATGACAAACAGTCGAACAATGTTGGACAAACACGATCCAACATGGGATGACAAACAGTCGAACAATGTTGGACAAACACGATCCAACATGGGATGCCGAACAATGTTGGACAAACACGATCCAACATGGGATGCCGAACAATGTTGGACAAACACGATCCAACATGGGATGACAAACAGTCAAACAATGTTGGACAAACACGATCCAACATGGGATGACAAATAGTCGAACAATGTTGGACAAACACGATCCAACATGGGATGACAAACAGTCGAACAATGTTGGACAAACACGATCCAACATGGGATGACAAACACTCGGACAATGTTGGACAAACACGATCCAACATGGGATGACAAACAGTCGAACAATGTTGGACAAACACGATCCAACATGGGATGTCGAACAATGTTGGACAACACGATCCAACATGGGATGACAAACAGTCGAACAATGTTGGACAAACACGATCCAACATGGGATGACAAACAGTCGAACAATGTTGGACAAACACGATCCAACATGGGATGACAAACAGTCGAACAATGTTGGACAAACACGATCCAACATGGGATGTCGAACAATGTTGGACAAACACGATCCAACATGGGATGACAAACAGTCAAACAATGTTGGACAAACACGATCCAACATGGGATGACAAATAGTCGAACAATGTTGGACAAACACGATCCAACATGGGATGACAGTCAGACAATGTTGGACAAACACGATCCAACATAGGATGTCGAATAATGTTGGACAAACACGATCCAACATGGGATGACAAACAGTCGAACAATGTTGGACAAACACGATCCAACATGGGATGTCGAACAATGTTGGACAACACGATCCAACATGGGATGACAAACAGTCGGACAATGTTGGACAAACACGATCCAACATGGGATGACAAACAGTCGAACAATGTTGGACAAACACGATCCAACATGGGATGACAAACAGTCGAACAATGTTGGACAAACACGATCCAACATGGGATGACAAACAGTCGAACAATGTTGGACAAACACGATCCAACATGGGATGACAAACAGTCGAACAATGTTGGACAAACACGATCCAACATGGGATGCCGAACAATGTTGGACAAACACGATCCAACATGGGATGACAAACAGTCGAACAATGTTGGACAAACACAATCCAACATGGGATGTCGAACAATGTTGGACAACACGATCCAACATGGGATGACAAACAGTCGGACAATGTTGGACAAACACGATCCAACATGGGATGACAAACAGTCGAACAATGTTGGACAAACACGATCCAACATGGGATGAGAAACAGTCGGACAATGTTGGACAAACACGATCCAACATGGGATGAGAAACAGTCGGACAATGTTGGACAAACACGATCCAACATGGGATGACAAACAGTCGAACAATGTTGGACAAACACGATCCAACATGGGATGACAAACAGTCGAACAATGTTGGACAAACACGATCCAACATGGGATGACAAACAGTCGAACAATGTTGGACAAACACGATCCAACATGGGATGACAAACAGTCGGACAATGTTGGACAAACACGATCCAACATGGGATGACAGTCAGACAATGTTGGACAAACACGATCCAACATAGGATGTCGAATAATGTTGGACAAACACGATCCAACATGGGATGACAAACAGTCGAACAATGTTGGACAAACACGATCCAACATGGGATGTCGAACAATGTTGGACAACACGATCCAACATGGGATGACAAACAGTCGGACAATGTTGGACAAACACGATCCAACATGGGATGACAAACAGTCGAACAATGTTGGACAAACACGATCCAACATGGGATGACAAACAGTCGAACAATGTTGGACAAACACGATCCAACATGGGATGACAAACACTCGGACAATGTTGGACAAACACGATCCAACATGGGATGACAAACAGTCGAACAATGTTGGACAAACACGATCCAACATGGGATGTCGAACAATGTTGGAC
Organism: Actinernus sp. WN-2022; assembly: GCA_030867875.1. NCBI lineage: Eukaryota > Metazoa > Cnidaria > Anthozoa > Actiniaria > Actinernidae > Actinernus > Actinernus sp. WN-2022. The sequence goes on from JAOWCC010000577.1 coordinate 22,095,334, forward strand.
AACACGATCCAACATGGGATGACAAACAGTCGAACAATGTTGGACAAACACGATCCAACATGGGATGACAAACAGTCGAACAATGTTGGACAAACACGATCCAACATGGGATGACAAACAGTCGAACAATGTTGGACAAACACGATCCAACATGGGATGTCGAACAATGTTGGACAAACACGATCCAACATGGGATGACAAACAGTCAAACAATGTTGGACAAACACGATCCAACATGGGATGACAAATAGTCGAACAATGTTGGACAAACACAATCCAACATAGGATGTCCAACAATGTTGGACAAACACGATCCAACATGGGATGACAAACAGTCGAACAAAGTTCGATCGAGCACAGATCGCTGATACACCGAAAACAAAAAAAATCGGCGCTTGGCGATGGCCTGACCCGGGTTGGCATCGAACCCAAGATCATGCGCTTTTATCACGCAGCGGCCATGTGGAGTCCCAAACTCGTTCTGAAACCCACCAGTGCGAGGCTACCGGGGCCAATATGTCCGAATTGTGATAATAAAGGTAATCGGCTAACTCTGTTGCCACCCAATTCAGATCATGTGATGTAAACAGATGCTACTCTGGGGAATTATTCACTTTTCATTCTAATCATAATGCAGTCATGCCTATCTGAATAAAATTAATTTTCAGAGTCAACTCTCCAGAGTAATGTTTACGTCACATGATCTGAATTGGGTGGCAACAGAGGTAGCCGATTACCTCTATAGACCAGCAGCCCTTCAACTCTCAAAACCTTGCATTTTATTGGACCCCATTTGGACTGCACTGACAAAGAATTGCATTGTTTTAGGGTTAGGGTTTGTATTGTTTCAGGGTTAGGCATTGTTTGGATAGCCAGTACTATTCCACGTTCCGAGGAGGTGAAGGCCGCCCCCTATAGACCCATTCGAAAAATGGCGTCCAATTTAGCTATTGTTTAGAACTGACTAGCCTCGCTTACACGTTCAAAAGCTTTTGTGTGGACTGACTAGCCTCGTGTTCACGTTACCAGGACAATAACTTTTTAAATTGGACGCCATTTTTCGAATGGGTCAATAACCCATGTAAAAAAAAGACTTTTCACGTCATATATAAACAAACGGGATTTTATGAGAAACCCGAATAATTATTTTTCCAGGACGCCGGTAGTTTCACATATTCAAGCGTTCTCAGGGTGTGATTTATTCACCGAGAGTTCCGCCCTCGGGCAGAACCAGAGCTATGTGAATAAATCGCATACCCTACAAATCTCTTTCATAAATCATTAGGATCATTATTTGCCTACGTAGTCGCATAAAATTAGTTCACAAGGCTTTGTATTGGGTTTTGTCTCGATTGTTTCAACCAACGCGCATAACGTAGCTTGTAGTGGATGGGTCGGAGACCAAGAGAGCGAGGAATCGAGTTCGACCGTAACATAGTTTTTTTTGTTTTTTTCCTTTTCTTTCAAGCCATCACTTCTCTGTTGGAGATGTGCGAGGGAATAAGAGGGAAATTCATATTATAATTCAATGGAGTATATATTCCCTTACTTTTCCCTCGCAAAGGACAACGAAAGTAAGCCGGGGTAATATATAACCGAGCCAATGTGATATTAAGTAAGATTCTAGTGGGATTGACAGACTAACACGGAAAAGAAAAACCTTATGCTGCAAGCAATCTGTCTTTATTTTCCTCACAACAGTCTGGATAACATGCGAATGGATGATGGAAGAGCAAACATTAGCAAGCCTGGAGCCGCTCCAACAAGAGTGTTGACGATAACAGTCTACATATAAACATGTATATAGCCGTTCCAACATCTGTGTTGACGATTTAGGTAAAGTCACCTAATTAAATAAGTGTCGGTCACAGCGAAATCAGGGGGGCTGAATGAAAATAAATTCCTTGATTCGTACAAACGTATGCTAAAAATGACTTATACCCCATGCATTCTGACCATTCCCTGCTAGCAGTCTCCTTTGTAATCAGAGTAGAGGCAACATTGTTTGTTGCGCATGCGTCGCGTTACTAAGCGACACTTTCGTGTCTATGCGAGAAAGCTGGCCTCTTACATTATATTCGGGCAAGCTGGAAAAAAAAAAATTTGTGCACCTTACGTTGCCCCAAAGAAATTATGCACGCTGAAAACGCCGCCTCATCACTTTTCTAGTGATATTTCAAATTACTTGACATCTACTAAATTTAATTCAATCTAAATCGTCAACACATACATTGTAGCAACTCTACCTTACCTACAAGGAAATACAGTTAACAATCTACCTAAAACTGACCAGTACATGTACATAGCACACCCCACAAACCCTGAGTCCCGTTGTTCGGAACAAGGGTAAGCGCTACCCCCGAGGGTGGGGGGATATATATATCGATATCCAGAGGTTAAACTGTACAGATCACAATTACAGATTGAAGCTACCTAGGGAGTTACCCTTGCTTCGAACAAACGAGGTCTGGTGAGGAACTGATGGGTCTTAGTGTGCAACCATACCATTCAGTCTGGTCTACACTTTCAGTGCAAAATGTAGCCTGTTTCCCCCACTTCTTTCCGTTCGCTACGTCTCATTTTCGTCATTTCCCCCAGTATCTAGAGCCTGTGAACAGGCTATGCAAAATGTAACTGACAACTACAGCAGTGTTTCAAATCAGACCATGCTCTTTGAGAAATCCACCCCTAACGTCTCTATCAATCCTCCTCCCTCCTCCAGGGTCATTTGACAACTTAGACTGTCCCGAGTGTGGGACATTTGCCAAAAAATAATAAAACTCAAAGATAACGAATTTTACATCCGTGTTTACGAGACGGATTTGCACTCGTTCCAAAGCCCCAGGGTGCGGCATTTGCATAGCTTAGCTGACACACAGTAAGGCATTTGCAATGTTCTGATTAAAAAAATGTACAATGCCCTCTGCCCCCAGGGGGCAGGAGTTTGGAGTTGATAGAAACAATTGCACTCGCAACCGTATGATTACATTTCAAACATTTCAATTCACATTAGAAATACATCTCTAAATGAATTTTCTTTACTATAAAGATTATTCTTGATACATAGGCTTTTCCAAAGCTTCAGAGACTGTTAAGCTTATAGTTGGATGTGTTGTTTAAAGATAAAACTGTTTTAATACACACTGAAATCATCTTTTTCCAAATAATTAGGATGAAAGCAACACACTGTTACAGTAAGTGAATAAAACTACATATTTTGGTATATTTTACCAACGCAAACCAGAATCTAACCTGGGCAAATTCTAGCTACTTTTTCGCTTTGCTCGTTTTTCGAATTATCTATCTAAAAAGAATTATTGCTCTTAAACAAGATTAGCCCAGTATCATTTGCATTTGCACTGAATATGCCTTTCACAGGATACAGTTAACATACTATTAATAAACAGTGCTAGCCAAATCCTGTTTTTACCACAACTACATCAAATTAAATTGAAAAGTATGGTAAACGTCCACCTCTTATAAAATGTTAATGAATAAGTGATTATAGATAATGAGCATAGAATTATTGCTATTCACAGGAATAAAATAATGGTCCTTTATTCTTTGCCAAAATAATTAGTTCAACTGAGCCCAGTGCAATAGTAAGAGAATGTCCGAGTATAAACCTTAAAGAATGCCAATCAGGATTAATGCTTTGCGAGCTTGAATAGAAAACCGTTACAATCGCCATTTTTGTACTGTACGAAAATGGCGATTGTAACGGTTTTCTATTGTTCAAATGTAAACACGGGCTCACAAAGCATTAATCCTGATTGGCATTCTTTTTTTTCAATTGTTTTTTTCATGCTAGCTACACAGAAACGAGGGTCGGGTGGAACTTCTTGAAACGAGCGACAGTATTGGCCTACCCAACAATAGAAAACACCCTAACTTTTAGAAAGTGCAGTACAAAAACAATAGAAGTATAGTACTATGGGTGCAATCAGAATACAGATTACAGGTCTCGAGAGATTCCGTGCTACTCAAACGAGACGACTGCTATAAATAGTGTTATTGTGTAGTTAATGCAGGTAAAATGTTAATCTTCTAGTAGTTTATTTGTGATTCTCGTTAACTACAAAAAGTAGCATAATTTTTAAAGTTCATGCAGTACTTTGTCTCGTTTCTGCAGATAGGATTTAGAAACTGTTTTGGAAATGTATGTCACTGTTAGAAAACAAAATGTATTCCGCCTTTTACAGCTAAGTATTGCCTTGTGTATAAATGTCAATAAGTTTTCATGGAGAGCTACTGAATGAATACTAGTATGTGGTTAGAAATATTGACAAAATGATAACACATGTAAACCAACAACCATGAACATTAGCACTGTTACACAAATTTAACTCATGTCAAAGCTTAAATAGCCTATTCCGATTGGCTTATCAAATGAATGTGAAAGACAGGTCTGGAAATTGCTGCACATGTCAGTCAGCAATAGAAATAGCGTGAGCAGCTCTCAGTGGTGTCTGAACAGAAACTCTACACATTGCAAAAAAGAATAGCTTTATTAGCTGAGATATCAAGTCAAGTAAATCTGGGACTGGTTGAATCATAATAAGTTTTTTTTAAATCACTGCTATAATAATACGTCTATTCCATCGATAACTGTAACTGCTTGTACTTTTTTCTAAAAATGCTTTGAAGTTCAAATTTAAAATGAAATTTCAACCAAAATGATGGGTACAAGTGAGATGAAATTCTCACATGCACAGGTGATTTGCAGACCTGTCAAAATGCAATGTGACAGAACACTATATAGATCATCATACGAACAAGGTATGCTACTTTAGTTTACTAGAACCATTTTCAATAGTGTCATAGAAACAAAACCTGAGCCAATCACAGGAGCAAGTAAAAACACAATGAACCAATCACGAACTGAAGTAATTCACGATTGGTTTTACTTCTACCAATCATGAGGCAAAGTAAATGCAATTATGGATAACTAACCAATCAAATTCGAAAGCAATTACTTTTTGACATTCAAGTGAAAACCGCTCTATAGACAGTATGCAATAATGGCCGCCTTTATCATGAGACCGAGGTTAGTCAGTCCACATTTAACTTATTTCGTAAAATGAATATCACCAGTTATTAGAATATGCCATAGTATGAAATAGTGAGAAGTTTGATAGCATGGAATTAAACTGCTGCAAAGATATTAGCTTTTAAAAACTAGAAAAATCTTAAATGAGTCTCGTCAGTTCACATTTAGTTCTGGCCATATAAACCTCTGTCAATTTAGATCTAAATATCTTAGCATAGGGCCTCCTTCACAGGCAAATCCTAATTATAATCGGAAAAAAAGATGTGAAACCAGACTTCCTGTGGTAAGAGGGACGAGCAAGGATCTCTCTTGGCTTCGCCGGTCGCTGGTCCTAAAAAAATATTAAGAGTTACCTGCGAAGGAGGCTAATCTTAGCACCATTTTACATTATCACAACCAAACTTCTCAGTATTATTACTCTTTAATATCAAAGCATTTAAATTGAATGGCAATTCTAATTTTAGGAAAAAACCATTTTGGCATACTGTTTACACGATTAGTTGATGTCTCTGCATTGTTCTGAAGGGAATCAGGCATACTCTCCTTGACTTCCTATCTTGCACACCAGCACCATGGCAAATATCATGGCAAGAACCTAAGGGAAAATAATCCACAACATCAGAAATTCAAATGGGAGAATAAAGTGTTGGGGTCAACGAATCCACAGCTCAAATAATAATAGAAACAGTTGTGATAGTGGTCTTCAGCTGAGCGTTGTGAAACCAAAACATGAGCCAATCACAGGAACAAGTAAAAACATAAATGAACCAATCATAAACTGAAATAATTCACGATTGGTTTTACTTCAACCAATCAGAAGGCAAAGTAAACAATCATGGATAAAGTAATCAAACGTGCGGCAGTATTTTGAACTCGTTGTAGTTTGTCTTTCTCGTATTTTGGCAACCCATATAAGAGGCTGTTACAGTAGTCCAAGCGCGATATAACAAAAGCATTCACCAATCGCTTGAGACCATCATATGGAAGATATTTGCGAATGCGTCCAATCGATCTAATAGCAATATAATACTTCGTTAACAAATGAACTGAGCTCATGATCCCCATGGGAAAGGTGTTGCCATGGATCTCAAAGAAAACTAAGTTAGACAACTGAAGTATATCAGAAATAGAATTTGGGGCAAAAAGAGTTCATGCTGTTTTATGGCACTACTTGCACTTTAAAAGATTTGGTAACTTGATTGTTTTTATATATCTGCACCATGGCACCAACCAGCTGAGAGTTTGCGACTATTGCATTGTGCACCAATTCAAAAAAAATGAACAATAGGTGCAGAGTTCACACTTGAGCACTAAGTCTGTCAAACTGCCATTGTGCGTCTATGGTGATGTGGCAATTGGTTTGACTTTCATAAAAAATCCAGACATGACTGATGTTTATGTCTAAGTAGTTTGATCTTAATTAAAAATTCAGACGTGACTGATGTTTATGTCAATCAATTAGCATAGATGTACATAAATTATCTACAATGTAACTAACATCAACAATGTTTTCCATTTATTATTGCAAATGTACCTAAGCCTAAGGCACTTTTTGTACAATGTTAATATATACGGTAGATGTACTGTATAGACTAAGTTTATGTGAGTCTGCAATATGAAAAATATATACGTTTGTTTATTTGATGAGCAGCTTTAATATCTGATTGGATAATCTGCACAAAAGTTTCACCTAGCAATGAATGCACATGATCGAATCAGGTTTCATCATGATGTCAAACATTTGTTTTGCTTCAAATGCCTACATTTTTGTGTGTACTTGTTAAATTTTGGCACCAGTCTATCCAAGATCATTCAATTACTGTTTGCTGTTGCCGTTCTCATAACCATTTGTGCTGAGAAAATCTTTATGCAGATTGGTTGAATTTATCTGCCAATAATTTATCTGCCAATAATTATTTTTAGATTCAGAACTCCTGTTCATTGGAAATAAAACTTTAAAATTAAAAACTGACAAAAAGTATATGCTGGCGAGACAGGTTCCAAAACTTGACAAGTAGGCAGGCAAAACGTTAATGTCTCACATCATGGTGGAATATGTTTCGATCACATGCATTCATGGCTAGGTGCAAATGACAGTAAATGACCTGAGCATTATAATCACTTGCATTAGAGCCCGTCAAATATGCTAGTGTAGTATAGTTGCCTTACACCAAGTAAAATAATTTACATGTACATGTAGCTCTAGAATGGATCCAATTCAGGGCCATAAGGTTCATTGCTAAACAAATTATATTTACTCCCATTACAGGGCTCGAAATTGCGCCCGATACGGGCGTAAATACGCCTAGATTTTTTCGTTTTACGCCTAACGTTTTCCACTTAGATCTTCTTACAAAGGTAAAAATTATCGGAAGACAAGTCTTATTTCCAAATCTCTAAAACTTCTGGTTTTTTTTGCCAAAAAAATACTACCATTTGCAAGCAAGCGTTAGTGTAAACTTTTTTGTCTGTTGTTTCAAGTTTGAAACGCATAGTTTACTAATTACGCGGCAACGTTTGGCGTGTGAAGTCTGAACTTTTAACCGCAAAATGTCAAAGTTTGACAGCTCCTATCTATAGGTTTTGTCATGCAAAACATAGCCTTTTGTCATGCAAAACAAACTTGTTTCGCTCGGGAAAATAGTTTACATTACAAACTTGAAACAACAGACAAAAAAGTTTACACTAAACGCTTGCTTGCAAATGGTAGTAAAATGCAAACAATTTTTTGTAGAAAGATGAGAGAAATCGTCTCTGCTTGCCGCTCTATTTGTCTCAAAGCCGGCGCGATAGATCTGTTTTTAACAGCTGTTTTAATCTGTTTTAACTAATGCACAATTATTTACGCCTAAATTTTGGAGAATTACGCCTAAAAATTTTAAGCTGGGCGTAAAATTACGCCTCCTTTTTTTCCTTAATTTCTAGCCCTGCATTAGCGTTTTTTTAGCCTGCTACACCAGGCATTTTTTCTCTCATAAATTCGAAGAAAAGCAACATCTGCTTACCTGAATGCTTAATTTGTTTGCCCAGTGAGAGCTATTAGGGTTCACACTAGACCACTAAGTCTGTCTTAAAATTAGCATGACTCAAGTCGACTTTAATAGTAAAAAAATCAGGTGTTAACTGCTAAGTCAGAAATGCCCATTTTTTGGCTTAGATGGTATTAGACACCGGCAAATTCAAAGGCAGCAAGTCAGCCTCACGTCTTTTTCAAACATGACTTAATTAAGGCTTGCTCAGTGAATTTACCAACATACAAGAATATACATTGTACCTGAATGACAGCCACACCAACTCCAATTCCACCAATGATGTAAAGGTTGCTTCGCAGAAGCTTTTCCACCTTGTTATAGCATCCCTAATTGAAACCCGAAATGTGTTATTGATTGCAATGACAATGTCAGTGTTGTACAGACTGAATATTGGGAACGTCAGATTACATAAAATGACAACGTTTGACATAATATCAACACTGATGTGAATTTACAAAACATCCTCTTTTCCATGTTAAAGAAATTGTTTGAATGAATATATTATTTTGGTATAAAAAGGGGAATACAATTAAATGTCCTCCAAAGAACAACACAATTGTATTAATCTAGTGAAAATGGTCAAAAAGATGTATCAAATTAATGTGCATTTGTGTATAAGCCATAGCCATTTATTTTATCATTGATTTCAAAGTCGAAGTGGAAAATAAAATTACCAATATAAGAAAAATGTTTACAGGGCTTTGACATACATGCATGTTGGGTACATTGTAGCACCTACATTGTATACTATATTGGGCATGGCACGTGATTTGGTGTCTGCCATTTTCGTTTATTAGGTAATCAAATTTCAATGTCATTTACCAGTAAGTCATAAGCCAATTCTAGTTCCTTTTGCTAAATGTATTTATGGCAGCTCCACTTATTAAAAGTTATTTCAATAAGATTGAAAGGATCAAACAAAATTAATGTCTGATATCTGATGAAAAACGACTGAAACAATAAATAAATTCAATGTTGTGACTCAATTCATTTTCAACTTATTAGCAATGTTCTTTATGACGTCTTTTCAAGGATTTGCATTGCGTTTTAAAGCAATATGAAAACCAAAATTCAACCAAAAATGCACCAACATCAACGATTTCTGGGCAATCCCTTTATGTAGGACGACACGAATGTTTACCAAAAATACAATAGAATACAACACAATACAATTATTGGTATTGGTTCTTCCCCAGAAATGGGAAGCAGAGGCCGTGCAATTGCCTTTGTCAGCCTCGGTCGCTATCGTTTGTTTCATCGCGGAATCGTGCTACAAGTACAACATGCATGATATATTTTTGAATGTGTCTTGAACAGTCCTATCATGAGTCCTCATATAGCGGGGAGTGTTTTTCTGACTACGTACCAAGCCTTGGAAAGGAAGATAAAGGCTGTGAATTTAAACAAGAATAATAATTGTAAGGTTTTATTGTTGTTTTATATATTTAGTTATGCAGTTGAAAGTTGATATGTATGATCGATCGAGGCACGACAATTTATTCTCACAAACTGTCAAAGCTTGTGTATAAGAACTTATAAAGGATCTTATAAATATATCGGTGAAGTTATGAATGAAGTACACTTCTAATAAATTCAGCGTTAAATTACTCAGAACCGTCTTCAAGTCTTGCAACCCCAAACTTTCCGCTATCTTGGTTTTGTCAGAGATATGGGCAATTAGTCTTCGCTAGTAACCGACCCAATCTTCCGCTCGTTTATCAGCAGCAACTTCCGGTCAAAGACGTGATTTTAAAAGCGTTTTGCAACGTTCAGATTAGGAGTAAGTGAAAAAAAACTATTGAAAGTGATATTAGATGTAATAAACTATAATATACCCGAAAAAGAGGAATTTTAAAGGACCTAAATTTAGCCGGTATCTGCACCGGCAAAATGTGTATATTTTGAGAAAATAATTTTAAAATCTGACATGCTCTGTGTGTGTTCAAAGTACCCTAGACTAACTTATTATGAATTGTAGTTTTCATTTCGTTATAAATTTCAGGGGGTCGGATCAAAGGTGTTAATTAAATTAATTTTGTTTATAGAGCTAAAAAAAAAGAAATTTTTTTTTTTCTCAAAAGCAATAACTCCTAATTCGAAAAACTCTTCTGAATATGATTTTTCATGTCAGACCACATTAACGTAGTCTTAACGCACGATATATTATTTATATTTCTTAGAAAAATAGAGCTTTATATTTATTTCCTTGTACGTTAAACTTAAAAAAATCGAAATATCGGCACAATTTGTCCAACAACGTGCGTTAAGACAACGTTAGTTCTAAGTTATGTCGTTTTACTGTTCGTCAGATCTTTTCATCTAAGACGTAATATTTCCCAAGAATTTTACGTTTTCCCTACCTATATTTAAACTGTGAAGTCGTAAAGAGTCGATTTGGGTCACAAAACTGGGCAAAATCGCTGAAATTCAACGTAAATTGAACCACAACATCCTTCGATCTTGATTCCGCCATCTTGCTTTGTTCTACCGCTGTACAAAACAACAGTAGCCAAGAAAATACATATTTTTACGACCCCTACCCCCGTCAGGATGTGTTTGTTGATCCGTTGTCAAGGCGTGCCCCACGAGCTCAAGCGTGACTTCCGGTACCTTTGTACGCATAGTCAATAATTAATCCGCTGTCCAAATGGGGACTTAGACCTCAAGTAAATACTGTGGCGAAGTCGATCGATGGCGTTTCTTCCGAATACGATATAACAAAAAGTAAAGAAAAAACAAGTCTCAGCCAATAACAAATGAAAGGAAGAAAAGGTACAGACACAAGAGGTATACAACACAATACAATTCAATACAACAAAAGAACGCAACACAATACAATACCATAGAATACAATTTGGTAGCAATCCTACATGAAGGGATGGCCGATTTCTGGCTACGGCTTATGAGCACTTTAAGGCTTGGTTCTTTTAAGAACTGACATTATTTACATACTTCCTTATGGATGTCATTCAAATTAAAATTGACACCACAGCCTTTCACATCTTTCATGCAGCAGCTGTCAGGAACAATGGAGTGATTGCCATGTGTAAAAGGTGCTCTTTGCCAGTCAAGATAATCATTTATTCCACAGCACTTTTCCTGTGTTCAAAGGAAAGGAAAGACATGTATTTTTAAGCAACTAAACTTACAGTACAACTACTGAAACTGGGACCACTTAGACAAAGAAAACCAAGTATTCCAGCTTATGGTTATTTTGAATGAAGAAAATTGGTGGATGTGCTAGGATTTGTATTTTGGAATGCTCTATTTTTGTTTTGTAATGTGTTTGTCAGTAGTCACACTGTAATGATACTCTATTGTACAGCAAGCAGGGTTTAATCTAGTGTGCCATCGTGAGATTTCAGTGATTCCAAAAATATTGGCACATAAGATTTACACTGGTGCATCAATTTTCACCAATGGTGCCTTATATTTACTTCCTTTTTTTTTATGAAGTATTTGAAACCTTTGAATGTTATTCAAATAATTAATTTGCAGAATTATTATCTTTAATGAAAAACTCGTAATTTAAATATTGCCAACTAATTGTCCACACCCTGGGGACCAGATTGGTACTGAAAATACCCTAGCCTGGTAATGAGCTTGTTTGGGTAACTTGCCTATGTACAGATCTATGCCGATGTTGTCATTTTTTAAATACACAATGTAACTTGTCTATTAGATTGGAGATTCTGATAATGTTTTAAATTGTATCTTGGCCCCTAATAATAATAATAATAATGGTTTATTCACAGTGCTTCCACTGGGTGGCTCTTCGCCTGTTAATCTAAATAATGTAAAATATAAAATGTTGATAAAATATGACTAAGATATTACTTCATGTATAATGATAACAGTACTAAGGATTAAAATATGGCTATACGTATCTTAGAGTATTGTAAAATTAATCAATGGAGTCTGTCGGCAGCGTAGTTCTTTAGATATCCTTTCGATAACCGACAAAATTCAGCAAAGGTTGCAGAGTTCCTAATTTACAGGTAAATTATTGAACAAATTGGATGAACTGGTATCGTGGAAGATGCCATTTTCAGGTGGGACTGTTTAGTGCTGACCATAGTGTTCTATTGGGTATATACAATTCTAATGGAAGATAAAGTGGCCAGTCACTATAATGAAGGGCCTTATGTACAAGCTTTAACAAGTGACATTTTCTGCATTCTAAGCCAACAAAGTTTTAAGATATCAGTTATAATAGCATAACGATTTAGAACAAAACCAGCAGCAGCAAGTTGGACACGCTGTAATCGTTTGACAAGATAGTCAGGAATTGGGTGTGGCACTACATCATTAAAGTCGAGCTTTGGTAAAATGAGACTTTCAACTAAATGCTTCCTAAGCATGAAAGGTGCTAAATATTTCAGTTTTCTAATAATGGATAAAACTGAATAACAAGATGATATAGTAGAGTTTACATCATCCGTCCACTTTAAGTGCTGTTGAATTTGTGTCCCGAGAAGGCGAGCAGTGAACCCCTAAAATTTTCAGATAGGAGCCATAGTATGCCAGTCCTCAAAAGCCAATTGCTAATATAACCTGAGCTACATGTATGAACTTAATACGTTTGTACCAATTTCTGAGCAGCATCAAAAGCAGCAGTCACACCCTCCTTTCCTTTGATTCCATAATACCGAAGGGATTCGTTCATGTCCTTTCTTAGCTCTGATGTGACCTATAAATACAATAAGTATAATATAAGGATAACAATTTAAAGTGAAAGTGAAGCTGATACAGCTTTCTGTGCAATGGATTCTATGGCACAATTGAAGGGTCGTTTGCTTTTCGTTTTATGAAATTTAATGTAGATTGTGACGATTCTTGTACATGAATATGAAAATGCTTCAATAGGGATTATCATGCCACCCAAGCTGACTTGAGCCCAGGTTTGATTCCCAGCTGTTGCATCACTTTTTTGTTTTCGTTTCCCACTCAAAATATCCTTAATATCATTTAGGTTTTTTTTCTATTTTAAGTCACTCAATATTCTTCAAAGTTTAGTGAAATTAGGACAAATCTGGATCAGATTTACATTCACTTATTGCACATTCATTTCCTGTTTAATTTCCTTCATGAATTATTAATGATTTTGATAAATCCTGTAAGAGGTTAAATGTATACTTTCTATTTTGCCATCACTGCTATTACATACAATGTACCATGATACAAAGTGAACACAAGGGGAAGATGGTTAACAAGTAATCTACAGTGAGCTTACCTTTCCACGATACACATATCCCAGGGAAGTGCCAGCAATTTCCACAGCAAGGATAAGAAAGAGGAGAACAAAGAACTGCAAGGAAAATAATAATAATAACTACAATAATATTATTGTAGTTTATTGAATCCTTCTAGCAGCTAAAAGCTGGATAACAACAAGGAGCAGGGCTTGAAAAGCTTGTGCCCGAATAATTTAGTCTGGCACTAGTAGATTTTCACGTTGGGCAAGTACTTTTTGTCAGTCACTTGCCCAATGGGCAAGTTTGCTAGAAGTTGTCATTTAACCATTTGGGCTAGTTCAAATTGCTTTGGGCAAGTACAACTCAAGAAGCTGACATTTTCATTATTTTGCCTTGAGGCTAGAGAGTCTATTACAAGGACAATAAAATAATGTGTATGTATGAATATGTTTACAATATAATAAATAAGTAATGATAACAATCATATGTACAAAATAATGTACTAATGATAAATACTAATTAACTATTCAACAGCAACGTAGGAAAGAAGCATTATTACATGTGTATGTAGATACATGTAGTACAGTTGCTGAAAGAACATGCCATTGCCTGGGATGAGGGATGACTGGGATGACTTTTTTTGCAAAGCTGGTTCCCATTTGTCACACAGAAGTTAGGGGTGTGGCATATGCATGATAAAATATGGTATGTATGGATTGATTGTATGAGACACTGATTGTTTAGGGTAATAGGACATTTTCATTATGGCATCATTTTACTACAACTACCAGAATCCTTTTCAAATTATTTTTCTCATTCAGATTTAAACTCCTTTGAGAATTCCAAGACAATTCCAATTCCAAATTAGAGGAACAAAATAATCTTCACAAATAATTCTGGTACATGTAGTTGTATGTTATGTCATCATCATGCAAATGTCCTATTCAGCTGGAATGATGACTACGGTACATCTTCAAAGATAATTGAGCCAACTATGAACTACGAGTGAATACGCACGCTTGCAAGAAGGCATCTGTTTTCCTTGACAGCACCACAGCACCCAAAGAAGGAAACAAGGGCAATAAAGGCCCCTACTGCAATTATGATGATGGATCCTGTCAAATATTTGACACTTTGCAGTTGGACATAGTCACCAACTTTAAGCTGAACATAGATGCCAACAGCCAAAAGGCCAATACCTCCAAGCTGTATAATATAATAAACAAAAACATACAATAATTATGATGATGCAATCTACATGTACATGTGACTGATCCAGTTCTTAAAGCGATACCTGAATACAAAGCCCCTATGGTCTCAAAATGATATTTGCACTGTCCTGAAAACTAAAATTGCAATTTCTTTGGCAATGCAAGCATGTACAGTAGGATTCTTTTTGAAAGTGTACATGTATTGTGCAATAGTTTTCATGATGTCAGTTAGTTGTTGAGATCACATAATCCTCACAACTCAGTCATTTTCTTAGCCTGAATTTCAGCAGTCTCCTCTGGTTCGATCCTCCCGAGAGAGACGTCTGAATCCAATAGCCGATAATGCCATCCAGTGACGTCAAGGCGGATTAACAATTTAATTTATGCAAATAAAACTGTCACGGCGGTAGAAACAGTTCGTGGGTCACAAAAACAAAGCCATCGCTCGCCTTGAGAAATTATGTGAGATCATGCCGGCCAAAATAAAAGCCTTACCTATATATATATCCCATTTGCTTCTCAAGTGCCTCTTATGTTGTGAAAACCTTTTCGAAGCAACAAATTGTTATATTATGTTTGGAGGCAAAGTACAGTTGATCTTTGTCTTTCCGTTGATCTTTGTACATGTCTTGCGATCTGCCGTTTGAATCGACACAGCTACTAGATATTACCTACGTAAATGATGCAACAGAAAAGTAGAAAAACGTGAAAGGATAATGGAGAATTTCTGAAGAAATACCAAGACTCTTGCGGGAAAGAACAGTTCCTTGAAGAGAGTAGCGACATTCTTTACCACTGCGAGTGTGAACAAATAATCGATTATCAACAACCCCGCGGACAATTGGATTGCAAAATAAATAGTTTTTATTGTGATTTCAGTTCTCAGGACAGTCAAAATATCATTTTGCATCCATAAGTGTTTTGTAACTGGTATAAGAATTAATTTATATCCTTTAAATATTACAAACATCAAATAACACCACTCAGACTAATCAAAATCACAATGTTCACCTTTACATGTTCTATAGCTATGTAAAGCTGTAGGTAAATAAAATACTACGTAATTACAAGAAACCTGTAATTTTGTGTCAGACACATATCAGTGTTCTCCCCAGAGCACAATTCTGTGGTATTTGACTGTCACTCTGCTAAATCTCAAAGTACTTTGAAATGATAAAAAAAGCTTAATAAGGAACAGAAGTGTGACTGCCAGAGATGTATCCAGAGTGCATCATTGTGTTCTAGGGATGCAATAATTTCATTGTGGACACACAAATCCCAGCAAACAATTTGAATATTAATAAGAACATTATATGAATATTAATGAGAACCATGCTCTGTTGAAAACATCTGGGAAGAATTGGCAACTATATAAAATACTGTTTCTTTGTTGCCCTTTGTTTGTATGCATTGGTCTGTGTGCCTATCTCACAACATAACACCATAAACTACTCAGAAAAGGCTTCTAAGATGGCCATACTTAAAGATGCTGTGTCATGATATAAGGCCAAGTAAAACATAAACATGTTTATTGTTCCTGTGCACTTCCTTTTTCCCCTTTATTTGTTATTAACGTGCCTATGAAGTGAACAAATCAACCCTGTTTTTATTTTTATTTTATTAAATTTTAGTCTTCCCTAAGCCATTTTGTGCAATTAAAAATAAATTTGGAGAACACTAACAGCATTGTTTTTCCTGTTGAAGTCAGGCATACATGTAATTGCACAGGGAGTTCTACCTTTTTTAATACACATACTGTTAAAATATATAATGTCCTTTATGACAGAGAAGCTTTCAGAAACCTGCATCTCCAGAGTGAATCTGGTAAACGCTGTGTAACCACCCCTAAACTCGGGCTTAGACTCCATGAGGGCAGAGGGACTCAGACCCTGCACGAGCTACCGCGGCCCTAACTAGTTCTAATAATTATGACAAGTGAGGAAACTAAAGTCACATGATAATTTGAATTCGAAATAACCGGGTCCCGTTTCAACAGATTTGATTTTTTTTTGCTACAACATCTTTTAATTCCTTTTCAGAAGAGCAGTGCTAGCCAATGTTTTGGTGAAATTATTTATTTCAAAACACTAAAACAAGAGTAAGATTTACCAACAAATGAATTGATGTTCACCACACGATACATGGAACGGAAGTAATTTCGCACAGATGACCGACAACCTTGAACAGTCAATCGATTGGTGACATCAATAAGGTAACGGTTACCAGCATTTTGATAATTCCCTGGGAGAAGCAACAAAAGCAAAACTGTATTTACTGTAATATCAAATTCGGAAGCCGAATTCCAATTATTGTACTATTGTGTATAGACTGATCATTTGTGCCTCTGCTGGTGGATTATTGGGGTGATTTGGAGAAATTTAATTAATGTGATTTTCAATTCTTCTAGTGACAAGTTGACTCGCCCTAAGGAAGGATCGAAGTTTGAATCAATGAATGAATTGAGCTCGGTACCGAAAATTCACATTCATCTTGCTTAGATTAGATTATACAAGGACAAAAAACCTGCAAAGTTAGCCAGGAGGGAAGAGGGGAGAGGGAAGGAATGATGAGGGGAATTGGAAGAAGGGGGGGGGGGGGGGGGGGGGGGGGGAATGGGTAGAGGAAAGGAAAATAGGGCTTGCAATGAACCCCCCATTTTTTCACTTACGCCCCCAAATTATAAATTCATTTTCAGTGTTGTCTGACATGTCATCTGTCAAAATCAACCAATCAACTTCCTTGTTTCTGTCTGTTACAAATGTTTGACATTCGGTGCGAATGAAGTTCAAAATGACCCCTAGGGAAAAACGAAGAACAGAGGTCAAACATTTGGGCTAGAAAATTGATTTCTGCATGGATTTTCACCAAATAAACACTCTGCAACCCCTGGGGTACCATACTAAATTTACAGCGGGAAATTGTGGCTTAAACACACGTTTTTTGACACGAAAAAACACAATTACACTCGCATTACTAAGTATTTATAAAACTCTCTAGAGTCTAATGCCTCAAAATAAAATACAACTTTGCAGCTTCTGGTCCTAAAACGTAGCTATCCTGAATCGCTTGACATCCTAATTGTAAATAATCTACTTCTTATGGAAACCTAAGGTAAATTAAGGCTACTAAATTGGCCTAGCCAAGACATTGCTTTTGGTTTCTCTCTCTCTCAATCTGGCGAGCATTTTGTACACAAAAACACATTTCTGCACCGAATTGAGTGCAATAAAAGCTATTGACAGTCTCCTGGGTAAATATTATCCAAGTGTAGTACAATATTTGGCCATACAAGTCAGTGTTTCTACATCAAAAGTTTGAAAATGTTATTCGTCCATTCACGACTTTCGCTTTCCAAACACTGCCGTAGCAAAACACAATCCTTCAGACATTTGCATCAAAATAAAATACAACTTCGCAGTTTCTGGTCCCGAGACGTAGCTATCCTGAATCACTTGACATCCTAGTCGTAAAGAATCTGCTTCTTAGGCAACTCAAGGCTGCTAAAGTTGGCCTAGACTAAGTCTATAACTGTATTCAGCACTGGTTGAACAAGACTGGCCGCCATGTTGAACTGCCTTCTCCACGAAGCCAAAGATCAAACATTTGGGCTAGAAAATGGAGTTCTGTATGGATTTTCACCATATAAAAACTCTCTGAAACCTCTAGGGTATCCGTACTAAATTTCCAGCAAGACATTTTGGCTTAAACATACGATTTTCGACAAGGAAAAATTCACAACAGACTTAGTTCTTCTCAGGTCTTCGGTTTTTCAGGGTTCGTTTTTCCACCTGGGTCTTCGCTGTTCGTGTTTCCGACAACCCTGAAGCTATCGCTGTACATCTACTAATAGCTCTATAAACTACAAGAAGTTGAAGATACTTTTTCCAAATCTGGTGGGTCAAATGGCCAACAAGTCCTTTGACTTTGTGAACACTTCTTCATTGCATCGCGCCATAACTGCTATTTTTATTACAAGTGTCAATCAAATGTCATTGAACACCACTTTAGCCAATCGGAATTTTGCGTCTAAAAAATTAACGTTAAAAGGGAACAAACTGGGGGTTTGTTGCAAGCCCTCCTTTCCCTTTTCCTCTCCCCATTCCTCCTCCCCTCCTCTTCCCCTCTTTCCCAATCTTTCCCATTCCCCCTGGGCTGGCTACGCAGGCTACTGCAA
Source organism: Actinernus sp. WN-2022 (assembly GCA_030867875.1). Taxonomy (NCBI): domain Eukaryota; kingdom Metazoa; phylum Cnidaria; class Anthozoa; order Actiniaria; family Actinernidae; genus Actinernus; species Actinernus sp. WN-2022. The sequence goes on from JAOWCC010000577.1 coordinate 22,113,996, forward strand.
AGTAAGCCAAGTTTACTTTTGAATGTTCTTTTAATTGTCTTGTTTGTGATCTCCTGACAAGAAATCCTTGCAAACTCATGTGAGCCATTGGCATTTGAAATAGTGTTCAAAGTTGCCTAAAGAAAAATCCTTGCTAATATACTAATTTGAATATGCCTCTAGACTTGGAATTTCATTTTCAGATTCAATAGTTTCTTTCAGTTTCCTTTTTGGCAATTATAACTGACTGAGTTTACTCGACATTGAAATGTATAAAGTCTTTTATAAAACTGCAAAGTCATGACAACTGTTTTATATACATATTAAAATACGAGTCAACAAAACGAACACAGATATCGCTATAAACAATATTCTAACCATAACTGAACCGAAAAATTTAGCATTCTGTAATCGTGGAATTGAATTCTGAACTTCTGTTTCTGATTTCCATGTTTTAGATTTTCTGTAATTTTACTGTTCCATGTATCATGTGGTGATCATCAAGCCATCGCGTGACTTTAGTTTCCTCCCTTGTCATATTAGGGGCCGACCATTTGACTTTTGAGGGGGGGATGGGTGTTCTTGTCTGTGTTTTTGTTTTTTTTTCTTTAGCAGTGTTGTTGCACGAATTTTTTTTGCGAAAAAAGCGGAGCCAGAACAAAGCTTTTCCACTTGCAGGATATTTTTTTTCAAAAACACCCACCCACCCACCCCCCCCCTCAAATGTTAAATGGTCGGCCCCTTAGAAGGCTGCCGCTCTTGCGGGGTCTGAGTCAGTCAGTCCCTTTGCCCGTGTGGAGTCTAAGCCCAAGTTTAGGAGTGGTTACAGAGTGTTCATAGATTCGCTCAGGAGATGTGGGTTTCTGAAAGCATCTGTTAAAAAGGACAGCCTATATAACAGTATGTGTATTAAGTTAGAACTCCCTGTGATAATTGTCAAAATCATGTGACAATTTTTATGCCGTTGAAGATATATGTTAATCACATGCATGACGTCTGTTGGTTTGCAAATTTATATAAATTTGCAGAAGTAAAAATAAAGCCTATGGCAAGGCTTCTTTGAGAAAAAATGTGACAGATGGCAAGGCCCCTCAAGTAATACACATTTAGAATGAAAATTAGACAAAAACGCACTGTATTTTGTTTTATTTATGATGACAAAGATAAATGTGCACACCAACTGTAACTGCATGTAATTAGCATATCTTTGACAGCATAAAAATTGTTGCATGATTTTGACAATTATGCCTGACTTCAACAGGGAATAAAAAATATTCATGCTTTCCAAATTTATTTTTAATGCCACAAAATGACTTAGGGAAGATTTACTACATGAAATATTTCTTATATAAAGTGACAGGAAAGCTCACCATGCTGTAACTCTATGTCCAAACATCCTCAAACTCGTGCCAAGTATTTTTAAATGTTGGGAAAAATTTGTTTAATACGGATGATAAACATGTTTTTACTTGCCTTCAAAGCTACTTTGAAGAATTTTGAAATAATATTGTTCTTCATTATATACATTGTATATACCTATGACAGTTTTTTTTATACATATACATGTGCATGTTTATTCATGTACATACACAACATTTTAGAACTAAGTATTATAAATATTACTTACAAAGAATATGAAATTGAATATAAAGACCAAGTACTTAATGCATTTGGCACCACCTTCTAGTGCCATCTCGCCAATTTGCTCTTGTCCACCAATCTATAGATACCATACAAATTAAAGTGTTGTTATATGTGAGAAATATAAATCATTAATGAAACAAACAATGTGATACACGTATACATGTTGATAAACACAGTAGTCTGATTGTCTGACAAATTCTTTCTCAGTTAGCACTTTGGCACTGATGTCTATATTATTAAAACTAAATGTGGCACAAAGGTATAGTTGCAGCTGAAAAATTGCAAACATGGACCACATGCACGGTCTAAAGTACAACTGGACTTTATAGTCCCACAGTGTAGATGAGTTCCTTATCATGATTATATTCACTAAATATATGGCAGTAGCTCAATTATTAGCACTGGAAAGTACATGCATTAGTAATTATATTCATAACCTGTAAAAGTAACTTATGTTTGATAAATGCTTTGAGGAAATAATTATGACTAACTTTATAACAATGATAATTCTAGGGTACAAATAATTTCATCTTTTTAATAGGTGTACAACCGGGTTTTTGTCATGAAAACCGTTGAAAACAGATAATAATCAAGAAGTGTACGTTGCATTGTTTCAAGGTATAATTATATAAAAGCATGCCATGTGGAATAATTTTCACATCATACCAGCCTAACAAAAAGTTAAAAAACAATTTTGAGAGAGTTTATATGAATACAACTATATGCATAAGGGGAATATATGAAATGTAGATGGCACTGAAATATTATGACACTGGTAACCGACAGGCCACAAATTATGAACCTGAAACCAAATGAAAACATGACGCAAAGAAAGCTTCACCGTCGTGATGAATATACATTACTTTTCAATCAGAGTTAGAAAATTGTGGAATTACTTTAAGAAAATCTGACCCATGGCTAAAAATACTTAAGCTTTTTTGTGTTCACTGAACACATACGTATACAACTGTGACCTACAACTGTAATGCAATATTCATGGTTAGCTAGCGGCTCTTCATGAATCATGGTCAGCTAGCGGCTCTTCATGGTCAGTACATTGAGAAGATACTACAGCAAACCTGAAAGCAAGCTGAAATCGGCAGCTACGTTAAGGGGAAAAATTCAGTGCATGTAGTCTACGTTACTGTCGTGTGCATATACTGACTCTAGAAGTAGAAAGCATACAAATGTTGACATCTTAGAACTGCACAAAGCTTATTGTAATTATATTTATGACATTAAATTTAGCATACCAGCTTCAAGCACTGGTCAATATACCGTTCACGCAAGTGGAAAACAAATCCGATATTTTCCAAAATGCCAAAATCAAATAGGTTTTAGGGTGTCTGAAACAAAACATTATGAACAAATGATATATTTCCCGACACCGTGCTTGTTGCCTGTTGAGGTAGTGTTGGCTTTGCGATCACGGTATTGTTCAAGTGCAGAGGGCGGGAACCGGTTCGCTGTATATATAGCCCTGAGGCTGAGCTCGTCTGTGTTCAAACTCACGCTAGTGGTTTATCGTGCAGGTAAAAGTTCAAATAAAATTTGATTATGTGGCTTGATTTAGGTCAAATACACACGCAAATAACTGCTTGAAGGGCCTTGTAGCATGTAGCTAGCTTGGCAGTTGCGGATATACATGTATGTGATTGCAATGGCGAAAATTGTTGTTCACAATCAACCTCAAGCGATACAGAAAATTATTATATTCGCGTTAAAGTTGTGGTTATGGCTATATGAAACCTTAAAAAAAGAGCTCAAAGAAGGTCAGCGCTATGGTTTCGATGCGTTAACTACACAACACGAAGAAGAAGTGAAGAATAATTCATGCAACGGTATAAACTCTGGGGTGTGATTATAAACGTGAAGTCCATAAAGCTCTGCTCGAGGTATACAGAATTCGAAAGAAGGAAAGTTTAGTGAAAAAGAGCTCATAAGGGTATTTCAATTAGATCTTACCAGTAAGGGAGTTTTTCTTGCTCGCTTGCAGCGTCGAAATATACACAACTCGCGTTGCAGCTGCTGACAAAGATAAGACTGAAAGAGTACAGAACGCGTGCTAACGACTAACGAGCTAAATTTGAAAATGACGACATGTAGAGACCCGAGGGGGGAGGCCTGTTGCCTCTAGGGAAGAATTCCGGGGGCGTGAATGATATCTCGTGATCTGTGGAGTAAACTGAATTTTAAATGTAAAATACGAAACATGACTTGGAATTGGGTAAAGGAAGCTAACGTGCTGTTTCCACTCGAGTGGAGGTCAAGAGGATGTTTACAAGTACACAATGGGTGATATATGCAGTAGAACGAATTAGATTCCCACTATATTCCCTTGTTTATCTGTTGCCCAAACAATTTTAAAAAGGAAATTCATTTGAGTGGAGGTAAACAAGGTGTTTGTAGACTATTGCCGGGAGTGCGATAAAATAAATTGACCTCCAGGCATCAGAGTACTGTTAGTTCCCTCGCAGCCGTCTGAGGAGGGGGGACAGGAAGCCCGACACTAAGAACGGCTGCGAGGGAGACTAATGTACAGTCAGTGTTGAATAACACTCAAATTTGGGATTTTGACTAACTTCGAGGTGCTCTTTTCAGCAGTATCGACGGTTTAGCTGTTATACGTAAATATCAAAAGTTCAAAAAACCGTGGAAGGGTCTATTGGGACAACTTGTTTTGTCTAAAAGATTGTTTTGGGGGAGGGAAGAACTATTGCCCCGCAGTACAAAGAATTTATCTCAAAGTGCAACGAGGAGTATCCGTAAGTCAGATTACAGAAACTCGGAAAGTCTACTTACCGCATTAAAAGATATATAGAAGGTTTTTAAGCTGATGTAGTATAGTTATACAAGGTAAATCAAAACCCATAAGATTGCATTCTCTAGGGACCGTGTACATGTGACACCGACAATCTACAGGGGTCACTGGCTTGCCGAGGAGCAATGAATCTTTGGACCTATAATATAAGTTATGCCGCTATAAATCAAACGTTTTAAATTTAAGCTGCAAGACGTGATTTTTATTATACGCGTACGTATTTAATATGTAGGCCAATATTTTACTGTTTCTCCAATGGAGATTTTTTTTTTCTCAGTTTCATAATATACTGCCGTACCAGCTTTAATTTGGAGATTTCCCGCTTCTCTATTTACCTATTTATGGATTGTGTTCTTTTTATTGTAACGTTGCAAAACTGAATGTAATAAATGATGACTTCTACAGTGCTAACTGTAAGTTTGCGGAGGTTCGTGAAAGGTAATGCATCAGTCAATTCCAAACCCGTGCATCCCCCCCCCCAAAAAAAAACCGGGCCACCCGCGGGCATTTGATCAGAGGCTTGCTGCCGAGGGTGGGGAATTTGACGAGTATCTAAGCCCTCAGTGGCGGGCATTTGACAAACAGTGGAGGTGGGGGGTGGGGCATTTGATCGGTGTTCAAAAAATGCATTCTTTCTGTCTACAAATTCGCATCGCTCGCGTCGAAATGGCGAACGTACGTGTCTTCGAGGAATTCCAGGATAATGATTGCGCATTTGTAGAGGCTTGATAGAGTAAACCTGCCAAATTTGAAGGCCACTTTCAGAGGTAAATAGCTTATGTTTAAACCTATAAACGTTTTGCTTCATGAACTTTGACCGACTGCGTGATATTAAGTGCGTGACAAGATTTGTGATAAGTTGAATTTGCTGCAACCCTCGACAGTGCGCGAGTTAAAAACTTAATTATTATATCGGTGCCTGTTGCATACTTTATATACCAAGAACATAAGCTAACATATTCATTTTCAAACCATTAATACGTTTATTATAAAGTATATAACTGAAACCAACAACGATCGAGCCGGTAGAAATGATTGTTCTCATCCCTGACCGGTTGAAGGTGGTTTTCACCGTCGGTGTTTCCTGTGAATTGCTTGAGTCAGAGATTCTGAATAAAACAATGATTTCATTTATTTGTCAATAGTCTTTGCCTTGTAAAATTTTCTGATCCGGTCACCGATGGTGCATGGGGCATTTGAACAGCCTGGATGAAAAACTGGTGGGGCATTTGAACAGTTTTTCTGCCTTGGTAGTGGGGCATTTGATCGATATTTTTTCAAAATGTTCAAATGCCCGGGGGGGCATGCACGGGTTTGGAATTGACTGATACAAAATTCCCGTCCAAATTAAACTTTGTATTTGATGGTGCACAATTACATTTTTGTCGTTTCGAATTCTATTTCACTTCGATTTTGTTTTTGTTTCGAATTTTATGGCGCTTCAAATTTTCACTTTCGCGATCGCTTCAAAGTTTGTGTACAGACGGCCTGCATGGCGCCTATAGGTAATTAATTTAGTCGGCTGACCCACCAAAACACAATAACAGTTTTTCTACAGCAGTACAGTGTCCCTGTTGCGAGAAGCAATTGACATATTCCAGCTGCTAATGAAAGTGCACTGAAATGTAGCTATTATATAAATATAATAATAAATGACGACAGTGCGTCATTAGAAACCTCAGGTTCTTGAAGTTTGATCATCAATTCCTCGGACTTGGAGGGCACTCGAATCCCTTCTTTTCCGCATTTCCGGAGCAGAGGAACTCGTTGGACCCAGGGAAAGACCGCACCGCGCATGGTGAATTGAGAGGGGGGAGGGGAGGGGAGAGAGCATGTAGGAGGGGAGGGGAATACGATTCCTGGTTCAGTCGACATTTGCTCTGTCCGCCGTCATTTGCACTTTCATTAGCTGCTAGAATATCAGATGCTTCTCTCAGCAAGGACAGGTATTGTTGCAATTGCAGAAACACTGCTATTTCGACTATCCTGGGCTTCCTGGCTATCTGATATTTGCAATAATTGTGCTTTGGTAAAAACTAAATTATTCATAATGCGGTCCGCCCTAGTTTCCGGCAACCGCCATACCGTCTGTACACAAAACTTGAGTACGTAAAGGCATGATTGAAGTGCCACACAATTTGAAACAACAGCAATAAATTCGAAATTAAAAGAAATAGCCTTGCAACGATAGAAAATAAAAATAAAACGGTTTCATTTTGACGGGAACACTCTCCATTGGTTTTGAACCAAGATTCCACGATTCTCTCCCCACCCTTCCCCCTCCCAATGATGATCCAGAGGCTCGAAAGCAATGAATTCATTTATAACATGTACTTCATCTTTATTCTTTTGATTAGCTCTTGTTATTATTAAATTTACAGTTTTATTACAACCCTACTTTGTATATGTGAACTGAACACGAACATATAGTGTACTTTACAGCTTCAGTATCCGGTTAGTACTCTAGATTTCTATATCGGTACGTTACCCTAAAGACCTAAAACGATTTACAAACTGTAGCCAATACAATATTTAACCATGAAGTTGAAGTGCGTATTAATGCCAAATATTTACCGATACTCACGCGGCCGAGATCAAACTACGCCTATTTAAACGAGCGCGCCGATGTCCATATCGTAAGTTATGGACCGGTCCGTACCGTAGGTTATGGACCGAGGATTTCCCCGTGCTTTACGGCACAAACAAACGTGATGCTCGGGGATCATAGAGGGCCGAGGAGCCATAACTTACGGTAAGGGCAGAGCAAGCGAGCTTAAGATGGTTATCATTATGGCTCAAAAGTATTCAAATCCAGCTTTGCTTCAATTTTGCTGTCCGTACGGGACGTTATGGACCTCAAACTGACCAATCATAGCTCACGAAGTCCGTACGGGACGTTATGGACCTCAAACTGACCAATCATAGCTCACGAAGTCCGTACGGGACGTTATGGACCTCAAACTGACCAATCATAGCTCACAAAGTCCGTACGGGACGTTATGGACCGCAAACTGACCAATCATAGCTCACGAAGTCCGTACGGTACGTTATGGACCTCAAACTGACCAATCATAGCTCACGAAGTCCGTACGGGACGTTATGGACCTCAAACTGACCAATCATAGCTCACGAAGTCCGTACGGGACGTTATGGACCGCAAACTGAACAATCATAGCTAACTCGCGCGAAGTCACTACTCTCAATGCTTGTTCTTGTGTACGATCCATGGTTGAGCGTAGTGCGCCTAAGGTACACTCCCGTTTACTCAAACTCCCAAGTTAGGGAAATAAAATATGTACTGTCCTGTGTGTGATGGATTATAAAGACTTTTTGGCTTTGAAATACGCACTTGTACTTGTCCAGTGAGACATTATCTGTTTCGAGAAGCGAATGTTAACAGTTTCCGAGTGCGAAGCCAAAAATACCCTTGGACAAGAATCAGTGCGTTTTTCAAAGCCATAACTAGCTAGGTTATTATTTGTTATCAGATTAACTTGACTGAAGGTGATATACGAGTCTACCAACTTGGTTTTTTTTCTGGACATGCGGTGCGTCATTCAAATATGCTCGCTTTCGTACGCGTGAAAACATTATCAATCACATTATTGCTTATATATATACACCTAAGTCAAAAAGGATGTCCGATGAAAAGCAAAAAAGTGACAAGCCAAGACCAAAAAGGATGTCGGTACTTTAAAGCAAGCAAGTTGCATGGCACTACCCAACACACGGAGGAGCCCATTAGACACGCTATGACGTAGCTAGCGTCTAACACGCATGCTCGTATCTTATTACCCGTGGAGTGGCAAACATTGACAGCTGTTTCGTCCTTGTTAGGACTCATCAGCATGACCTAGCCCCTAAGATCAGAATCTGGTTACTTAAAAGCCAAATAGCACACCACGGCATTTCGTCTATAAGAGATATACAGTGAGACTGTAATCATGAAATACTAATTCGAAAATGATTGTATTCCTAAGAACCAGGGTCCTTTGCGGTCTTGGCTTCTTGCTTGTTTGAAATAGGTGTTATCTAGTGCTAGTAAAGTTCTCCTATTAGCCTGCTAGAGCCTTGCTGATTTTGTTTGTTGCTTTGTTGTCGTTGTTGTTTTTATCTGCGTGCAATCAAGGCGGAGAAATAGAGGTCTCTTCTTCCCGTCATGCAATTGTGCACACACGAGAATACTTTCAGTATACCAGGCGTATGGCCTACTCAGTGGCCTAATGCTAGCTGAATGTCGAGTACGTACATTGTACACTGGACATGATTTCCACGCTTGACTATATACCATATCATGATCCGGCCGAGATCCGTGTTGGATCAATCGCGGTTTCTGGAACATGACCCAAGGGAGGGGTAGGTAGGGAGGGGAAGGTGGATAGTTTCCCAGAAACCGTGATTGATTGATAGAATGATTGATTGATTGATAGGCAGCTAGCTGGCTTTACTAGAATCTACTTACTTTTTAAAGATCGTGTTTTTAGATGTAGTGCTTATGCGAGTGTTCCCTTAGCGTTCTTGCCGACTTTACAGATTAGAACCAACGCAAATATCATGCCAAGAAACTGGAAAATAAGATTAAAAACACACAGTCAGTGCCAGACTGCAATGTCATTTCTATAGAAATCTTGTATATTCCCTTTGAATTTTTTTCCCTGGAGCTCAATAGAGTCAATTAATGGAGCTTTTGCAGGAATGCAATCACGTGCGGATATACTGGACGGCAAAAAAAATGATTTTATTAATATCATTTTTCAAAGCACATGTATGAGATCGGTAGTTTTATTAGCAAAACATTGTAAATGCTATTTTATTTCCATGCACCTACAGTCGATAGTCGATCTTTCTAAAACAGTGTTTTGAAGTTTGTTTGCCATCCCTGCAGTAAAGCCTTTCCCGTGGGATCACGAGCGCAATCGGCATTTTACAGGAAACAGTCACGTGCTGATATAATACTTCGTTAATGAATGAATTGAGCTTGTGATCTCAGTTGCCATGGATGTTGGATGGCAAGCTATCTTTAAAAACGCTGTTTTTGCAAGTTCGACAATCGCTTGGAGGTGCATGGGAAATAGAATTTACAAACAGGTTTCGCTGATAATTACCGGTCTCGTACAAGTGCTTTAAATACACAAATTAAGATTTTTGTTGTCACCCAGTACCGACAACCACGTGATTGCATTCCTGCAAAAGGCCCATCCATTGGTTATTGAAGTGATATTTCAGCACGTGACTATTTCCTGCAATAGGCCATTTAGAAACCATTTGAAACGAGTAGAGGGATGAGGCGAGTTCGGTTTCGCAATGGTGCTTGGGATCGTTACTGGGACAGTTAATGGGCTCTTTGCAGGCCCTGGTCACGTGACCTTTTTAGCCTGTCAATCAAAACAAATTTGGCGCTAGAACAACATGAATGCCAGAAATGGAAAGAGCAAGCCAAAAAGGCCCAAGTTTTAGGTTCATATATTTAAAACTGAAGGAATGGCAAATTTTTGAAAACTCTATAACTTAGCTTAATTTAACAGAGTTTGTGAGGCTTTTTTTTGCTGACTGGCTCACAAACTCTGTTAAATTAAGCTAAATTATAGAGTTTTCAAAAATTTGCCATTCCTTCAGTTTTAAATATTTGAACCTAAAACTTGGGCCTTTTTGGCTTGCTCTTTCCATTTCTGGCATTCATGTTAACGTTCAGTTGTTCCAGCCCCAAATTTGTTTTGATTGACAGGCTAAAAGGGTCACGTGACCAGGTCCTGCAAAGGGCCTATTGCGATAGTTGCCAGGTTTCTTTGTATTCTGCAATCAACTGTCCCCAGTAACAATTCCAAGCGTACTCGTTTCTAAAGTGGCCCATTGAACACGTACAAGCAATGTGATAAACATGTGCATGTGTTTGTTAGAGCGCTTTTCGATTGAGTGTTGAAAGTAACAAGTGATTACTTTGGTTTTTCGTTTGCTTAGCCTTTCTATTGGCTGTGAAAAATATTTTCTAATTATCAGCCAATCAAGTTCTAAACTAAAACCAAACATTGTTTTGGTCCGTCACGCAATCAGTTTTCGTTTTAGCGGGAGTTCCATGACTTGCGTTTACGTTTTCTCGTGATTTGTTCAAGTAAAACAAATCCGAATTATACTTCAGTTCGTGATTAGTCCGGCTTCTTGGTTGGGCTGCGCCCACCACAGGCAACCCAACCAACCAAGAAGCCGGAAAGAGGCTAGCGTTGGACTAGTTCGTGATTGGCTCATTGCGATTTTACTTGCTCCCGTGATTGACTCTGTAATTACTTTGGTTTTAGTTTTATGACACTCAATCGAAAACCTCTCTATTGTGTTTTAGGGAGTACTGAGCGCGATCAGGCGAAAAAAGGCAAAAACCTATGTAAGTTATCAGTAGACTGATAATGATGATCACTCTACATTTCGTAAAATTAATTGGCCTCATTTCGTCAAAAATGTGAATTTCTAACATAACTCTAACCTATATATACATAGTACACCCCGAGCGTTCCATGCCGCATGCTACAACAATGGATTCCCTTTGTGTTCGCCTTGCGTCCAACCAAATTGTGAGATAGAACGCACGAATGTCAATGCCAAGCAGTCATGACATGTGCAGTAAGAAGTAACGCAACACTGTAACGTACCTGGATAACCACCAATGTGATGGCGAAAGCCCCAATGACATAAAGTTTATCACGAATCATCATAGCCATCTTCTCATAGCAGCCCTGCCAGTCACGAGAAACAAATCGCGATTTAGCCGATGGTTCATTCACTATATATATCTTACAGCGTAAGAGAGTCTGAGTTACACAGGACGTTTTCGAGAAACTACGAATGGTATAATATGAAGGATCACGAACATTTCTAAGTGAATTTCCTATGTATTCTTTGGAGCAACCACAGCAGGCATAAAAAATACGAGGAAAAAACATATCCGCCTCACTGGTTGGCTTAGTTGGTAGAGCACGGCCTAGATAGTGGGAGGTTGGGGGTTTGAATCCCGTCCGCCGTCCGTTGGCATGCAGGAAGTAAGTCGCTGGCCTTGTGTCCTTCCTCTTCTAATCTATACGAGGGGGACGTGAAAAGAGCCTGTTACGTTATTTCGAGAAAGAGTATACGTAGGGGATTGTCTCCTGACACAACAGCGGGGTATTCTGAGGTACTATTTTGAAACAGTCACTCATGTCCGCCCCCCCCCCCCCCCCCCCCTGCACGTAACACGAGGTCGATATTATTTGTTACTTCAACCTATCTTCCCCTATTCACCCACCATGCTGTTAATACTGCTTGTCTGTTTGATGGGGTTGCCACAGTCCTTCGTTGGGCTTTTACAGCAACTGTCAGGAACTTTAGTGTGACTTCCTCCGGTGAACTCTGACCGGAACCAGTCCGTGTAGTTGTTTATCCCACAACATTGTTCCTTAAAAGAGAGAAGACGATAAGGTATCGTATGTTCAAGTAAACTTACTTGGCAAAGGTATGAAAGAACCAGAAAAGGTTCATAGGTAAAACTGTAGCTGAACCATAACCGTACTAAAGAAGACGAGATTTATTTATTTAATTCGGTGTAACTGTGGGCCGTACCGTGACAGTACCACAGCTGTGTGAAAGAAGTGAGGCAAGACTGCATGTAGCTGGATCGTAACTGTAATGTAATTCTACCATAGCAAAGAATGGGAACTAATACGGTGTAACGGCCGTACCATATCATCTATACCATATGGTCTGAACGGAAGTAAGGTAAGACCGTAGCTGTATTTATACGTATCGGAATTGTAACGTAATTCTACCGTACAAAGACCGTAATCAGTCTATTTTGGAGTAACGATTGCCGTATCATGACCGTACCACGTTATAACTTTTGGCCAAATCTTCTGTTAATGTGTATTCGGTTAGGTTGAACCTAATAGCTAACTGTGGAAGTTTTAAACTAGTTAACCTTTTTCTGCAAAGCATCGATGGCTTTCGTAACACCCTTCTGTACGTCTTTTCCATAGTCATGCTGCATAGCTTTCTTGATATCAGCCTTGAGCTTCGTTTTTATCTGGAAGTATTAAAAAGTTAGTGACCCAGAAAAAAAACCAAGTGACCCAAAAAACTAAAACCGTCATATCATCCTCCCGGTGTTACAGAAATAAGTCTTACTGGATTCACGTTATTTTCTAGAGTGAACCTATGGGTGAAGTTTGTTGGCAATATTACCCAACCCACAATAGCCATGTCCTTTGAGTTCCATGGATCGAGTGAAGATCCTGTTCCATTTTGTAAGATGGATGACGTCATTGGAGGGCATGTTTCTTGGTAGACACAATCTCGCATCTCTACAGTGTGATGATTCTAGGGAGTTATACGTGTCCATTCACTTGCAGCCTCCCCAGACCGTGTAGGTTATACTGAAGGCAGTATCATCTTGAAATATAACTATTCTAGGGACACTTTTGGTAAGAATCTCAATTCAGCTTATGCCAAAGTTCTTGTTTACTTCTAGCAGGTGGGCTAACCAGCTGAGCTTGTCGTCGATGGTTATACAACTTGTAACATAAGATATGTATTTTTATCTATACAATAAAGACCATTATTATTATTTATGTATTTATTATATATTTGTTATTATTATTATTATTATTATTATTATTATTATTATTATTATTATTATTATTATCATCATCATTAGGGTACCCCCTATTCTCACCAGTGCTGGAGGACCGACGAAAGAGTATACGATTCACAATTTTTGTATCAGACAACCGTTTCCAGCTTGCTTTAGTTGGAAAGTAGATATCCGTAATTATCATTGATCCTGATTACTACGCCTACCTCAGCACGGTGTGTATAACCCACGGCAGCTCCACTGATCTCAAGAGCGAGAATGATGCACAGTAGCACGAAGAACTTCAGGAAAGAAGCAGTTCATTATAGTTAGATCAGTAGTTACTTCAGCTTACTATATATATATATATATATATATATATACAGCCGTTTGCAAAAATTCTGACCCCCCCATGAAAATTATATACTTATATACTTATATCGGTTGCATCATGGGTAATCCAAAAATGTGCTTTTCAGTCATTTTTCTAACAAAAAAATATACCACGTAGGATTGAAAAATGTACGAATAAAACATTGTTAGATCATATGGGCCTATCAGTTAAAGAAAACAAGTGCTATTTTCAGTTTTAGTTGTACTAATTTATTCCATGCGTTTGCCACTGGGTCCGGTCGACCGAAACGCTGCTAATGACTTCAAGGAACTCGCTATATTCTGAACTTTACTTTCTCCACGTCGCACTAGCTAGGTTTATTCTATTTCCCTAAATGAGGCTGAAGTATTCACAAAATTGCATTCAAACCTTGGAGCCTAAGTTTAAGTTTATTATCAATTTGAAACACGTTCTATTTTATCTTATGGCAGTTCCACCAGTCGTTTGCAATTCTGCCAAACAAACTGAACCAAATTCAACACTTCAAAGACAAACGCAGCTAAAACATTGTTGCCGTTATGAAGTCTGCCAAAGAGCTAAAATTTCACTGGGAACACACCAGTTTTCTTTTGCGTTTTTTTTTTTGCGACGTAATTATTTCGCATATGAAGTATTGTTCAAACATATTTTATTTTATTCAGAATTGAATGCGGGCGGTTTTCGTTTTGATGTCGCGATGCATATTTAATTATATTCTGACATATCTTGCAGTTAACGACCTTAGAACTCTACGCGAGATAATTTTAAGTTATATAAAGTGGTTAAGATTTAATCAAACTGTGTATCAGTTGATTTATTTTATTACTAAAAATTATCTTTGAATGATTGTCGGGAATACCAATAAATTTACAACCTAGTGAGGCCAAAGTAAATAATAGGTTTACTTATGAATAAGTCTCAATGTGAGTTTAACTGACGACGACCAATTGTAAAATTTATGTAACACGCAGAAGAAATATTTTTTACACAAGACCAAAACCATTTAATTCTGGTCCATAATTTAAACGGATTAAAACAACTTCGGTTCTGATCTTTCTTTTCTTTCCAATAACTAAATGCTATTTTTACAACCGCATTGCGGACTTCATCAAAAAATGTTCTTAGCTACGCTGTGTTTAATTAATTTGGTTGAATGTTTGGCAGAATCGCACACATCGAACTACCATAATATAGAACGTGTTTTACATTGATAATACGCTTAAACCTAGGCTCCAAGGTTTGAAATCAATTTAGTGAATACTTCAGCCTCATTCAGGGCAATAGGGTAAACCTAGCTAGTGCGACGTGGAGAAATTAAAGTTCAGAATACAGTGAGTTCCTTGAAGTCATAGCAGCGTTTCGGTCCACCGGACCCAATGGCAAACGCATGGAATAAATTAGTACAACTAAAACTGAAAATAAAACTTGTTGTCTTCAACGGATGGGCCCATATGATCTAAAAATGTTTAACTCGTACATTTTGAAGTTTGTTTGCCATCCAGTAAAGCCTTTCCCATGGGACCACGAGCGCAATTCATTGGTTAATATTGAAGTGGCATATCAGCACGTGACTGTTTCCTGCTATAGTCCTATTACAGAATTTTGTATGCATAGGATGACTAGATCGACTGTGACGAATCATCGTGTGCCTATCTATCTTGTAGTGTATTCATTTCCAGTAAAAAAAAAATCAGTTTAGAAGTTAATTAAGTCTCGTTTTAATAAAAAAAAACTGTTTTTACTTGCATAATGTCCAATAGCATACAAATAAATGTTATTGGAAAATTATTAAGCGTGGAATGGAAGCATGCATTATTAATTAGTGCTTAAAACTATTTCCTGGCCGGATAGTTGAGCTCTTCATTTTATTTTCCTCAGGGTCGACT
Organism: Actinernus sp. WN-2022; assembly: GCA_030867875.1. Classification (NCBI taxonomy): domain Eukaryota; kingdom Metazoa; phylum Cnidaria; class Anthozoa; order Actiniaria; family Actinernidae; genus Actinernus; species Actinernus sp. WN-2022. The sequence goes on from JAOWCC010000577.1 coordinate 22,129,289, forward strand.
GTGCTTCGTAGTATTTTGAAAAGGTTAGTCCAGTACAACTGTTCCCATGCTTGCAAGAGTCACTTACTATGATAAGCATTATTTTGTTCTCCTTTATTGCTCCAAAACAACCGAAGAACGAGATAAGAGCGATCAGAACTCCGACTGCAATCACCAAACGAGATCCAGTAGCGTAGTTGATGCTCGTGAAGACGATGAAGTCACCATACTGGACCTCAGCCCACGAACCCACGGCTATCAGCACTATACCAAATATCTGGAAATAAAATATTGACCAAGAAATGATGAGAGACCACCCAATAATCCATGTTAATATAGGCCTTTTTCTACTTAAATCCATATATTTTATAAAAGTTATAAATCAGTATGAGCCTTGAATATTAGTATGAGCCTTGAATATTGAGTATGAGCCTTGCATATTACTTATTGACGTGGTATTGACCTCCTTCATACGCCTGTCGTCAGCAAGCTATGAAGATAAATATCTGGAGAACTGACATAGTAATCTTACATAAAGGAACTCCAAACATCTCCTCTGCATGCATGGGTTTGAGTATAATCTAAATATGCTATCGAAAAATATTGTTTACATAATTTTTTTTACATATTCACCACACTCAGTAATTGCTCAGTGTTCCATGGCTATATCCTACTGAATTGCTCCTGGACGTTCGTGTTAATTTTACTACGAGGACGTGGAAATCAGGCGGGAGCCTGCTTAAAAATGTGTTGAGGTGGTCTCCTCCCCAGGAAACTCTACTCTGACAAGTCTCTCGGTCACTCCAAGTCTCCCTTTGGCAAATTCTTGTTCCTAGACTCCCGAATTTGAACCGAGCGACTCTAGAGTTTCCTGCAGAGGAGGCCAGGCTAGCTTGTGTCGAGGTTCAAATCATGGCCATATATATATATTTGCTGAGACTTACAAAGAAAAGTGAGTTGAAGAAAAAAACGAGGAACTTCAGGATCCTGTCACCTCCCTCCATAGTCATTTTGACCGAACTGTGGATAGAGATTAAAAGATTACGCAAGAGTGATAGCAACTGATGAAGGAGCAATCTGGTATGAATATCTGGTGCCATCCCCCAAAAAATATGTTATATGACATATACATAAACAGCAAATACTGTGACGGCTCTTCGATCTGGGGCTGGTAACATAAACCGTCAGACATTCAGTCCGATCAAACTCACTAAGTTTACATTCAACCAGCCCCTGGTAGGCACGCTCACGTTACTTTGTGAATTTATAGTGACATCTGAAAAATGATTACGGGAATATGTGGATGTATAGTTCGGAAAAGCTAAGAAACTGTTTCTCGTGTATTAGTATAATTTAGAACCCACACATAACATGCGCTCTGATTATGATAGACTATGTTTGTACACGAAGCTAACTTAACTATATTGCTCGCTATGTTGGGTATATGTTGTTGAAGTCAGTTTTCATGTATTTATTTTTATTCTCGACTGTTATAAATATGCGGAATTCCGTGGAAGAACACAAGAAACACTTAGAACCATTCAGATATCCGTCGACCTGTGTCCCGACTCATCAGTGGCAAATGAGTTTTAGCAGCAGTCCACTTCTGGTTTTATAAAACTTCAGATATATAATGAAGCTAGCCATGCGGGTAGTCAGCCAGCCGATGAGTATCAATATAATTAGGTTAGAGTACCGATCCGTTTAGTGCATGCTGGGATCGCTAGGCAGGTGTACATGTGCAAGTCGTATTCTCACATGGCCGCGGACTTTCCCCACTGCTCGGGTTAACGGCTGGTTCTTAGGGACGTTTCATACGGCATTATGTTAGCATTACTTGCAGTCACACAGAAGAACCATCAGTGACGAAGCCTGCTCTGATCAGTAATGAGGACAATATATCACCCGTGTAAAATAGACATGTCACATTTAGGCATTATTATGACTCAGTCTCAAACCTCACGATATCTTTTCACGTAAACATTCTGTTTATCACCCATGATCAGTGATATAGTAACTTAGAACCGTACGATGTCTAAAAGTAACAGAAGGCTGACCTGAAATTTCGGGCGCGAGTTTTATGTTCTATAACCGCTTTGATCATAGTTAATACTGACTATGCTTTGATGGACTGGAACGACAACAGTTTCAAGAGGCCAACTCAAATTAAATTTCATTTGATGATCGATTGAAGTAAAAAAAATCAATATGGTTGTTAAAAATATTGACCTTTTAGTTTGTGGTGAAGCTTCTCTACGGTAGAAGTTTGACTGTGGACACTTCCTATTCCATGCATATTGCCCCCAGGCCCAGGGTATCTATTAAACACCGGCAAAGATGCTGTTGCGTATGTAAATCCGACTCTTGTTTTTGAATACCCTTGGGTGCCTGAAATACTTGAAATAGAGATATCATTTTGATCCAAGAAAAAGGTCTCCAAGACTCAGGATTTTAAGAAAGAAGATGTACATAAGACGATTCACAGGTTACTAGAAAGGATGAATTATGAAAGTTGTTTCAAGTTTTAAATTTGATAGATATCAACAGTTATGGAAAAAGGTGGAAAGTGTGGCTTTACAATAATAGTCTAAAGCGCATTCAAATATGACTAATAATTAATTTGAAAACGGCGAGCCCGGCTGAACAAGGTGTTGAAATATTAACGCATTTCTTATCACTCATGATGTAGTAGGACTCATAGCACTTTTCTGAAGATTAAGTGTAGCATCTTATTAAGTTCTTCGCAATTTATAGACTCGCGAATATTAATCGATCGCCAATAGTCGGCTTCATAAAGTCGCTTCACGAAACAGGAAATTATCGTAGTTTCTATCAAGACAATGGCTACATTCGTGTTAAGATAGAAGTCATAGGAAAAGAGAATCATTACGAAGATCGAGGCTAACGTTCCGAGATTTAGGTCGTATAGGAGGGAAATACTTTGAAATTTCATCCAAGATCAAGTTAGGGCTGATATTGAACAGCAACCTGCCATCGTGTTGCGTTTGTCAACTTTGCAACCTTTCTCTCGTTTACTTAATTTTGATTTTGTGAAAGCCTTGCACTAAATACCTTAGTTTGTAGTCCTCTGCTTGGGGAGAATCGTACAAAGTTTTTCTAAAGTTCTGAGTTGCTTGCTTGGTCGTTAGTCATAACATTACAGTCATTAGCCGCCACAACCTTATCAATATTCAAACAAACCAATGGCTGGCATTTGTGACCTACTTTCACTCATAAATCCGCGTTGGGAGGGGTGCACGTGGGAAGTTGCTAAATTTCAAGTGTTTGTTATGCAACATGTTTTTTTATGAAAAGGAGAAATGAAAATAACATTTACTCAAAGTTGTCTTTTCAGATGGACTGCAATAGTACGATTGGTGTACGGTCCTGAAGTGAACTGCTTTGGAACGGTGAAACTGAGTGGAACCGGAAGTATTCATTTTCTGCTTACCTTTATAACTAGTATACCTAACAGGTAGTGAATACTGCTCCGCTCAGTTAAAGTGCCTATCACCCTTTTGCAATTGTGATAGCTTATGAACCTCCGAAAAGTTTTGAGCACTTCTGTGAAGAAAGTTTTGGTTTAAAGTGAATACTTTATGTTCTACGCTTGTTTGAAATCGTGTAAATGTGACCTTTCCTGACCCATGACCGCGTAAATAAAAGCCTGGGTCGAAACCTGGGTAGACGTCATCTCATTAATGCATTATTCCCCATGGCGCCTTTTTATCACAACAACATCGATGCATTGAAAATATACACAGTTTTTGAGTTGCTAGTAAAAAAAAAGTCATTTTAGTCAACATCTTAAGTATTTATTCAAATGATTGTAAAGCCGAATTAATTATATGACGTCAAGATGACGTCTACCCAGGTTTCGACCCAGGCTTTTACTTACGCGGTCATGGGTCAGGAAAGGTCACATTTACACGATTTCAAACAAGCGTAGAACAAAAAGTATTCACTTTAAACCAAAACTTTCTTCACAGAAGTACTCAAAACTTTGCGGAGGTTCATAAGCTAGCAAAATTGCAAAAGGGTGATAGGCACTTTAAGGAAGTGTCAGTAGAAGAGAACCTACAGTAGCACTTTGGCAGGAAAAATAGATTAATGGGTGATGAAAATGCCAAGGTGAATATATTTTGTAGTTTTGGGGCTATGGTGCGACTGAATCCTGTTTCAGCTGTGGTATATATGTATCTCAAAAGTTGTCCCGATTTATTTTCATTTTGTCCCGACATATCAACGATCTCCCGGTAAATTCCCTGAGCCTACGTACATGCACCAATTCCCGGCGACATTTTCTTATTGAGTCCCGGCACAAAAAACTGCTAGTTTAATTTAAACATCGGAAATCTACGGTGGCCCATGCATAAGTACGGTGGCCCATAAGGGACATGCCATATACACATATTTTTTCGCTTTAACTCGCGATCGCGACTTACTTCCTACCTCGCGATCGCGACTTATAACTAGCGATCGCGACTTATAACTCTGAGCTCACGTGGTCTTCCAGAGTATAGTTTCGGCTCTTGGAACGTGGAAATTGGAAGTTTAATATTTCAACCTTGGACTAAATTACGCTGAGATTCTTGGATCTCGTTACGACAGCTCAAACGAATTTTAAGGGTACGAGGTCTATGAAGGAGCGGCGGAATAAAGACACCTATAACCGATATTGTGGATGCTATTGAACAAGAATTAGAAGGAAGTGGGTGCAATGTTGGTTATCGTCTTATGCATCAACGGCTAAAAAACGAGCATCGTCTGGTTGTTGATCGTGAGACTGTTCGAAAATTGTCAGAGTTCTTGATCCTGAAGGTGTGGAGTGCCGATCAAAAAGAAAACTCAGTGAGGCGAAGGAAGTATTATGTTAAAGGCCCTAACTGGATCTGGCAACAGATGGTTATGATAAATTAAAGCCATATGGCTTTTGCATTCACGGGCTATTGATGGGTATATTCGAAGAATTATGTGGCTGGAGCAGTTGGACCATCAAACAATAATAACCCCAGATTTACCGCGTAGTACTATATAAAGGAGATTACAGACATACTGCTAAATTATATGGTGGTCCCTTTTAGGGTTCAAAATAAAAAATATTCCATTTATTATTTTTAGGATTCTTTTAGGATCACGGCCGAGCACCCCTGTCAGGTCAATAGGGAAGTCCCCCCCCCTCCCCTTGGGAGGTATATCAGCTTTATGAAAGACTGGCGGCTGTCAACCCTGCTCTTTCAAAGACACAAGACGAAGTGGTGACATAAGAAGTATATCAGATCCTTAAACAGAGCAGATATCTGCCTTTTCATGAGTCTGCAATGATTGCTGCGAGTTTAATCAAGTTAATTTTTCATGCATCTCATAACTGTGTATATTTGTGGTGCTGTGATTGACTTCCCAAATGGTGGCTACAGTGGATTTTCTGACTTTCTGATGTCAGTTAGACAAGATCCTTCATAAGCCTGAGGCCTGGAAATTCACCCTTGTTTAGGTTTTTTCTTGTAACAAGTGGCATATTCCTTCTAGATTATCATTTGAGATATAGTCATGTATGAACAGATCTATGTGGATCGGTGTGAAATCTACATTTATCAGTCTTTAAACTGTCAATAATTCAAGTTGTTGTTATGAACAGAGTACAGCGCATAGAAATGTGAAATGCAATATTAAGCACTCTATGTATCCGGGACATTAATCCAAGTTATTGTTATATGAACAGAGTACAGCTCATGATAGACTCTCAATAAACATGGGCACTACTTATTAAACATTCACACACTGTTAGACACCCTTTTTTTCTTTTCTTTTTTGCATCTAATAAACACTGACTATGGCCGAAAGTAGTGGTAGTACCCAGGTTTAATGTGATATGCCAGTTCTTTTCCATATATTTTCTTAACTATAATAAGTTATAACTTCCAGGACTTTGTTGAATCCATGTTAAGGAATGGAAGAGGGAATCAAGTTTATTAGTGTAATTAATAATAATAAAATGAGGCAGGCATTTTTCACTTTTTGTGCTCAATGTGAGATCTAAAAGAAAATAGAAAAAAAAAATACCATGTTTTTATTGAGTTATATAAACACTTGTCCAAGTTTGAAAGAATTAGCAATAGCAGTGGAAACACTCAGCCATTTCTAATTTTCCCATTTAACATTCACTTGTGTTTCTATAACTCTTTAAATAGTAGAAATTTGCTGTGGTCTATTGCAAATCTGTGAATTTGATTGGCTTTCCATCGTTCACTATTTGCTCATAGTCAATGATTGTGAGAAGCCAACGAGAATTCTTGTTCTATGCGAAATTAACCAATCACAGAGCTTGTTTTTAAATTATGACACCACCACCCTGACGCAATCAGCACACCATTTTCGAGCACAGAGCATGTGCTCAAGGCTGAAAAATATTTCGTTTTTGTGCGGAATCCTTTCTACTAAAACAATTAAATCACTTGCCCTCATTTTCTGTGAGCGATAGTCAACTCTGCTCCACCTCATTGACTATCAGCTCATAGAAAACTTGAACTTGTGGTCTAATTGTTAAACAGAACCCACTTCCTTCTAATTCTTGTTCAATAGCAACCACAATATCGGTTGAAAGGACGGTCACCGTCCCGTGTTAATGTGTCTCCAAAACCTTGGTTATTTTGCTTTAGTTTACGATTAATTTATAACCGCTTTTCTCGTATTTTCTTCTACTCTATTGTAGAAAAAAGTACATATAATTCGTCCAAGTTATTTTGAGTCTGCCCTTTTACGGTTACAAGGGCTCTTCTGTCAAACTTCATGATGCGCATAGCTGTACCGAGTAAGAAATAGAAATAGGTGTCTTTATTCCTTTCCTTCGTAGACCTCGTACCCTTAAAATTCATTTGAGCTGTCGTAACGAGATCCAAGAATCTCAGCCACGTGAGCTCAGAGTTATAAGTCGCGATCGCTAGTTATAAGTCGCGATCGCGCGTTATAAGTCGCGATCGCTAGTTACTGAAGTCGAAGTAATATGTGTATATGGCATGTCCCTTATGGGCCACCGTAGAAATCAACTATATAATTGAGAATGTAATTGTAAATGCTAATCAGTTATGCTTTGAACCGGCTGTTTGACTTTATCGAAGACCAGTAGAAGAAAATTATTTGCTGCTCACCATCTTGCAAATTGATAACGGATACAGAGTTCACCTACACGTCTACACGTCAACAAATTCATGATTACACAAGAATCGCATACACAGATATGCATTAAAGAACGGTTTCCACCTCGTGTAATGTCACGTGACGATCAGATCGTGCAAAGCATTGTGGTAAAAAAAGACAATAGAAGTGATGCATTGTGGTAAAAAAAAAATCGAGATTTGGACCCGCTTACAGATTAGAACGGTACACTGAGTATTTCTATAGAACCTTCAGAAGACTACGCCTCGTGGATCCACTGAGCTCTCAAGCATGTTAAGGCCTGGGTCATGGGCTTATACACGGATATATGGTTTATTACCGATTTCTCGTTACTTCAACAAGCTATGGAAACCAAACTTGGCAGTAATGTTGGTATCACAGTTCTTAAAAGTATTAGACATTTGGTTACTATGGAAACCGAAATTAAGGGTGCTCCAGCATTAACCACGTATTTGAGTGTTGAAGTGAAAATGGGCCGGTTAGAAGCAATTTCTTTCTCCAAAGTTTCTTTCTATTCTTAAAGAGTCTATAGGTAAACATATATATCTGCCTAGTATGGTTGTCCAGCTAATGTATTAACTGAGATATTTAAGGAAGAGTGTTGCTATGGTAACAATTCTCATGGTCACGTGGTTTATGGACAACCATACTAGGCAGATTTATATGTAGACCTATATGTTCTTTAAGAATATAAAGATATTTTGGAGAAATAATATGCTTCTAACCGGCCCATTTTGACTTAAAGCTGAAATACGTGGTTAATGCTGGAGCACCCTTAATTTCGGTTTCCATAGTAACCAAATGACTAAAAATGTCAAGGACCGTGATGCCAACATTACTTCTAAGTTTGGTTTTCGTAGCTTGTTCTAATAACGAGAAATTGGCAAAAACGACATTTACGCGTATAAGCCCATGACCCAGGCCTTAACATGCTTGAGCTATTTTGACCATGTTATGACGAAATTCATCGTCGATATTAAACCGTCTGAATTTCTAACGGGACCTGAAACAACCATAGGGGTTGATCAAAGCCAGGACCGGGCTAAATCACATGTACAGATCGAATTAGAATTTAGCGTGTTGATTTTTGTGGAGGGAGGAAAACCGGAGAACCGGTACCCGGCGAAAAACCCTCGGAGCAAGGGCGAGATACTGCCACGGCAACAAAATCCGACTCACATTAGGACAGACACATTAAAAAAAACTAATTTTAATTTATTAAACTGGGATTAAGTTCGTAAGAGGACGTGGGTGCCATGCCCAAAAAATGCTTCATTTACATACGCAAAAAAATGACGGCCTATAAAATTGTTGCACGGCAACCCCAACTTTGAGCGTGTAAACAATGCAGTCCCTTGTTTAGGAAGACACTGGTATCTTAAATTTTAGAGGTGCCGAGACTCTCGGTAAAATCGGCGCTGTGGCGAGCCGTCTATTTTTTCACGTGTAAATAGAGTTTTAGAAACAGGGTTTAGTTTCTCTCGATTGACGCCCTTCTATGCCTATGGTTTATCTTACATCGTGGGTCATTATTAAAGTCTGCACGGTCACGTCATTTTCTCTCCTTCCCAACGCCAAAAAGAGGTCGAGGAACAGAGCAACCATCCAGTAACGTCTCCAGCCTTTAGCGGCGAAGGGGAGGGAGTGACTGGGGAGAAAAGACGGAAAGTACGACACTCCATATTATGTCAGGTGTGTTGTTTCCTATTTGCTGTCAATTTCTCTTGTAGATTTGACAGAGTTCATGCTTATTAGTTTTAGACAAAAACTACATGCTCTATCGCAAACCGTCAAACTCTTCTCAGTAGCCACTTCCCCTCTTTTTTTGACAAAAAATATTTTGCCTCGTTACTACTCAGTCAGTTTAAGACTATAGTTTGGTCATACCGGCTCAATGACAATTTTTAGCTTATAATCACAGAATACAGAATTAAGTTGGCAAGAAAAGAAAAGCCATAGGATCGAGGCGACTCGATAATTATATCAGGTCAGGAGCCCAGTAATGGGCTCCTGAACAGGTGGAATACCGAGCACTTGATGTAAACATATAATTATTCCACAAAGGAAAATAATCTACTCAAATGAGAAACAAAAATAAAAGAAAGTAATTTTCTTTAATTGACATTCGTGCATTTCTTCTTGTCAAAATATTTTTATGGCACATTTTTTTTCAAAAAAGTTGTGATCGAACACTTATATGATCGAACACTTTTTTCCTATTAACTCCTTCAATTTTTGAGGTTTTTTATGTGAGCTTCGAGACAGTACTGAATTTTATAAGGTAAAGTTCAACCTACCCTCTAGTTACCACAAGTCGACCTCGGTTTGTGCTTTCTTTATTTCGAGCACACGAAGTGAGGCGTTCGACGAAGTTGCCAACTAACAGACATGTCCGCCGGTCTTGCCGTTTGTTATTGATAAAAGCGCTTGTGCATGAAAGCGAACACTGTGTTAATTTATGAACTGGACTAATCACGAGAAGTCTTCAATTAACTTCAAGTTACTTACAAAACAAAAGAAATTTGACAATAGGAAACGACACACCGCTGATATAATATATGTGCGTTTCCCAGGCCCTACTCAGAGGGTCCACCGGCCGGGGAAAAGTGAGAGTCGTGAGAGCCAGCAGAAAATTGTGCTATTTCGTGACTGAAGAGTAGGAGAGTAGTACATGTTTCAGGACTGTATTCTTAAGGTAAATCTAACAAATAATTTGCGCTATATAAATGAATACCTTTTTATTAGATACTCTGTACTGTAGACAAGAGTGGTGGTGTGCATGGTGCCCTTTTATGTGTACAATGTATGTCTGCTTGTTTACATATAAATCCATACTATTGACTTCATGCACCTTTCACTTCCAGTATTAGTGTAAACTAAATACATGTAGGAAGTAAATATCTAAGATCTTGCTTCATTTGAATACCCAATTACCCTATATCATTATGACGTCACGGCTTGTTTATGAGGGGGACAGAATCGACTTCAACAATAGAATTTTGAACTAAATCTGCTCTGCTGAGGAAAATTTAACTTCGAATTGTCTGGTTTCCAGCTGTATCAATGTTTATCCCACAATATTTACCGTATTTGGTCGCTGTTACCGCTATTCTACGTTCTACAAAATGCATTTGATAGTGATTTCCTTTGTGTTGTTGCTGTTTTGTCCCCCTCCCGCGACCGTGATCCTTAGCGTTTAAACAATAGATTGACATTCAGGATTGCTGTGATTCGAGTTTCTTTTTAAGGTTTTAATGTCCAAGGCCAAGTTGTCCTCCGGGGCCGGGTTGTTCAAAGCCCGATTAGTGCTAATCCAGGGTTAATTTCCATGACAACCAATAGGTTTTGTGCAGAGTTAATCCAGGATTAACACTAATCGGGCTTTGAACAACCCGGCCCCGCGGAAGTTCGCCAAATAGTTTGCCAATAAAGTTGATGTTTTCCTCGAAAGGACTAAACAATTCAGCGGCCTTTGAAGTTCAGGAAGATGTGCTGCCTGACAAGACTACTTCAGAATTGCTTTCATTTAAGTTTCTTTCAGGTTTTGAACGTCCAAGTCCATGTTCCAAGTACTAATATCTAACGACTCGGCCACCGCGTTATGACGTTTCACAGCCGCCATTTTGTTGTTATTTTTCGCTTTTGTCAACTCGAGGACTGGTAACCAAGGATGCCATGCGGTCAAAACAAAATGGCGTCGGGTTAACGCTCGTGAACTATCGATAATACGAAGGGGTTACTGTTCCCAGAACGTTGGAAAACCACACTAAGATGTTGTAAAACTATCATAAGAAGGTATTAAGTGTTTTTAAATGGTATTTTCGAATGTGAATGGAGAGACTCAGGGTTCGAAATTCATTTTCAAAGGAACAAGCAATTTGTTGCTTGTGAGTTGTGGGTTTGAAACCTACAACCTTTTTGTACAAGCAAGACAACAAGCTAAAAACTCGGTTACACTTCACTGTTCTGTAGGTCGTATCCTATTGATCTTCATTGATAAAGAATACCATTGTTTTAGGGTTAGGGTTTGTATTGTTTTTTTGGGGTAGGCTATTGTTTGGGTAACCAATAACATTTCAGGTTGCAAACGGTGAAGTCTGCCCTTAAAAACCCCAGGCCCAGGGCCAGGGTACTTAAAAACTAAAACATGTTTTAATGTGCCTGGTGCCTAATACAAGCATAAAAATGCCAGTTCATTTATTTTCTACCAGCAAATCGGTAAATTAACTCGAATTTCGAACCCTGGGACTGACCAAAGGAAAACCACAGCAATGAACTTATGAAGTGAAAAACGTGTACATTTACCACTGACTGGATCAGTTTTATTCTACTTTTCACTTCAAACAAATATGTAAACACATTTTATTCTAGTTTTCACTTCATTGTGGTTTGCCTGTATATGGACTGATGTTGCCTCCAGCCCTAATTAATGCTCGTCCCATTTCTCTTCCCTCTGGGCCTGCACTCCAGACTAAATTAAAGTGAATTATGATAACTAGAAAACTGTATGATGAGATCATAGGCAAACCACAATAATGAAGTGAAAACTAGAATAAAACGTGTTTACATATTGTTTGTGAAGTGAAAACGAGAATAAAACGTGTTTTACAATACTTTTTGAGAATCTGTTATTTTTTACCGTCCCTCCCCTCCCCCCCAACTTATAAGACTGCTCAATTCAAACTATAATGGATAACAAGGTCGGCAACTTCAAGCCAGTCTGGTGGCAAAACAGAAAAATAAATTGTCTATCGGAAACTAAATAAAACTCAAACACAATTTCAACACCACACAAAGATAAACCAATGACCAAACTACCTTCGTAGCAAAAAATAGGAGTCTAATATCACAAGAAGAGATTGTTTTCGACGAAGTTTTCGAGTACAGAACGGCTTCGCGGATGTGTCTTGAGTTAAGGTTCGACCAGAGCGGTTACTGAGAGTCCTGGGCACGAGACCAAATGCTCTCCCTATACCCTACAGGAAAGACAAAAGAGTCGAAAAACAAATAAACAGACCTCAGTTATGTTTTGAAAAGTTCCTTAAGATCTAAAAGTAAAACCATAAGAGTTGGAGACTCCATGGCTGAGGAAAAGACTTACCTAAATCTTAGAGCGCAAGCCGTGACTGAACTAAGACAGTGAGAAAACTTGGGAGGAGAACAATGGCTAGTTGGCAAGAAGAGTTGAAGCATTGCCGAACAAAGTAACCTTCAGGTAAAGCTGACGGGGCACAATATTGTGTGCAACTTACCTTTGAGTTTGTGGTAAGTGGTGGAGCAAACAAGTTATCTAAATTTTATGTCTCTTTGCAGTTCGATAAAAGTGACATAAATATCAACTACTTGGAACACTTGATTACCTAAACAGTTTTGGAATTTGTAGTGTCAGGCTTTCAATTTGATCCAGCTAATCTTCCCACTCTTATGGTATTACTTTTAGATCGTAAGAAACTTTTCAAAACATAACTGCATCTCCTGAGGACTGTTTATTTGTTTGTGGACTCTTGTCTTCCCGGTTGGTCTCGTGCCCAGGACTCTCAGTAACCACGCTGGTTGAACCTTAACTCAAGACACATCCACAAAGCAGTTCTGTACTCGAAAACTTCGTCCAAAACAATCGCTTCTTGTGATATTAGACTCATATTTTTCGCTACGAAGGTAGTTTGGTCATTGGTTTATCTTTGTGTGGTGTTGAAATTATATTTGAGTTTTATTTAGTTTCCGATATTGACAATTTCTTTTTCTGTTTTGTCACCAGACTGGCTTGAAGTTGCCAACCTTGTTATCCGTTAGTTTGAATTTGAATTGAGCAGTCTTAAAAGTTAGGGGGGGGGGGGAGGGGGGGGGAGGAGAGGAGGGAGGGTTAAAAATGACAAATTCACAAAAAGTACGTAAAACAAGTTTTATTCTCGTTTTCACTTCACAAACAATATGTAAACAAGTTTTATTATAGTTTTCACTTCATTATTGTGGTTTGCCTATGATGAGATCTTAGCACTCTGATTGGAATATCAGTGTTAGACTGGTTGATACAATGTATCGGTAATATTATTATCACATCTTGTATCTTTTACATCAATACAAATGAGTGCTAGGGCATGTGTACATGTACATGAAGGGAGATTTATCCTAGCATAATTTAAGACTACTTAGCAAATTTCCTCTGGTTTTCCATGGTGTGTACTCTAATATCTACCACAATTTACATCATCACATGGTCAAAATTTGTCCACAACAAATGTTGACCATGTGATGACATAAATTGTGGTAAATAAGAGTCCACACCACAGCAAACCAGAGGAAATTTGTTTTTTACAACAATATTAGAAAACGTACAAGGAAGTTTTTTTCAAAGCATGACAGCTTTGAAAGAGCCAGCATTATCTATAACTTTCTCGCATCAGCACAGTTGTCTGGACTCTCATTTACCACCTCACATCGACAAATCAGATCGCGAAATTACTGGCAATTGTGGTAAAAATGTAATTATCTTCACTGTTTTGAAAACTCTCGAGACGTATCAACGACAATGCTACTTGAAGTGGTCAATCTCCCTTCATGTTTTCAGCTACATTGTACATGTAGTCCCTACTGACTAAACTTGACTTGGAAGTAGGCCATTTGGTATTTGTAAAAAGTTATTTTCAGATTTGAAAGTCTACTGTTCTTTTTTGCCAATCCTACAGATGAGGCACAGCGCAAAGATCATCCCAAGAAGCTGTGGAATAAACAAGGTGTGAGTTGCCTGCTTCTGTTTGAGTTGACATATCATGCAAACATCTATTATATAAAATATCAAACATAGTTTTTTTATGCCCCTACGACTTATCAATGTTTTGTACATTCATAAAGGAGAGTTGATATATTATTACCAGTTCCAATCATTTTTTGATACTAAGACAGGATCAAAGTCCTATTTTTTTAACTCTGAATATTGAATCTAAACATCCACCATTACTGGAGGCTGTTCCCTTTGTTCAACTTTATTCAAAGGGCTATTCAGTGGAAGTGATGTCATACATTGTACACTCAACGCTGACTTGCACAACAATGCCTTGGAGGCATATTTCTGCTAAAAGCATCTTCATATAGTCACAAGAAGAAAGTTATATTTATCTTATGCAGTACATTACATGTATTTTGCACGATGTGGTTGTCGTGTTAAGTGTATGACATCACTTCTGTTGAATAATGAGAACAGCTTCCAGTAATGGCAGACAGGATTTTACAGGTAAACTCTCTTAAAATTTGTGGTTTAACTTGCCAATTTGGGAATATGTTTACTATTTCAGATATTTTCCTTGAGTAATGTTTTCTTGTTTTTCTGTATCCCAAGAGGAAATGTACACATTTCTCTAATTGGAAAACAAAGCACTGAATCCTCTGGAGAGCTGTCACATGATCTGAATTGGGACAACAAATGTGCAAGCTAACTCGGTCTATTGGAGTATATTTTTAGGCGACCATTGCGCATTTGCAATGTAGCCTTATGTAGTACTATCTATCTATCTATCTATGTCCCGGCATCAACTGATAAGTGACAATTTAACTCAGGGGGGTAGTCTTGAGTCAGATTAGGAAAGCTGTAGAATAAATATCTTTGTCTATTCAATTATTCTTTTGTTAATATATTCGACAACAGAACATTAGTTTTATTGCAAGTAAAAGGTTTTGGTGTGTTGACTCTTCATTGTTTCTCGAATAAAAAGATTATTTTAACGAAAAGCCCAAAGGCCATGTGCTAAAAACATAATAACTAAATCATGGGATATGTCCTTCTGCATTCGTGGAAGAATAATCTGTGAGAATTTTGTCCTGCTTTTCTTTCATGTTAGAGCTCTTGTCAAACTACATTTACATACAGCCTTAGAATATCTACGGTCAAGAGAGACAAAGCTCAGCACACTAAAGTCTTTGAGAGCTGTTTTGAACCAAGTCTTCTGTCTGTCCAGTCAGGCCGACAATACAAAGAAACATAAATTAAGGAATATAAGGTAATATATACAAAACTGTTGTCAAAACTCTGTGAAGGAGACAAGCTATTGCTGAACCAGAAGCCGACATTCAAGTGAAGTGAACTGACGAATTGCGAAGGTACGTGTCCAAACTGAATCAATATGGGAATATAGGGCTGTTTATTGGAATGCATTTGATGTATTTAAGTGCAAGTTTTGGAGTACTATGTTGTTATTGTTTTACATACGAGTGAAGGTGAAAGTGCAGCTCTTCTCAAAGTGGAACTCGAATCGAAATCAAATGATTTTTCACCGTGAAACCGACATCTCTCAACCTCACATATAAACCAACAAAACTTTGCTGCGAAAGTCAAGAGCTAGCTGCTTAATCAGAATATTTGTAGTTTATTTCTAGTAAACAAGTTGATGGTTAAACAGACAAACGGCCTGGGCAACAAATCGAAGTGTGAATAAAGTTTGAAGTAAATATGCTAGTGACCCTTTGAAAACTTTAGTTTTAATAGTAGCTGATCATTAATAGAGAAATACCATGTGAGCAGAGCCTTATTTTCTTTGGTTTTCTAATCTCCTTCCATGGAGAACGATTCAAGTGGAAAGATATTTAAGAAAACCAAAGAAAATAAGGCTCTGCTCACAGGGTAACACTGAGAAACAACACTTTGCCGTAAATGGAAACACATTGAAGTGTTAATACCGTGAATAAAGTTTGAAGTAAACATGCCAGCGAGGGAAATAACACATTGAAGGCAAGAAGCATTCTGTAGCAATTAAATAATAGAAGTTAAAGGGTAGGCTTGTTAATAAAAAATAGAAGGGGAGGAGTGACCAATAGAAATGAAATAATTTAAGTTAGTAGGTGGGCTATATTGAATCAAAAATATAATGCAAGGGGTAGACCATATAGTAATTGAAAAATATATGGCCTATAGTAATTACAGGCAATTTATAGATGGTATTTTAAAATCATAAATTTGTCATTAAGTGCTGTACCCTACATAATGGTACATTAATGTCTCACCTGAATAACTAGGATAGTAATAGCCATGCCAGCAATCACCTTCAGCTTGCTTGTGATGAGGTCCTTCAACTTGTTGTAACATCCCTGGCCAATAGAAATAATGGTTAGAATAGATTTAGGTACATTTTTTTGTACAATGTAGATAAATACAAGATAGAAACAAGATAGATACAATGTGCGAGAAGATACAATATTTTTTTTTTTTTTTTAATATATATTTAAAACAGGATAATTCCTTCAGTAAAATTACAACTAAGCAAATGGATGTGTTAATGTTATCACAAATTTGTGTAAGTTTTCATTTTTGGGGTACCTGTGCCTAAGTCCCAGTTCCCCACGAGTCGAGTAAGTCACGTGCCTGGTGGAATAGCTTGAAGATAATCAATCTGGCACAAGGTAAAATTTTGTTTGCTCGTTCGCTTAGTTTTCGCCACGGTTTATCGACGGATGGGTATAGAATGGATTAACTATTACAGTCAAGGTAACAGTATGGAGTTTACGTCCTTCAAGTGTAATTACCTGGATATTAAACAAGGTCAAGGATTAAAGCGTTTTGAGGAGCCAGTGTGTTCATTTGATCATCGCCGGATCTAAAGCGATGTACAGTGTATGGTTTTTACTTTTCAGTGGTTACAGGATGAATTTAAAATAACTACAAGGAACTAAACTTAACTATGAATTTTAAACTACAAAATATACATAAAAATTATTCTAAAAAAACTATTTAAATATGACTATCTTTAATTCTAAAATTACAGTGGTATTAAAATTAAGCAGCCATTATATAAAATGATTTTTGGCACAATCAGTTCTAACTCTAGATTACGTCCTGTTTAAAATATGAACAGCAGTGTTTTATCAAGTTTAAAAATTTGAGGGCAAAGCCCAAGAATTTTTAGACTTGATAAAACATGTGCTGTGAGTGTTTTAAATGGCTTCAAAAATGCTTTAAGAATGCAATGAAAGAAAGACGTACATCTCAAGGGAATAACATATAAAGAAAATAATTTTTAGTAGGATGAAATTTTATATAAAGTTTCATCCTAATTAGAAATTCATTGATAAAGGCCCTGCTGCATGTAAAGAGGGTAAAGAGACCTTTTTTCAGTTATTTTGGCAATCTGACTTATTTTGGCCGAGAAAATCCTGATAAAATGTCTTCAGAGTCATTGATTTCCATTGTTTTTGCTTCATTAATTATTCATGAGTTTTGAAATATATATAATACTCATGGTACTTTGAAGCTTATCAAAATTATTATCATAATAGATTACAATAATTAACCCAATAATGTACTATATTAGTGTTTGCATTAGGCACAGCAACACCATTGTGAATTTTAAGTCAAATAGTTTGAGAAAACAGCTTTTCAAAAGTACAAATTTAATACAAAGAATGTATGGTGTGTGTCAAGATCTTCTGGTATTACTCTGATTGGGGTTCACTCTTCAAAATAACTTAATACTCTCTAGCATTTGAGGTTAACACATTTTTTTAAAATTAGTGCATATACGATTGCACCCCAAACTAGACTAGGTAAATATGGTTAAGTAATTCAATTATTATCTAAATATACCTCTGTATGAATGGTCTTCCTGGCAGTTGTTGGAGAGGTAGAATCAAACTTTGCACCACACCCAGCACTCTTGGTGATGCAGCAGGAATCTGGCACCTTTGTGACATTGTACTTGGGGTTGAGGACCCAGTCTTTATAACTCATTGCACCACAACACTTCTCCTGAATATCACATAATAAATTTACAGTGTACGTATTAATTGTAGCTGTTGGAAATTCTACCTTTAACAATGATGAATAGAAGAAATACATGTACCTGTAATTATTTTGGATTTGGAATTTTTTCCTTGCAGGCTTCAGGGCTCGCACTTAGTCACAATTTTACAAGAATTTGCTGCTTTTTCAAAATATCCCAATATTTCCAGAAAATCTTCCCTCTTTTAAAAAATATATTGGGAGACTTGCTCCCCCATATTTTAAAATCAAAAGCAAGCCTGGGCTTAATCATCTGCAGATGCAGGTATTAATCCACAATGATAATCACTTTATTGTTTTTGTTTAGCACATTAATTCTCCATTGTAAACCAGGCCGGAAAATAAAATAAAAATCGATGTACAATAATTATTATAACTGATAATGTAATTACGTTTTTCTGTAGCAAGTCAACCACGTCTGTAGTCCCTTTGTCATTGCCATATTTATTGGCAATGGTGTCATTGATGTTCTTCTTAAGTGTTGTCATGACCTAATGATAATAGCATCAACAAAAGAATAATCCAAGTTAATGGCATGTTTGTTATATATTAAACATTGTATATCAAGCCACAGTCATGTGAATTAGTATTGACTGGATGTACTCCAGTCAGCATTTGTACATGTCAAGATGACTTAATTAATAATTATGAATGTATGACTACCTTCTCACGATTCTGATATGCCATGGCAGCCGAGGTGATTTCCAGGATCAGAATAAGAAGCAACAGGACAAAGAACTGAAATAGTAAGTAATGAAAGTATCACAAAATTATTTAAGTGGTTCAGAGCTTTCCTTGATTTTAATTGCTTAATATCTCATTCAAAGCCATATTTTTATAAGCATAATAAGTAATAGTACTCTGGTTACAAATGATACAAATGCAGCACAAACGGCAAAGGATTTGAAAAATATATGGTGTTGATTTTCTTTTCTACTTTCTCGTAATTTCATTGGTTGATACTTAGATCATAAATTCAACAAATTAAGTACCGGTATGTTATTTTCATCACAACTTAAATTTCACTGGATTTAGTAATTATACAAAAACAATGCAAGCTGGTAGAGATAAATAATCTTCTATAAATATCCATGTTATAGTAATTATTATAATTTGTATCAGTAATTTTTTTCCACATATTGACTAAATAAGAGAATAGTTTTATTCACAAGGAGAAAGAAATGACAGTAATTTTACTTCCTAAATCATTGCCAAATATATTGGAAATATAAACCTCTATAACTCCTATGTATGCAACACTTAAGGGATACCCAAGTGAAAAACACATTAGGGCTCAAAAGCATCTTTCAGATGTACTTTGTTCAGAGTTGAGAATGAGCCCCTCAAAGTTGGCCCCGCGAAGACCTGGGCGGCGCCATTTTGTTTACATTAATTCCTTTGACGTTTTTTACGTCACTTCGTCCCACCGGAGACTTGCAACTAACTTGTAGCGACTAGTTTTCTTTGTAGAATTTTCACACGCTCGGAATTAGAGTGGATTTTCATCGATATGGCAGAGCAATTTCGTACTAGAACAAAAATATGATGAAGACGATGTTGTGAGAGAAGTTCAGAAGACTGGGAGGACAAAGAAAAGCATGTGGAAGGCGAGAATATCAGACGGACAACAAAAGGCCACTACCGAGCTAGTGCTACAAAGATTTGCTGTGTGTTTTTGTATGGAACTTGTCAGCCTTAAACACAAGACTAAAGGTAGATTATTACAATATTGATATCGGCATAGCAATCAAACTAGTTTAATTTGATCCAGAGAGATAATCAGGGTGTAGCAAGCCACATAATTTTGATTTCGTTTACCTAATGTATCAGTCAATTCCAAACCCCTCATCCTTGACTGGTTGAAGGTAGTTTTCACAGTCAGTGTTTCCTGTGAATTGCTTGAGTGAGAGATTGTCAATAAAGCAATGATTTAAAAAAAAAAAAGTCTTTGCCTTGTCTTTGTCGATTTTTTTTGGAATATTTTCCGATCCAGTCACCGATGGTGGGGCATTCGAACAGCCTGGATGAAAAACTAGTGGGGCATTTGAACAGTTTTTCTGCCTTGGTAGTGGGGCACGCACGGGTTTGGAATCGACTGATACATAACTGATGTGTTGTGAATCAGCGTGCGCGTGCCAAGTTCCACCACAAACATGCCGGGCTTGATTGCGCCAATGCTTTCACACAATTTAATAAGGGAATGGAATTATATTTGCAATAAATTGCTCCCAGTGTCTCGTTCTTGTGTCATTGCATATATTCTGCTATGTTGGGCTAGTTATGATCGGTTTTTACAGGGAGGTTTTAACTTTTCAGGTGTTTCGTTTCAGTTGCACAAAGCCATTCAGTCAGTACAGATCGAACCGGATAACTCGCAAATTATATAGCTCCAATAATACATAAGTTTCGAAAGCAATGCCAATATCAATATTGTCATAATGTACCTTAGTCTTGCATTTAAGGCTGACAAGTTCCATACTAAAACACAGCAAATCTTTATATCATAGCACAACACCAGTATAGCACTACTCCACTAGCTCGGTAGTCACCTTTTGTTGTTTGTCTGATATTCTCGCCTTCCACATGCTATTCTTCGTCCTCCCAGTCTTCTGAACTTCTCTCACAATATCGTCTTCATCATATTTTTGTTCCACTACGAAATTGCTCTGCCATATCGATGAAAATCTACTCTAATTCCAAGCATGTGAAAATTCTACAAAGAAAACAAGTCGCTACAAGTTGACCGCAAGACTCCGGTTGGACGAAGTGACATAAAAACGTCACAGGAATTAATGTAAACAAAATGGCGGCACCCAGGTCTTTGCAGGGCCAACTTTGAGGGGCTCGTTCTCAACTCTGAAAAAGTTTTATCAAATTTTAATACATTTTCTGAACAAAGTACATCTGAAAGATGCTTTTGAGCCCTAATGTGTTTTTCACTCGGGTATCCCTTTAAGTTAATTATATATTGTGTAGTTCCAGAAAATATCCATACTCCCCCTCCCCCTCCACAGAAGGGACTGGAAATTCCAGATGGGTGGGGAGTCAATCTGCCCAAATTACCAGTGGGGAGGGGGTTACACCAAGGCTTTCCAGAGGGTAACGTATGTAATCGTAACTGCATGACTGACGTCTTTCGAAGATCATTGTGTTTTTTTCTGTAGAATTCAAATAAGTTGTCTCAAAATCTTTTATCTGTTTGAGAGTACTTTCAAGACAATCCATTTTAAGTGCCTTTCCTTAAAGCCAAAGCGATTCCTGAGGAGCAAGAAATCACTGGATGGATGACAAAACAAGAAAGCGACCATTTTGTTTTTCTCTCACTCAATCTGACGAGCTTTTTGCATGCAAAAACTCATTTCTGCACCGAATTAAGTGGAATAAAAGCTATTGACAGTCTCTTGGGTAATTATTATCCAAGTGTAATACAATACATGTATTTGGCCATACAAGTCTGTCTTTCCACATCAAACATTTGAAAATAGAATTCATTGCGATCGATTTCGCGATAAGTTTTTGCCTAGTAATTCCAGGCCTCATGTGCTAAGAACAGGTATTCCACGATTAAAACTGCTTTATATACTAGTAATTATTTGTATCTCGTGCAAGAGTATTGTATCATAATCATGTTTGTTTTATTTATATACAATCATAGCTGGGGTGGGCGGTCCATGTGGCAAAAGTCTGGAAATTCCGGAGCAGGAAGGGAGGGGGTACAATTTGGGAGCCCATTTCGGAAGATCCAGAGGGGAGAGGGGGTGGGGGTTAAAGCCCAAATCCCTTTGGGGAAGGGGTGTGGATATTTTCTGGAACTACACATTCAACTAATAGACCGATTTAGCTCGACATTTGTTGTCCCAATTCATATTATGTGACAGCTACCCAGAGTATTGAGTGCTTTGTTTTCCAATTAGAAGAATTTGTACATTTCCTCTTGGGATACAGAAAAAACAAGAAAATATTACTTGAGGGAAAAGTTAGGTGACTTGAATTGGGACAAATGTACAAGCTAAATTGGTCTATTCATTTGATTTAGAATTGATATTTATAATTTTAAAATGTAAAAATAACCAACATTATACCATTTACTTTTTGTAAAGTTCTTTAACTGTGTAGCATATTGTTTTTTGCTATCATTCTTAGGTGAACCATTTCATAAAAAAATGCATAAATATAAATCATTTTTTTTTTATTTGAAAGGAGTTAAGTAACTTAATATCACAAGAGCATAATTATGTTCATAATTATTTATCATTACATTAAAAACCTTGCAAAAGATTAAATTTTGCAGCCTATATTTCTAGGTTTGATTTCAAATAAATTCGCTAGCTACAATGAGACTCTAATAATTTAGGGAGGGGGTATGCATGTCCTATGTCTGAGTTTCAAAACTAGTCGTGCCGCAATCAAAATTTCCCCTATTTTCTTATTTCTTTGTCTCTCTTGCAATTTTAGACATTTGTCGTTATTTTAGGTCCTTCATGTTGCTGTTTCAATGCTGTGTTGCTTAGTCAGAATTTACCATAAAAGGGCTTCTACATTCACACACAACATTCCCTTCAGTGTTTTAGGTTCACGTCAAGCTGGAAATTCATTTATAAATGACCAACTTTGAAAGGGTTTGGGAAGCTTCAGCTGTTTTAACTTTGCATCCAGTATTTCTTTTCAAATCATACATGTGGTTATTCATTTTTTTGGCCATGATTGTATGTAGCTTCCATCTTGTGACACTGCAGTGCATGCATGGCCACTATAAATCCTAAGATTGCTATAGCTCACTTAAGAATTTAAATACAGTTGAACCCCCGTAAGCAGACACCCTTGGGACCTTAAGTGTGGCTGTCCGCTTATGGGAGGTGTCCACTTACAAGAGGACAGTCTGCTTACAGGAGCTTGACGGTAAGGAGTAGGAAGTGGCAGCCAACTGTGAAATTGTAAACCACATGCTTTAAATGGCTATATACGGTATATTAAATCTAAGGCTCATAGCTCAAATATGTTGTCTTTCTACTAACTGAAGCTGACCTTGATTTAGCTAGAACTGCATATACATTTGGAAAAAAATAACTTCAATCTCTGAAATGAGGTATTGTCAGCCAGTAATGTTGATGATGCTGTTTCAAAACTTGAATCCAAAATACTTGGACACCTGGATGCATGCCTGCCACATAGAACTGTTTCCATGTCTACTCGAGACCCTGTGTGGATCACTCCACTTGTTAAATCCCTGCTTAGAGACAGGTTCGAACACGGAGCGGCTAAAAACTATTAATAAGAGAATTTCCGAAATTATCTCTGACAATCGTAGGAACCTTGGAACTCCTGGTAATTTAGGCACTCGGACCTGGTGGAAAAGGGTAGACTCGCTGTCAAATAGGAAGGCTAATAAAGCACTGTCATTTGATAAAGATGCATTGACTGACAATGAGAACCATATCCCTGAGATTACTGAACTCCAGACGTTGGACATTTTGAGTAAATTAAAGAAAACTGCAACTGCGCATGGCCCTGATCTCATCCTCTATTGGGTTTGGAAGGACCATGCAGACCTTCTATCACATGTGGTCACAAAGGTCTGGAACATGTCCCTGCACACACAAACCTGGTCTATTTTCTGGAAGGAAGCAAATATAAACCCTGTACCTAAGATTGACATACCTCTTGTAAACTCTGATTATAGAGGGATTAATGTAACCTCGGTGATTGCAAGAGCCTTTGAGAGAGTGGTCTATAGAGCTTATCTGAGTGACACCCTGGAAGACAACCTCAGTCTATCACAGTTTGCTTACAGAATCGGTGGAAACTGTACTGATGCCTTGTTGTGTATACAACATAAATTGCTTAGAGACTTAGATGATCTGAAAAGTAATGCGGTTAGACTGTTTGCCATGGACTTTAGCAAGGCCTTTGATTTTGTTAACCATAGTATACTTTTCCTCTAAACTTAAACTTCTCCCACTGAACTCTTATATAATTAATTGGTACATAAGCTTTCTTAGTAACAGAAAACAGAGGGTGGTCTCTAACAGTATTTCTTGTGATTGGATACATGTCAACAAGGGCACAGTAAGCGGGCCCTCTCTTTTTAATATTTTCCAAAACGATCTCAATGTTAAACCTAACACCGACGCAGCATTAGTCAAATATGCTGATGATTCCTCAATTATTGTTCCAGTATGGAAGGACACCGCTGATGTAGCTGAAGACTGCGTTAGATATTTTAGAGACTGGTCCTATACGAATCAAATGTCATGTAACCATCAAAATGCAATGAGCTTATTTTTCGTAAAAAAGGTAACACTGAACACTATACCGCCATTGAAGGCATTCCTCAACAAAAAAAGAGTTAAATATCTTAGGTATCACTTTCCAACAAGATTGCAAGTTCTCTAGTCACGTTAAAAATAAGCTTAGTGAAGCAAACAAATGCCTTTTCGTCTTAAGATCTCTTAGAAAGGAAGGTTTTAATCAGTCGATAATTGACCTGTTCTTTAGCAGTATAATTGATTCCTAAGATTACTTATGGACTATCCGTGTATGGCTCCTCTGAGGCTGACTTGTCCACTGTCCAGTGTTTCCTTGACAGATGCTATAAGAGACGTTACACTTCCAATAATATCCTCATTAGAGAACTACTTGAACTATATGATAAGAAACTTTTTCACAAACTATATAGCAACAGCAACCATCCTCTTAAGCTACTTTTGCCCAAAATCAAGCCCTCGTCTAGACCCTTAAGATGTCAGTCTTCCCAGTGGCCGAAAATTAATACTGTTCGTTTTAAATATTCTTTTGTAAATAGATTAATCTTTAGGTATAACCTAGCTATTTAATAGTCTTTGTTCCCACATACTTTACACATTTGTTATATTATGAAAGTTGTATCTTTATGCTTTATTATTTATAGCTGTAACACACGATATGTATTTTATCGGTGATTCATTAAAAGACATTATTATTATTATTATTATTTTGGGTGTCCACTTAAGAGAAGTTAATTTTGGTTATTTTTGGTCTTGTGGACCTAGAGATACTGTAGGTACCCGGTATCCGCATCTGGTTATGAGAGGTGTACATTTATGCTTTCGAGAGGTGCCAAATGTAGTGTTTTGTTAGAGAAATCGTCAGGACCGCGGAATTGTGTCCGCTTACAGGAGGTGTCCGTTAGAGGAAATTCGACTGTACTACAAAGAAAAACATTGTGAAGGATTATACTTACAATGATCAGCATCCACTTGCTCTCTTTCCATGCCCCACAGCAACCAAAGAAACTGACAGCAGCAATTATGCAGCCAACTGCAATCAGTATTCTGGACCCAGAGGCATAATTAACATCTGAGATGGCAATGTAGGAGCCATAGTGATACTCTGCCCATGCACCGACGCCGATGAGAGCAATACCCAAAACCTATAAATTAGAAAACAATAGAAATCATAAAAATAAATCAAATTTTTTTTACAGTAAATTAAAGTAATGATTTCAAAATCTTAAAGTTTGGGTGCAGCTTAACTTACAAAGAACAGAAAGTTGAAAAACAGGACCAAATACTTGATCACTTTTCCACCACCTTCTATTGCCATGCTGATGTGAGATTCTGAAAATAAATTCTGAAACAACAATAAATTATTTTATAATTTGTTTAGACATTTAGATTTACAAGAGTATTGTAAGAATGTCAGTCAGTTTCATTGGCTGTTGGGGTGGGTTGCTCTGGTGGGACTATAGATAGATAGATAGACTTTATTTAAACACGATTATGATTAAAGCACATTAGGCTTATGGGGTCGTGTGTCTACTACTAAGAATAATATAACTGTACATCTATTTACAATACTAAAAATTACTAAGAATACTTACAAATGTAATAACTGTAATAAGTAAAGAAACTTCAAATTACTAAATTGAACTTACTAATAAATAATGATGCTAAGAGTACTACAGAGCTGCTAAAATGTTTTTCTAAAGTACAATACATTCATACTTGGCCTCAGTTAATGAGTGGACTCAAAAGTAAATGAAGTCATCACTCTTAAATCTTGTAGAAGAGGCAGATGTGTTAAACTTGAACTGCTCAAACACCGCTAATTTATTTAAACGACACTCGAGATCCTTATGTCCTGCATATACTATAAGAAACCTATACCCTTTCTCAGACCCAAAAATTCATCCTTTCCTTGACCCCATCTCAGACTATACAAGGGTTAAATTTGGTAACTATTTCAGACTGGAAATTTCAATTTCCCCAAATACTACTGGGCAAAAATATAGAGAGAAACATGCCAAAACATGAGTACATTCGAACATTGAACAGAAAACATATACCCATCTCAGACCTAGGTCAAATATTCTGACCCCATGGGAGTTAACCCCCCAGGATTAGCTGTAAAATATTAGGGTTTACATCATTGTGTACTATATTTCATTTCTGAAATATGTACATGTATGTATGCTTGAGGAGAATAGCTTCTAATTTTGCTCTTCTCTCATCAAGAGTTAGCCATTTCAACTGTTCTCTGATGGTGTGAGAGCAAACACTATAGTCTCGTAACACTATATTCGTCCTGCTCTATTTTGGAGTTTTTGGAGCTTTTCTTTAAGACCTTTATTACACCCTGTCCAAACGGTGCTGCAGTAATCAAAATAAGGTTGGATAAGGGAATTATAAATGATCATAGTGCTTCTATTAACTGTAAGATCTCTTATGCTCTTTAATTTAAACCTGTTATAACTTTTCATCTATGCATGTGTACAACAAGAAGTTTGAAATCTTCTACTCATTTGATTGAGAGGCCACAAAAATATGTTGACACTGCTGGAGCATTTTGTTTTATTCTTTGGCTTGATCCAATGACCATGTATTTAGTTTTAAGCCACTTTTCAGTTTGCTTCAAACTTCAAATATATTTTCCTCTACTTGCACGATACTAGTGTTGGGATTAGTTATATTGTAATGTATCATCAGCAAACAATACCAGTGGTGCAATTACTCAAGGAATTTGGGAAGTCATTTATGTATATAAGAAAGAGGATGGGGCCAAGAATGGACTCTGTGGTATTCCATATGATATGGTTTGTATGTCCGAAATTATTTGTTTGATATGGTTTGTATGTCTAGATGAGAAGGTTTGGAATTGATAGAGCCATTATGGATTTGATGCTGTTGGTAAGGCAGGATAAAATATACAAATCTCCTGCAGACGATAGTTTACACTGGAGGCAAAGATAATCAACATACTGACAGAAAATAACAGAAGAAAGCTAGCAATTACCTTCCCTTATCCTTAGCCAATCCACCACGGTTTGTTTGTTGTGAATGTGAGATTTTTGCATAATTTATACAAATCACAAATTTTAGTGAATCAACCAATCAGCAAGTTTGTCTGGATTGTGGATGAGAATACATCATCAGTATGGAATTTCTGGGCTCAAATCGCACACGTCTCTCTCGGGGGACTCGCTTTTGGCCCTCGAATAGAGACAGCGGTTTCCGCAGGCCAGGGGCAATTATTATAATGGTATACATCATTCCCATTACCGTATAATTAGCCTTTCTTCATTGTTACTGTTTACACATTTTTGCTGATTTATAGATCCCTCCAAGGTGATCTGGTACTGATCTGGTCCTTGCAGTTTTTCAATATTCAGATATATTGTTGCAGGATCTCCCTTTCACCAACAGTTAATAATATTGGCACCTGATTCCAATTAATTTTTGCACCACCAAAATGTTACAAATATGTAAAAATTGCTGTTGATTTAACAATGAATAGAAGGAGCGTATATTTAAACATGCTCAATGTCTTGGACAGCTGACAGTGGACTTGACAAGCTGATCCACCTTCTATTTATTAAATATGTATAACATTTTAACTATAATTATGTTGAAAGAAACTAATTTTATTTAAGCAGGCAGATCTTTGAAGATGGGGAAAACATTAAGGCAGAACCAAAAGGCAAATGGTGATGACAGCAATAAAAGCTCTGCTGTGGTTGCTGAATTGGACAATATTTTATAAGCTATTTTAATACTGAAGGAATATATTTTTGCTGATCAGCTCTATAGATTTTGACCATGCATTATGATGTATAAAGTTCTCAATGGTCAGGGGCCTGGATATTTAAAAGAAATGTTCTCATATTCTGGTGAACACCACAACTACAATTTAAAGGGCTAATACAAACAAACCTTTGTCTACCAGCCCCAAAAACAATTTTTGGAAAGCATGCATTTTCCTTTAGTGGTGATGCACATTGGAACAAGCTGTCATCAGCTGTTCGCCTTAGTGAAAAGTTCTTTTAAACATCAATTATAAATAAATTAATTATAAGTATTTATAAATAGTTTGTATAGCATTTAGTAACAAGAACGTTTATATAAAATACATGTAGATATAAGTAGCCAATGTATCCATAGTATTTTATAAGATTATTATGCTCCACTATAGCTAGATATATTCAGTAATGATGTAAATGTTGTAATAGTTAGTGACCACTGCATGTATTATTTTATTTTATACTTTTTAGCCACAACGGCTCGTCTGAAAACCAACTATGTTGAATGTAGACTACTGTGTATAAATTTGATTAATTAATTAATTATAAAATTCTCTGTTTTGATTGTCTTTGACCAATTCCCGGCCACCCCGCCAACATTTCTTTGCTGGCACATGCCCCACCACCGGGACAGAAACTGTCAAATGTCCCACGTATATGCCCGGGGAGAGGGGATGGGCAGGTTTGGAATTGATAGAGCCATAATTTATAACGAACTGGCGGCTAGCGCGCTCACGTTACGGCGAGTTTCCGAGCTCTAACTCGATCAACAGAGAAAGATTATCAAGCATTTCCCATCTCTTCTTGAGTAACCTTTAGCACAGAGGAAAACAAAATGGATTTTTCATGAAGCATGAAGATTCGATATGTTAAGAACCAGTGTCTAGTATGAAAAGTACAAATGCATTCGGCAAGATTTTTTGGCAATTTTCTAATTAGGGACCGGCCATTATTTTAATAAAGGGAGAACAGGGTTGGAAAAACGATTTTTGTCCCTTTAATTTTTCCAATCCACGTAAAATTAATCGCTGAAAATTTCAACACCCCATACGACTTCTAGCCAAAATTTTGTTACCCCCATATGAAACCCTGTCATTTCTTTGTGCCCGTCAGATTTCCGATGCTTTTTTCATATTTTGTCCAACCCGGTACTCCCTGTAAATAATGACCGGTCCCTCAGATCGATGACAAGCGTGAACATGTCAGTCCGTACATAGGATACGAATATAGTTTAGATTCCTATGAATAATATGTGCTACATTGTAGATTCACGCGACATTTCTGAACCTTGCGGTTTTCTTTAAAACGTATCAGTATGGAATTTCTGAGATCGAATCGCACACGTTCCCATGCTACCGTATATACCCTGTTGATGTTTCTTGCATGACTATAAAAGCACGGAGAAACAGAAAATCACTCGACACTGTTGAACAAGAATCAAGAATATATGAAATGCAGTGTTGTTATTTAATACTGGTCCAGCGAGTCAGTTCAGTGTACAGCCGGAAACACAGATTAAGACAAAAACTCATAACAATGAACTACGTGTACAGCAAAACAATACCCGATGTCCAATACAAAGAACCCTCGTGCACCAGATGAACGTATTGGATTCTGGCGTTACGTAGGAGCGAAAAATTTACCCGTATTTTGGTAATGTGATTTGATTCAACAGATGTATACAGGCTTTCTTATCTTTTCTCTCTCTAATAGCCTGTACACAGACCTCCGTAATCCCTTCAATCTGAAATCTACAATGTGTACCGTCTAGTATTTCTCAGCCAATGGAAATCGAGATGTAATTTATGCAAAATTATGCCGGAACACGATTAACGACAGTGTAGCACAGACGTCCATTCCCGAGTTTTGAGGGGAGACTGCATTTGTCTGTTATTAGGGACCTTACGCATTCAGGACGGCAACGTCTAGGACGACGGCATAAAACAATACACTTAATTAAAAAATGCAATAACTGCACGTGAAAATCCACGCAGTCGCCTACATTTCAACCGTTGTCTGGAAAAACACAACGTGAAAACCCCAAGAGAACGCAAACGTAAGAAATTAAACCACTCTGTTTTTCGTTCGGCGTGAGCAAAACTTTATGCTTATCATATTTTTCGAAGACCTGGATGTGAAACGTAATTAAAAGCGAATAAAGGAACTAGTAAACATCAGATTTCGGGTGAAAACACTTTTCTACCTCCCGTCGTCACTGCCGTCGCCGTCCTGGTTGCGTAAGGTCCCTAATTTGTTGCGATAGACGGCTGTACACAGGCGTATAACAGCAATACCGTCGATACTGCTGAAAAGACCACCTCGAAGTTAGTCAAAATTCGAAATTTGAGATTTATATCTCGAATAGGAGCAAAGTTATAGGCCCGCAAACTCGGAAAAGTTTACAGACGTTTGTATGGACATTGTGACTGGGGGGCAAGTTTGTACCCCCCAGTCGAAATTTCCATACAAACGTCTGTAAAATTTCCCGAGTTTGCGGGCCTGTATCTTTTCTTCTATTCAAGATATAACTCTCAAATTTGGGATTTTGACTAACTTCGAGGTGCTCTTTTCAGCAGTATCGACGGCTTTGCTGTTATATGTACATGTATATATCAAAAGTTTAAAAAAAACGTGGAATGATCTATTTAGCTAATTTGCATTTTAGTGAAACCGGTCTATAAAATGTGACCAGTTGGAGCACATACATATATTAAATGTGCACTAAGAACGTTAAAAACAGAATTACTAAATTTGAAGTCGAAATGGAGAAGTTCTAGGCTATATGTATTTTCTATGTTGTTATCTTCCATTATCACTGCTCGTTAGAATAATTAGTTTTGATCAATAGAAGTGCAACTTAATCGATTACAAAGTCAAATTATTTTAGAGCTGAAATCGTTTAGAGAAACTGACAACTCGAAAGAAAGAATTAATTTCGCATTGGTTTAAACATAGAGTACAAAATGTTTCATGTGTGTTAATGGCGGTTACAAGTGATTTTTTTAAATATGCATGCGTGTCTACAGTTGTGTCTGCTTGATGCCCCGGGCTACCACACAGATAGGTGTGTACTTGAATGCAGCTAGTTTTATATTTTAGATCTACCGTACCGTAAAATAACTTTTTATTTCACTCTTGATGGCCCAACTTTTAAAACGGCGTTTAATCTATGCAAAATATTTCTAAAACTTCGCTTATCTGTCGTTGTTCAGTAAACTTCGAAGAATTTTGAAAATTCCGAGAATGAACAATCAAGCTTATGCGATCAACAGAAATCAAATGTACAAACGCCCCAAGAACTGAAAATTGTGAGAGTCCAAATGCATTGCTCGTTTTGTGTCCGTTTGAACACGAGTCATGCGAGCATGATCCGTTTGAGGCATGATTTTACCCTGAGTTGGCACAGCTTTCCTTTATACTATTTTAAAACGCTGTAACAAACTTTCTTACGAAGACCACAATCAAACGTCAAACCGTTTAAGAGAACACAAACATAATTCTCAAAACAAGCTTAAGGTGGTATGGGACCTAAAAATACATTTTTTTGAAATACATCTTTTACCAATACGAAACCTTTATATATTTTATCTGCATGGCAAGACAAATTCATCTGTGTACTTTTTAACTTATTCAGTTGCCATGGTAACCATGGGGGGGTGGTCAAACCCCCGCTAGGCAACCCTTTTCTAACACTCCTAACTCTTTCCGATTTTATTCAATGGCTATGAAACTTTCAGGAAATATTCTTTCATGTTAAAGCCATACAATGAACTACAGAAAACTAATTAGGATAAATAGTTTTAAAATTATGATAAAAAACATACAGTTTTGCATTTCTGACACAAAAAGTCATCACTGATTTGTTGTTTGTACATAAACTATTGCACAGAATGTGCTCATTCTAGTTCATTGTATAAAGTAATATATGTAGTTTAAGCACTGCAAAAATCAAGTGGATCCATTAAATTGTATTAAAGATATCTTTGTTAGAGTTTACGTATTTTGCAACATTTGATATTAAGAGAAATAAGCTGTTTAAGTTTTCTCAACCGATTCTCAACACAGGAATCCCAATACGTAGAAACGAAAAAGTAAACGGATTTCTGGATGTTTTCGGGCGTTTTCTAACCGAAAACGACGCGTAAACAAACCCGTTGCTCCTAGCAACCAATCAATCAGCCTTAAAAAAATGCAAAAGAGATGATGAAACAGTTTATTTCTTTAGAAAAAGAATCTACTACATCATTATACGATAAATGTACGGCTAAATTAGCAACACAATTATTTTTCACAATTTCTTCAGATTTGTCCATTTTTAGGGTATCATACCACCTTAAGCGATAGACCTGAAAACCCAATCAGCAAAACACAGTAATCTTACCTCTACTTTGAGATGTATTTGTAGCGCCTCCAACTA
Source organism: Actinernus sp. WN-2022 (assembly GCA_030867875.1). Classification (NCBI taxonomy): domain Eukaryota; kingdom Metazoa; phylum Cnidaria; class Anthozoa; order Actiniaria; family Actinernidae; genus Actinernus; species Actinernus sp. WN-2022. The sequence goes on from JAOWCC010000577.1 coordinate 22,161,680, forward strand.
GAAGAAAAAATATGTATATTCTTATCATTCGATGCGCGTCGTTTTTATAATGCAAAGAGAGGGACTGGTTCTAGCATTTCATTGGCTAATACCACAAATACAAACACACCCTTCGTCACGCCACATGACTTTAGATTACGTGCGGTTTGGCGTAACCATGACAAGCCAATGCAAATGAAGTACGTTTAAACAGAGTTTTCTCATGCTGTTGTTTGTCGTGCTGACCACGCTAGAATAAAAACACATGTATGTGGTGGTGTTTGGTTCTGAAGGCAATTAAACCACAAATCTTAAGATTGTTGGGAAATAGAATTTTCGATAAACACTCAAGTCAGACGAAATTGGCACATTTCACCTTCTTTTACTAGTTTTGCCTAATCTCATTTATTTTTATTTTCTTAAGCCATGGTCGATAATCCGGGATGATTAAAGAAATAATAAACGCATATGCAGCAGGTTCTAATCACGAAAGAAGCATAAGAGTCGGTTGAGGCAGAGCCGCCAGAGCGACTCTTACTCTTGAGTGCCAAAGCAACCCCAAAAATGATTCCAAAACCTGATGAACGTACATTTCAGCTCGTTTACTATTCATTTAATAACACTGCCACAACAATTTAACGAATAACGTGAGAGAGCCATGCATTGGCAAACATGCATTGGCAAATGGTCAATGCCAATGGCGCGTGATTTCTCGTGGTTCATAACGTAATCGGGACAACGCCAAGCTGTTGATGTTTGCCAACTTTTGCGCAAGCTTGAGAGATACGAGCAAACTTAATGAACAATTCCTGAGTCAGGGACAATTCCTGAGACAGGAACAAAATTTTTGCACTTGCGTCTGCGATAAGAATGTGAAGAGCAAACTTAAGTACAAAGCATACATAGCGCTCAAATAGCATAGCGGTTATATAGGCTGATCAATCTGCTGGCCATTTTTGATGCCATCAAAATCCAGAGTTTTATGGCAGTGGTTTTAATCTTCTCTACATCTCTGCCATTTTTCCAGCTATCGTCAAAAAAATCATACTAGGTTGAACCTTTTTTATTGCTCTTTCTATTGAGCCTCTTATTTAAGTGTTTTAAATTTTTTGGTCATGCAAATTTTAGTTTTATTTCAGGTCAGGCCGTAGTTCTCTGATGGTGCCAGTCTCGTTCGTCCTCAACGAAAGGAAACAATTGTCCGTTTGTGTCCACGATTTCCAGACATGGAGAAACTGTTCTGACCATTAATCTTGATATGTAAAGATATATTAGCGCTTAGTTCGAGTACCTACTTGGCTGGCTTACGTGACCACAATTATTTGCAACAAAACTCCACTTGAAGAACAGTTTCCTAAAATCATTTTCAGGGCTTTGGCGTTTAACTTGTGGAAACAGGCCTCTCTGGTTTCAAGGGCGGAATTCGGGCTTTTAGACAGTGATTCTGCCGAGATTTTTTGGATTCACCGGGTTGATCATTTGAAGTTTATACTCGCACAAAATTTGACAAACAAAGCCGCCGAGTCTGCATGATTATTATTATAATTTCCTATATTCAAGTGAGCTGTTACAGTTGACGTTCACTGTTCTCTCTTGAACTGGTTCTCTGGCACCAGCAACGAGATTGCCTGCTAGCAGATGATCTCTCTCTCTCTCTCTCTCTGCAGGGAAAAATAAAGCCGAGGGGAGAAACCTCTCTTTTCATAATTATTAGTATTCTCTGTTTATAGTACTGATGACAGGGTTCGGAAGCGACGGGTGAGCGGTAAATATTATAGTCAACAAATAGGCAACGAAACTCCGCTTGGTCGACCCGAAAAGAATTGAGCAATTTCCTAAAATAATTTTGAGGGCTTGGGCGTTTAACTTGTGGAAACAGGTCTCTCTCTCTGGTTTCGAAGGGCTTTCACTCAGTGATTTCGCCGAGATTTTCGTATTCATCGGATCGATCAAAGTTTATACTCGCACGAAATTTGACAACAGAGCCGCCGTGATAATAATTTCCCATTGAAACGAGCTGTAATTCGTTCACTGTTCTCTCTTGAACTGGTTCTCTGCTACTGCCAGCAACGAGATTGCCTGCTAGCAGATCTCTCTCTCTCTCTCTCTGTCTGCAAGTAAAAATAAAACCGAGGAGAGAAACCCCAGAGAAACTAGCTCTCGCTTTCATAATTATTAGTATTACCCGGAGAGAGTGTTCTCTGTTTATAGCAGCGACGGGTGAGCGGTAAATGTTATAGTACAGCCAAGTACTGCTGTGTAACACTTTGTTGGCTTCACATTCAACTTGTAAGGTACTATTAGTTTCATCAAGGTCATCCACTGAAATCAAAATTATCATGTCACCAACATAAACAAGGGGTCAAAGTCCCGAATATAAACAATAACAAAAGCACGCTAAGCACTGTGGGTTCACCTTCTTAATATTGTTTCACTGTCAATCATTTGTAATCTATCTTAAGCTTATTACTCGGGCTGCCTGTGGGCAGGCCCGTATGGGGTGCCAAGTGTCCAAAAATTATATGTCACAATTATATGAAAATTATATGGAAATTATATATATAATCGTTATTATATCATATAATTTATTTTCCTCCTGAGTTCATTATTTCAAATAATGTTCGTGTTGTTATTTCATTGTTTCATATAATGCAACACTGCCTTTCGCATTATATGAAACCATGATCGCCATTCATGATCTATTATTTCATATAATGCAAGACTGCTTTTTAAATTATATGAAACCATGATCGTCATCCGTTATCTATTATTTCAAATAATGCAACACTGCTTTATAAATTATATGAAACCATGATCCTAAGCCAAATTCGTTATTTCAAACAAGTTAATGCTTCAATTTTGCTATAATCCATTATTTGATATAATGACATGTAGATTATATGATTTAAAACCATTATATGATATAAATCCCATTATATGATCACATAAATCTCATTATATGATATAATCCCATTATATGATATAAATCTCATTATATGATATAAATCCCATTATATGATCACATAAATCCATTATATCATATAATCCCATTATATGATCATATACAACCATTATATGATATAAATCCATTATATGATATAAAGCCATTATATGAAAGAACCATTGTATCATATAATATCAATTGTATGCGCGATTGTATGCGCAGTTAGCAAATTTCAGTGTCGGTGTAATATTTAACTTAAGCCTCGATATTGTGTTAACGTATCTGTCGTGTCAAAGTTCAACTATCATCACCTTTTCGAAATTAATACTGTGATAATCTGCTGTACTCTCTTTCGGTTTCCTTGCTGTTCAAGACAACGGCGAGACCCTAAAATACCTCTACTAGTACAAACGCCAACTCGTCGAGACCAAATATCACACTCCCCTAGCCTCTCAGACGTTACGCGAAAACCGAATTTCTGTTCGAACTATTCTTGATTAATGAGGTTATTTTCCCTTTCTCTTTGAATTTGACACATGAAGTTAATCTCTATGATATGTAATTAAACGTTTGATAAGTCAGATACAGAATTCGTGTCCGTGCTTTATTGTATTTACAAATTCTTTCAGCTTGAGTTCGTGTAAACATAACTGAAGCACGGCCACTCATTCTAATAGAGAAACGTCGAGTGTAGACGACGAAGAATTACTGTTTCTTGCGTTACTGCTTAACCAACACACTGTCCACGGATAACCGACTCAGAACACCCGGAAAAAAAAAAAAAAGAGAGGAAATATACACTTACACATACGTACATAATTAAATAAAAAAACGTATTCATATAGTTGTACTTGATTATACATGCTACACACAAACACCCCCTTCGTCGGTTTTACAGTATCGAAAATTATGTAACGAAAAACGTCACCTTCAGAAACATACGAATTAGGGAATTGAGGGACACGAGGGTGTGGCTTAGCAGGGGTACGGTCAGCCCATGAAAAAAGTCGACTAGCTGATGCCTGGTTACAATATTGATTAAGGAAGCCAGAAACAATATGAACCAGTGCACCTTGGAAAAGAGACAAACTCTGAAAATTAGGCAAATCAGGGTGATGGGACCGTGAGCCCTTGAAAAAAAGTGGAAAAAGAAAAGAAAAGAGTACTATGAACACGCATGTCTCATGAAAACGAGCAATTTAATTTAAAAAACTCATAAGCAAATACCGTGGACAAAAATCCTGTAAAAATACGTTGGATCCGAAGTGAGGACCTATGCAGCCAAAAATATAAACAACGTAAAAATCTAACACAAAGCACTACGGTTAGCTAGGCCTGACACGAAAAGCGCTCGGACCAGATTGCAGCCATAGACAGCTGTTTCGTTCTTATTAGAACTTGTTAGTATGGCATAGCAAACAGTACGCAGGCTTCGGTACCACTGCACCATCGACCCGGACTGAGCTAAAAAGCATCTAGTTTCGAGCAACAGAAATGCTTGGTTATCGGGTCACACGTCATTAGATTTTTACGTTGTATATCAGCTTTTCTGTAGTCTTCGGACTTTTCATTCGTTATTGTTTATATTTTTGGCTGCATAGGTCCTCACTTCGGATCCAACGTATTTTTACAGGATTGAATTTAATTACATATCATAGAGATTAACTTCATGTGTCAAATTCAAAGAGAAAGGGAAAATAACCTCATTAATCAAGAATAGTTCGAACAGAAATTCGGTTTTCGCGTAACGTCTGAGAGGCTAGGGGAGTGTGATATTTGGTCTCGACAAGTTGGCGTTTGTACTAGTAGAGGTATTTTAGGGTCTCGCCGTTGTCTTGAACAGCAATCCCCGATCGTAGACAAGCTTAACGCCGAAGCCAAATCGCTGGCCACTTGGTCCGTCATTTATTAAGGAAACCGAAAGAGAGTACAGCAGATTATCACAGTATTAATTTCGAAAAGGTGATGATAGTTGAACTTTGACACGACAGATACGTTAACACAATATCGAGGCTTAAGTTAAATATTACACCGACACTGAAATTTGCTAACTGCGCATACAATCGCGCATACAATTGATATTATATGATACAATGGTTCTTTCATATAATGGATTTATATCATATAATGGCTTTATATGATCATATAATGGGATTATATGATATAATGGATTTATGTGATCATATAATGGGATTTATATCATATAATGAGATTTATATCATATAATGGGATTATATCATATAATGAGATTTATGTGATCATATAATGGGATTTATATCATATAATGGTTTTAAATCATATAATCTACATGTATTATATCAAATAATGGATTATAGCAAAATTGAAGCATTAACTTGTTTGAAATAACGAATTTGGCTTAGGATCATGGTTTCATTTAATTTATAAAGCAGTGTTGCATTATTTGAAATAATAGATAACGGATGACGATCATGGTTTCATATAATTTAAAAAGCAGTCTTGCATTATATGAAATAATAGATCATGAATGGCGATCATGGTTTCATATAATGCGAAAGGCAGTGTTGCATTATATGAAACAATGAAATAACAACACGAACATTATTTGAAATAATGAACTCAGGAGGAAAATAAATTATATGATATAATAACGATTATATATATAATTTCCATATAATTTTCATATAATTGTGACATATAATTTTTGGACACTTGGCACCCCATAGGCCCGAGTCTTAAATCGCAAGTGTTTATTATTACTCGGGCCAGGCCTTTGGCCGGATCGAGTCGGAAATTGCAAGTGTTTCTTATTTTTATTTTCCAAGTCGAGGTATTTCGCCCCCAACCAATCAGCTCACACTGTTGAAGTCGTTCAAGTGCACATACTTGAACACCGCGCCGCCCTGGCGCCGCCGATAATGTCGAAAAGGTCATCCGGAAGCCACAGACTGCGGATAGATTTTTTACTCTATCCTGGGGACTATAGCAAAGATATAGTTTTAAACGTACTACGGTCAGTATTTCGGCTAGCCAAGCCTAGATGTTGTAAGTGGACGGTTCTAAAACAGGGGCTTTACTTCGGTGTAACAACCTCGCAGACTGCGTCACAAAACTCCCTTTGTTAACTATGAATAATTTGGGACTTAGTATATTTCCCGAGCACCCGAAGCAGCACTCAGTATAAATGTTATAAGGAATTTGGGGAGCCTCTACTTGGAAAAAAAAATTTCACTGCGCTCAGGATAGGAATCGAATCCAGGATGCTAAGATTTATAGAACGACTGACACAATCCTACCCAAACAGTAACTGCTAGACCACGAGTGACAAGATTATTGGCGCATGCTTAACTTTCGTTGGAGCTGTTAAACGAGAATAATCTGGGCTTTCACTCGGGCCACATGAGATTGAAGATGTAATACACTTTCATTTGAAATCCTCTTAGTAATAACCAAAGGGAAGAATTATTAGCTGAATTTAGCAGTCTTTAGTGGCCGGTAGCGCGGTGACATTCATTCTCTGCTCCTCTAGTATATATGTAATTTAATAGTTTTGTTTTTCTCGTATGTTGACCTTTTAATTTAAACACTACTTATTCGTTTAACACACTGCATTTGAGTAGGCATATATTCATTGTTTGGAACCCGAGAATTAACCGTACTACCGTACTTCATGGTCCCTTTCTTTAGTAGTGAGTTGTCGGTCAGGTGATTGTAAACTCTCGTCATTTAGCACAGAAAATGTATTCTGATGAATAGGGATCGGGTTGTCATGTAAGAAAGATGGCTCTTGAACAAACTGAGTAAGCTTCAGTAGGTTGGGTAGTCTCGGAACACTGGAGACCTTGGTCTTTCATTGTCTTCTTTTTTGTATTCTTGATTTTGTTTTTAAAGTTTGAAAGTCGGATCTCAGCTTTATTATAACCGCTTTCAACTCGTCATTTTCAACTTCTAGGTCAATAATACGCGATGACAGCATCTTGATTTCGGTCTTGTATGTATTATCTTGCTGCACTAATTTGTCTTCCAAATGACTGAGTTTCGTTTTGATGTGACGAGAGTAAGAATTCATTACGTATATCAGTTAGGTCAGCCTCCATGTTACAAATCAAGGTCATTAAAGCAGCGAGAGAGTTCTTATTGCGGGCTAACAAATTTATCCTCGTGAATAATCTAAAGAATTCTGTCTCTTCCGGTTTGAATTTGACTCATGTGTATGTTGCTTTTGGAGTTTCAAGGATATGTTGATCCAAAACTACAGGCTCTTAGGGTTTTTCATTGACTTGTGAACTTGCAGGCTCTGTGATTTGTTTTGTTTTCTTAGTATAATATAAAGTGTTGAACATGTTCATGTTCTCAAGCATGTCGCGCGTGACCTCTGTTTCTTCATTCATTAAGTTCTCTACTTTCATCTGTAATCTGGGAAACTCAATCTTTGCCCATGCCTTGGCACATAACTATTCCTGTTGTTAAGTAGACGTGGATGATTATAAGTAAAATCCTTCGACAGCTTGTACCGTTTCCGCTAGGTCAATATCCTCGCTGGAACGAAATAACTTGATCTCAATACTCTCTGATCCAACTTACGGTAAATTTAAATCTCTGACAGTTTTTAAGAGACTCGTAATATTGGTCTTGAAGTGCCTTCACCCAAAATAATATGTTTCCTCGGATGTTTTAAATGCAGCACAGCGAGCCGATGGCTTATAGATTCCAATATCTATTTCTTCGAATTTTAGCTTTCCGGATCCTGGCCCCAGTTCACTGGCTTCAGGTCGTCGTACGTGTGTTATATAAAATCACTGGCCATCTGGGTAAAAAACGCGGTCCTTCGGCTCCGTCAATAGCGCCAGTTGAAATATCCTGAGCCTGTTGGAAGGCTTTCGCACGAGTGAAGTTAAATAAAACATTAAACTGGCTTACATTTGAGAGATGAGACTCCAAATTAGAGAGAAAGTTCCTCGCGGGTCTTCCGCCATCTTGATTTTACTGTATTTAATTATGTAAATAGATTAACCTGGCGATTGTTGCGTGACCAGCACAGTGCAATCTGATTGGTGTGAATTTGACCTTTAACGCATGCGCAGACCGCGTGCTACACGGAAAATAAAAAATAAAAATACGACTTGCATTTTAAGACTCGTTGCTGCCACAGGCAGCCCGAGTAATTAGAGATAACCAACATGCATTTCAGTTATGAACACAGCAGATAAAGTTACACAGAGGCACACGAAATTGACCACGAATACAATTAACGTGACTGTAGAAAGGACAGTAGTGAAATATAGTGGCAGCTCTATCGGCAGGATGGACAGGATACAACTTATAATATGGGATAAATATAAACATTGAAACAATCATATTTTAGTATTCGGAACCTGCAGAACAGCAGACTGTAAATTGTAGACGTGTGTTACATGAATAAGTAGTGTTTACAGTAAAAGGTCAACTTCTTTAATTTACATACGAGAAAAACATATCTAATGTACATACATGTATGATGAAAAACAAATATATTAAGTTACATACATATACTAGGGGAGCAGAGAGCGGAAATTCACCGCGACTGATAACTCCCCTACCCCACTCCTAATAAATAATAGGAGTGGATTACCACCCCTCTCGTGTGACCACGCCTTATAATGGAATGTAAAGAATGTATAAAATTAAAATAAAAAATGGCGACGATTCTAGTTTATTGAATACATTGTAAGCTTCTTTCCCTGAAGAAGATCGGCCGTTACGATCGAAATATTGGAAGAAACTGAAAACGCTACCGTTGAATCAGCCTTTCCTTTCTTGTCTATGACGATTATGTGTATACAGCCCGAGTTAAGGCTGTACCCAGCCTCTTGTTTATCTTATTTCGCAACAGCTATCACGTTCATATTACACGATTTCCCCCTTTCATTTTACCTGAAGAAGGCTGGTGTGGCCAGTCGAAATATTGTACCTCTAATTTCAAAATTCTACGTTGTATCGGTCTTTGCTTCTTTATAGTCAATTTTATTTATAAATTGTGACGGCCACGGCGCTCGTGACATTTTTTGCACATTTCGACCCTTAACGTTTTCAGCGATAAAGCCGACATGAGCATGAAACCATGGTTAACATCTACATTTATTACTGGACAACGCTTAGGCATCAAGTCCAGGGCCATAAAACGATAAAAAGTTACAATCCATATGAAAATAGAAACTATACAATCTTCATTAAAAATACAATGCATATAATTAAAGTACAAATATATATTAAAGTGCCTATGAACAATATTTTTTTAATTTCAGATATAAATTCTAAATCAAGTGAATAGTAGATTGGTAAAATATATTTTGCTTAGAATGCTGTGCCGCTGAGTTGAGGTTTTAATATCCAGAATGCTAATCAGTTACATTACGTCAAGGGAGGTATCTGCAATCACTTCTTAGTGGTTGTGAATGGGCGTTTCTACTGATATACGGGAAAACAAATTTCATTTCATTTCAACCATGGGTATAACACTGATAATTTGAAAAATTTGTTTAATTGTAACAAAAAAAATTGTATAATAATTGATGCCTCCCCTGACGTCATGTAATTAGCATTTTGGATATTAAAACCTCCTTAACTCAGCGGCACGGCATTCAAAGCAATATATATTGTACCATTCTACTATTCACTTGATGTAGAATTGATTTATAAAATAAAATAAATAAGGTTCATAGGCACTTTAACTGATGAAGGCCGAAACGTTTATAGTATTTTTTTAATAACAGTCCTGAATTGCTCTTCTTCGCATTTTTATTCAATTTTATAACTACTACTGTGGACAAGAACTGATAATCATTTTTTATTGATCCTCTTGGCTGGACTAGCCGTTGGCTGAAGACATGTGGACATAATAAAGTCGTAAAATAGATAATAAAATAATGTCACGTATGCAATTACTGTAAACATTAGACCGATTAAAATTTAAATAATCTTGAGATCCAATTTCAATGGGAGTAGTGTTCCAATCTTTTAGTCCTTGGGAAGAAGCTATATAGGTAATAACATGATGTGCACTTGTTTGAATAAGCGTGCTACTAGTGTGACTTCTTGTCACGCGCATTGAATGATGAAAATACTTTGGTATGGCAAATAGAGGGGAATGGTTAGAAAACCCGGCAAACTTCAAAGGAGCTAACAAAGGCGCTTGCGATTTTGGTTGGAAAGGGGTAAGACAGATGATTGTGGATAGTTACACACGCTTCAATAAACCACCTCGAAGTTTTCGACGCCATTTTGAAAGGTATGCAACATTTCCTGGCGTGGTTACTCTGCAGTCCTCATACAAACCACGCTTCGTCAAAGCGCTCTGAAGAAAATTGTAATTACGGCAAGCTGACCTAATAATTCTACAAGAACCGACAACAGAATCAAAGGTTAAGAACGAATATCATATGTGAATTTGAACCCAGTAGGGTAACTTTTCCCGGATGATTTTTGATCGACTTCTGTTCGGCACTCGGAATACGGTGCAAACTGTTCAAAAACACGGCGTCGTGGTGTGAGAGCAAATTTTTTTTCTCAAAATTTATTTAAACCACAAAGTTTTATTCCTACATATAATGTTTACTTTAACCCCGATTTTAATATTTAGTTCGCTATTTCAATACATTTGTGATCCGTAATTTCTCTTCTTTCCCCTTTTTTTGCAGAGTTCGATCAAAAATAATCTGGCAAAAGTCATCCTACTGGGTTTAAATTCACAAATGATCTTCGTTATTATCTTACCCTTGATTCGGTTCTTGTATAATTATATTATTAGGTCAGCTTGCCGTAATTACAATTTTCTTCAGAGCGCTTTGGCGAAGCGTGTCCGAATTACAAAGGTCTGATCTATTCGCTGATTGATTAACATATTCCAATATCTATTGTATGTTGGGCACAGGCACGGTAAAAAAAAAAACGAATAGAACAAAGACATAAAGGTCGCTGGGTTTCATAACCATTTCCCTCTATTAACTATGATGAAACCCGATCATACATCAGTAGCCGGCTGATAGCGCCCTTCAACACTTACTAATTGGGGACTTGCACCAAGAGATCACGTGACCATTTCCGCCATGTTGGAGAGAAAACAAATCCAGTTGCCATGGGATACGGTAGGGTCAGAAGCGGATCGAAAATCCCTCATATCTCGCTTTGTTTACCAACTAAAACCCACTGACATTTATTATAAAGTAATAACAGGAGCTCCTGGTAGTAATAGAACTAACAAGATTATATATGGCCATGTGATCATTCGGCTTCACGCGAGAAGCTTAAAAACGGCTACTTTTCTGGAGCGAAATTTTAAGAGTTGGTCTCTATAAAAGAGTGGATGGTCGTAAAACATGGACGGGGACGCGGGGATGCAATTATGCAATGAGGACTAGACGGGGTTTCCAGTCCGCGCAATTAGTTCCAGTCTGAGGCACAGCCGAAGACTGGAACTAATTGCGACGGGAATGGAAACCCCGTCTAGTCCGAATTGGAGGCTTTGGAACGACTCCTCATACTCATTAATTATTCACGACGTAATATTGTTTTTATCGCCAAATATTAGGTTTTGAGAATTATGAATTGAGGGTTTGGAATTGGAATGAACTTGATTTTAGAGGAATTTGCTGTTCGTTTGTTTTTTTGTTTTTATGTGAAATAAAGATTTTACTAACGAACAGGTGTGCAAATATGAAAGGTATTTCGCGGAGAATTTAAAAACGTTGATGCAACTAGACATTAAAAGTTACGTCACTTGTTTTTTTCAATACTTTTAATACCATAGATGCTGACAATTCGTAAACTATTGTATTGCTATGTTCGCATTTTTAAAATGTTAACGCAGTTCACCATGGCTTCCTACGAGAGCGACGACTATAATTTTCGTCCACTCAAACGGTTCAGAAAAAAGTCGTTCGTCTAAAGAAGAGCAAGACGCGGACGCTATACCAAATTGCAGCTGCACTAAAACGACATTTAGAGGCTAAAAATAGGACGGACGTGAACATGCTGGATAAGGCGAACGAATGGTGAGCATTTCTATGTACAATTTCTGTTTGATAGTCTTAAATCTGTCGCATTTGAAACCAAGGCGAAAATCCAGTACCGTATTGCGAGTGAATATCTATGAAATATAACTTGGTGTGATATTTGTCTATTTATTTTACAGTTTCAGTGGTCTTCGCAAGATCCTAGACGCAGAAATGAAAGCTAGTATTGCAATATGATGATCGAAGGAACGAAGGAACTCGGTCGAAGGAACTAGGCAAAGTAACTGGAACTCATTTCCACAACTGGAAAACGTTTTCCAGTTATGCTAAGCGATTTCCAGTTACTCTGCCTTGTACTTCCTCTGGTTTCAAGGTTCGTCACGTGGTCTGATTAAGCGCATATTATTGGCTTAGTGTTTTCCCGACTCCATCAGTTGGAAGAGCCTCGTTTCCACGCTCCGTTAGTGAGGATCAGAAGCCTGGGAAGAACCGGAACGCCATAGAGCTTCATCAAGCGACATAATATGCGGCATACTCCCCCCTTGAAATGAAGAGAATTAACAGCTTTTTTCTCTTCCACTTCAAAAAAACATGTAGATTTGTCAGGCCTTGATCGGAGATGCAAAGTAACTGTAAACAGTACATAATTGTATGAAAACCCGATAGCCCAGTTTTAGGGGAGTCACGAAGCGAGCGCAAAGAAGTCAGCTGTTTTCGGAGGCTAAGTTTTGGTGAGTTCTGGCGTTAGTTATCTTTTTTTTTTCACCCGAGTTGCTTCCCAGGATCATTTATCTCACTCAGGGAGCATAGCAACGAGGCTTTCCCAAGATGGCGTCGGTTCGTGCGCGTTAGCCTCTTGCCTACCAACCTCGTCCCCAGGGTCTTCTCGGTCAGATCCAAGATGGCGGCTACTCGGAGAGAAGACCCTGGTAAAGGCTGGATCACGTGATCAAATACTCCCAGATTTTCGGAGTATTTTGTCACGTGATTTGGCGATCTAAGATGGCGGCCAAGCTAAATATGGGAATAGTTCATGACGTGTATAAACCATAGGTATCCCAGTCCGGAGTGAGCGAGAAGCGATTAACGGTATTTGCACGCGGCAAACGATACAGTGAAAACAGGTCTACCAAATGGCTCGAAATGGAGTTTACTTGGATAAAGAAACAGTGGAAAGGTATCCCAAAGCTACCAGGATTTATCTAAGCTAGAAGAGAATCCTAAAAAGCCGTTCATTTTCCGTTAGCGTTGAAACGAAGCGATCGATAGCACATGTTCAGGTTTAACGGCTTCTCCTGGCTTTCCCACTGATGAAACTTACCAGAAAACTACCCAGTAATGCACTTCATCTATTGCTCTACCTACACAACGTGCTTTAAGGTTATTTAAAATCGTTTCATTGATAAAATTTGAGCAATCTAAACCCGTAAACAAATTCATCTCTCTGGACTCCGTCCGTTTGGCCAATAAAAAGCATTATTAGAACAACCCTTACGTCATAATCGAAGAGCAAATCACAATACGTGACAGTTCAGCCTTTACCAGGGTCTTCTCTCAGGGTAGCCGCCATCTTGGATCTGACCGAGAAGACCCTGGGAACGAGGTTGCTTGCCTACATCTTTTCCTAACCTAAATGACGAGTTAGTGATTAAACAATGTACTGCATGAACACACAATTACTCGTTTATATTTTAGTGGTCAAAAATATTGTTTCTAAGGTCACGTCCCCGTCCATGTTTTACGACCATCCCTATAAAGTCACGTATAATAGCTATATCTTCAGGGTTTGAACAGTAAGTCTTGTGCTAATTCTCCGACTGGATACTTGTAGAAGTACTTTATAATTCTCTTAGCTCTGTATGTCTCTGAGAATGATGGTTTGTTGTTGCCAGCACGCGTAAACACAATACGGCAAGCTCTGTGATTTGGCAATATTTACTAAACCGATACTAGCAATTGTAGAATTTGGGGTCGGGACTGGAACATCTCGAAACGAGCGATAGTGCAGTACAAAAACAATAATTATGGGTGCAATCACAGGCTTCCCAGACTCGACGTATATTTCCCGCTTATTAGTCTGTTGGGTTACCTGTGGTTTATCGATTAGTTTCATAACGATCTCAGAAGAGTTTAAATAATTGCTTCGTGTGAATTCTCTTTTCCGATTCCTACGAAATGAATCTTCAATAATAAAAGATTGATACTTAATGAAGTTGTGTGAGTGGTTTTTTGGCGATTTGGGGCCTTCTAAAGCAGTTTATTAGGATTCGAAATTTTGACCGTTGGCCGAGTCTCTAACAAAATTTACAAGGTAGGCAAGTCGACCTCGCCAAAGCACAGACTTACCTCAAAGATCACCCAAAAATCGGCACTTTTCTTCCTTGCTCGCTATTCAGCTTTCGGCACAGGAGGGAATAGTTATCAAGCAACATCTGACCAGAGATTTAGGAAAATCCATCAAATTTATCATCGCCAAATGGCCTCCTCGAGACCCAAAAAAGCGCGACCTTCCAATGATCTGTAAGAACCAGAATGACCAAAGCGGTCCAAAATTTCCCCGGCCCTACCCAAAACGATGCAAATCGCCTTTCTTCATGGGGGGACTCCCAAGTGTGAAATTATACGAAACTGGCGGTTACAGACTCATTTTGAATTTGGAACTCGCCAATCAGAGGACCAAGACAGTGGGCTGGGGTCTTCACTGAGTGTGTTGACAGTTCCACGTGAGAAATTTTCGCGAGTTGCAAATTCAAAATTAGTCTGTAACCGCCAGTTTCGTTAAAAGGCCTAGTAATGGTCTCTCTGATTGGCGATATATTTGTTTCCGTTCCTCGAGCGGAAGTATAATTTCACGCTTGAGGGTCCCCCATGATAAAGGCGATTTGCATCGTTTTGGGTAGGGTCGGGAAAATTTTGGACCACTTTGGTCATTCTGGTTCTTACAGATCATTGGAAGGTCGCGCATTTTGGGTCTCGAGGAGGCCGTTTGGCGATGATAAATTTGATGGATTTTCCTAAATCTCTGGTCAGATGTTGCTTGATAACTATTCCCTCCTGTGCCGAAAGCTGAATAGCGAGCAAGGAAGAAAAGTGCCGATTTTTGGGTGATCTTTGAGGTAAGTCTGTGCTTTGGCGCACAACTTCATTAAGTATCAATCTTTTATTATTGAAGATTCATTTCGTAGGAATCGAAAAAGAGAATTCACACGAAGCAATTATTTAAACTCTTCTGAGATCGTTATGAAACTAATCGATAAACCACAGGTAACCCAACAGACTAATAAGCGGGAAATATACGTCGAGTCTGGGAAGCCTGTGGTGCAATCAGAACAGGTCTCGAGAGGTTCCGTGCTACTCAGAATTTGACGATTTGTATGGGATTTTTAGCCGTCTTCCATTTTTGACGTAAATATTCAATAAAAATTGACCAAACTTACCGGATGTGTTTATCTGTCCTTGGGTTGTGTGTTTTCAGACGAATTTTTAACCCAGCCCGCGTTATGAAGAGAGCCAACATGGCGGACGATAGTGTCTTCAGCTTCGTTCGAGCTCCCATGTTCTTCTAATTTTGGTGGTTTACGCTATTTTCAACATAAGCAAAAACAGCGTTGTTAACTCTCCTAGTGCTGATCTCCAAGGATCGGTCAAGATTGATCAACATCTTGCGGATGTTCTCATTTTTATAGAAATCACAAGTATTCTCTATTGGGAGTCGCCATTTAATTTTGCTGCTCGGTCCCGACTTCGTGGTAATGGCTACTTTACATCCAAGGTTAATTATTACTCGAACTCTACTGCAAGCATGGACTCGTCTTATCGCAAGTGGTGATGTCTCCAGTAACCCAGGTCCGAGAAATGTTCAGCCTGTTCGAAGACTATTGCTCAGTCGAAATCATCGTGCTTTGCGTTGCGATTTATGCAACAACAGATGCCATATTAAATGTGGTCTCGTGAAACCCACAGGATATAAACATCTTCGTCTTCTGGTTAGTTACAACTGGAACTAACCGTCCTGTTTATGATCAGTTCTGCCTTTTGCTGGGCCACGTTTCTTTGACAGTGATGATAATCTATCGAATAGCATCCAACCAGATGATACGGCGATGCGAGGGAGGGAACACAATTACATATCTACAGCTCAGCGAACAACCATATCTGAGTTTGGTAAGATTGCCAAACCCACATAAAGAACTGCAAAATAGGCCATATCCATGCAAATGGTATCTTGGGTCACAAGTTTTACGAAATCAAGAATTGGCTGATGAGTGGTTTATTCGTAATTAACAAAACTAGAGGCTTAACATTATAATTGTTTGAAATTCAGCGTGCGAGAACATTTGATACATTACTGCAGAAAGCTCCTAAGGTACCATCACACTGCACGATCTGATTTACTTTTAAAAACCTCCTTTTAATTAGTACTGTGTTGACAGTTTTAGTAAACTGTTTATTAAAAAGAACCCCATATTAGTCCAATAGCCCACTTCCGATATATGCTTCACTTGTCACGCACAAAGGTTTCAATATGAGCAGCCGGGGTGATTTTTGTGTTCTTTTCTCGGAGAATAGAATGCATTTAAGGTGGCTCGCCTGGATTTTCCAGGGACGCACCATACCCACTTTGAACGGCTGATACTCATCCACTGTCGGAGCACGGTCGGGCTAGCCACTTCACCCATTTACTAGAAATAGAATAAACTTTCCAAAAATGTAGGTTTGTTTGTCATCGGTGTTACCATAGCAGCAAAGCGTTGACGTCATGTATTTTACATATCAATTTTCTCGAAATCTAGACCTAAACTTTTAAAACGACCTGGTGTCCCTTGTAGTCTAAATGTAGGCCTTCAAGACTGCAATGTTTAAAAAAATTGTACGAGAGCGTTTTCGAAAAAAAATAAGTTAAATATTTTCATTAAAAAAAATACAATTCGCCTTACTTCCTGTTTATTCGTCGAGAACTGTGTTTCCAGACCGATTCAAGCGATGTTTTTAGCATATTTCATACCTGTGGCATAGGACTAACAAGTTTACATGTCGGCTACTGCCGGACACTCGTGCAAATTCTGTTCTTAGTACAATAGTCACGCTGCCAGTTGTAACGCTCTTATACTATAACTTATAATATTTATTTACAAAATCTCGTTTTTAATTGATATTTAGAAAATGTGGTATAGACGTCACGTGCACTTTTTCCCGATCTGGTTACTAAAAACACACTTATTCAACATTATCATCCCGCACTGCCAAGCTTCATGGTTTAACTAATTTGCATGTCATTGTACTAAGAACAGAATTTGCACGAGCGTTCCGGTAGTAGCGAAGCGTAGCAAGCGTGCATGGTAAACTTGTTAGTTCAAAAGCACACAAGTATGTAGAATCTAGACAAAAGAGAAATTTCGGAAAGACAAAAGCTATAAACAAAATGATACAGTAATGAAGCTTGTGTGGATGAATGTAAAAGTTCCCTATGTTTTGTTTTTATTTCGCGCCCTTAAAATTATTCAATGCTCTTGAAATTTACAGGGCCAGGCTGCTACATGTTGAATTTCAGGTGAAAAGATTTAAAACAATATTTATCGACTAGTTTTCAAATTACAGCTTCCTTAGCAAAATGTTACTATTTTGAGTAAAATGAGCATATTTATGATATTACTTATGATTCCATAAACCGAAATTCATGGGAAGTAGTCATATGCCACAGGTATGAAATATGCTAAAAACATCGCTTGAATCGGTCCGGAAAACACAGTTCTCGACGACTAAACAGGAGTAAGGCGAATTGTTAATTTTTTTAATGAAAATGTTTAACCTATTTTTTTTCGAAAACGCTCTCATACAATTTTTTTAAACATTGCAGTCTTGAAGGCCTACATTTAGACTACAAGGGACACTAGGTCGTTTTAAAAGTTTAGGTCTAGATTTCGAGAAAATTGATGATATGTAAAATACATGACGCTTTGTTGCTATGGTAACACCGATGTCAAACAAACCTACATTTTTGGAAAGTTTATTCTATTTCTAGTAAATGGGTGAAGTGGCTAGCCCGACCGTGCTCTGACAGTGGAGTATCAGCCGTTCAAAGTGGGTATGGTGCGTCCCTGGAAAATCCAGGCGAGCCACCTTAACTTTATGTGCAACAAGTGAAACGCCTCCCAGTTAGCTCAGTGGTTAAGCGCTGGTCTATCGTCGAGGTTTCAGACCTCGGCCGGACCAACACGTGGAAGGTGCTGCCTTTGTGAAACAATTTCGTTCTCGAACGGCTACAAATGGTTTCTTCTCGGATAAGGACGATAAATCGTAGGACCTCGGAGACCTCCATAGAAGAGCTTTAAGCCTGTTGAGGTTATCCGTCCACCTACGAGTGGTAAATCAGAATAAATCATAAATGTATCGAAAGTGAGCTATTAGCCTGTCCTTTTGCCAAAAAGTAGTAATCCTATCATTTGTCTTAATGGTTCTAGTCGGATTTGTTGATTGTCATTAAAATGGAACAGCTTTAATCATACAACAATGGTCCCAAACATGCCTAACATGTAAAAAAAAAAGCTAAGAACAGTTAAGTAATGTTTATAGATGTGGCACTCTCTCTAGTCCTGATTCGATTAGATACAAGAATTCGTCAGTGGATAGGTTCACTGAAACCTCTTGACGCCATCTTAAAATCTCACATAGATCCTGACGCAGTATTTGACCATCCACCGCACACCGCGGAAAAGTCACGCGCATGCGCTTTTGATGAGCCCACCGCGCGCGCGTCCTGTCAGTTTCCCGCCCAAACTGAAAGAAAACAAAATAAAACTCCCCTGTTTCTTATTTCTAAGTGTATGTGAACTCTTTCGCCAAAAACAACAAAACAGTTTTCTTAATTTGTAATTCAGTGTGAGTTTGCTAAGTTTGAAAATTA
The DNA here is from genome assembly GCA_030867875.1 of Actinernus sp. WN-2022. NCBI lineage: Eukaryota > Metazoa > Cnidaria > Anthozoa > Actiniaria > Actinernidae > Actinernus > Actinernus sp. WN-2022. The sequence goes on from JAOWCC010000577.1 coordinate 22,180,476, forward strand.
TTTACTTAAAAAGTTTAAGTCATTGCACCCCAGAGCCTTCATTCTTTCGGTCAGCGGTGCGCGCTACAGGAATCCCAGTTCTTAAATGTTTTTTTAAAGTGCATATAAGCCAAAATTAGTTATACTTGATATCGATTGTACATGAAGTGAATAGTCCAAAGGTAGAATATTTCTTGATTTGGGTGTTACATCTACGAGATATTAAGGTTTATATTTCCAATATGCTAATACCTATTTTTAAATTCTAAGTTATATTTGAAGCTTATAAAAGTGATTTTACAAAAAAAATCTAAATAGCTTAATTGAAAAGCACAAATAAATTCAGTAAATGTCGGTGATGACATCACACATTGGAAATATAAACCTTTATATCTCATAGACGCAACACCCAAATCAAGAAATATTCTACTGTTGGACTATCCACCTCATGTTCAATCGATATCACATATAACTAATTTGGGCCTATATGCACTGCAGTTTGTATGAAACTTAGTAAAACTTGGTTACTCGAATTAGCTACAAGTACATTTTATCCATTCTCGTTATAAAATACAAATCATTTTTTTTTCATATTGCCTTTGGGCATCCCAGCGAAAAAAATCCTTGGTACCACTTAATCAAGTTTATTCTTGGTTCCAGGCGCTTGTTGCTATGACTACGCGTATGTCCCTTTGTGGAGCCTGCAAATGAGAACCATTGCGAAGATCATCCCAAGAATCTGTTGAGTATAAAATAGGAGTGAGTCGCGCAATACTATAAAAATCTGCAACGGTTTCTGGGAAACATCCACCCACCCCCTTTTCACCCTAAATTAATGGTTAATCATTAATAGGCCTTATGCGTCACGCCTTTGTTGTCACCACCAAGCCTCACTTTGGCACAAAAAGGCCTATTACACATCTATACCCAAGGGAGGGGTGGATAGTTTCCCAGAAAACGTGATTGATGTTACGCAATATCTATTTACACCAAGTCACCGCCAATTTCCCTCGTCGCCGGAATTTTAACCGAAGAGACCCTGTTTTCTTTAAATAATTGTTCACGTTTATCAAACGATGTCTGCTCGTCGCTATTAGGATCGACTTTAAATCGACCATTACCCACGCCTGGACTATGCAATATGTGTCTATGGAAAAATTACCGAATGCCAACATTTAAATGAATTGTTGCGTTCCTAAGAGATTTTAGAGGTTCTGCGGATGATCTACAGCAATATTTGGAAATTTCAGTTCAGGTTCCCCTCGCAGTGTAAGACAGAACTCTTACAGTGCGACTACTGAAACCTACCAGTACCACTTAGACAACGAGAGCCAATCACATTGCAGAACGAAAACAAAGTTGTACCGTTACTGAGCCAATCAGTGTCGAGTACAAGACAATAGCATTTCGACTTGCTCGAGCTTCGATCTGGTAAAAGGAGAATTTGGTAGTTCTGAAATAAGTCTTTCGAATAAAGAAAATCGCGTAGATATGCTAGGCCAATGTGTTTTCTTCTCGTTGTCTGAGTGGCCCCGGTTTCAGTAGTCGCACTGTAAAACATCACAAACTGAACATACTCGAAAGAGCACTCGGAGAGATGTACTTGCGGACGAAGTTACCTGTTAGCCATAATACAATTGGGGGGGGGGGGGGGAGGGGGTGTAGCGAGGGGTGTGGGGGTGTGGGTAAGCGATCCATATTAATGCACTAGTCAATTGAAACCCCGGCCCCCCGACCCCCGGGACATAGCGGGGCATTAACGGGGACATGGCCGTGGAATAACGCACATTTAACGCTGCATTTCTCCGGCAGAACGGGGAAAGTAACGATTTGCGGGGATTTTAGCGGTGGTTGTAACGCCAGCCACGACAGAGCGGCATTGGGCCCGAGCATTAACAACGTGTATCAAACATGGCGGAAAGGACACAGTCGCTGGAACCTTTGATGCAACTACCATACATACATTACAATCAGTTGCAATGATACATACAAAAATGCATCAAGGCCATATGACGCCAAACCTTACGATGATTGCTTACTGAAGTACTTGTATCACGAAGCCACTTTACGTTATTGTTTTCTTTATCATCGTGTCAAAAATCGTAGTTAATTTAAACAAGTCCTGGGTGTTTCCATCGGAGGCAGTGTTTATACTGAGTTAAGTCACGAGTAGTAGATGCACTGATCTGAATCAGGAAGTGCTTATTAGTAACAGTCTTCGTTATTTGCAACAATCCGGTTTTGTTAAAATTTGCGTCACGGCGAAATATCAGATTGAATATATTTAAACGCAGCTGCATAACATTTCCTTTATATTCCTTTGTCGAGACTGTAAAAGTGCGGAAAGCATGTATAGTAATAGAAAATGTGCTTCAGAAAATGTGCTTCAGAAAAATATTTTTTTTCAAATAATGGAACAACAGATTGAAGCTTATGTCTATTCAATTGATCAATACCTCTCCCAATTGAAAATTCTGAAGCACATGCCGGAGCCATAGGGGCGGGTGTTGTAACAGCCAACCGTCCCCCGATGGGCGGGAAAAGGTCCAAATGTAACACTGTATAAATGTTACATTCCCCGCTATGTCCCGGTGGGCCGGAGTTTCAATTGACTAGTGCATAAACAAGTGAAGGACCTGCACCTTTTGGTTTATTTTGTATCTATATGTTAGACTTTTTTGTCAATTTAGTTTTTATTGTACCTTCCTGTCACAGGAAATCAACGTAATTGGCTACCGCTGTGTTGTTGCTGTGTTGTTCCATTGGATTATTTGTTTGTTTGTATTTTGGTGTGACCCAAGTTGATAAATAAATACCTAATGTAACGACGCCTATACGTTTCACTTCATTGTTTTCTAGCAGAGTACGTAGGAACACAGACCTGAATGATGATTACGCCAACGGCCAATCCGCCAATAATGATGAGTTTGCTGTTGATAAAATCCTTGAGTGCAGCGACGCAACCCTATGGAAGCAATGAATTATATTTAATTGACTACTACGGGAAATAGGAGGAGTTACTTTAATCGATAAGACAGAAGTTTCGCGGATACGGTGGTGGGGAAGGGAAGGGAAGGGAGGGGGGTGGCACTTGTATGATAAATAGGTAAGTATGTGCGGACATAGGGTCCAGAACCGGACCAGGTTTTACGAGAAAACACTGTTCCTGGATCCGGATTTCCAAGTTATTGTGAAAACGAACCCGAATTTTCTCCCAGTTTGATTATTCTGAAACATCTCTAACCCGGAATTCTATTTTTTTAAACAAAAAAAACCGGACCCGGAAATCGTATTAGGTTCAAAACCGGACCCGGTACCGTCGCACAGATACATTACGTCATAAACAAGAGATGCTGTACAAGCAACAACCAAAAGTATCTTGAGCACAAGCTTTGTTTTAATTAAGATGCAAGAGTACTGGTGACAAGTCACGTGATTCAATGATGTCATGTTAGCCCGGTGCCGTGCTTGTGCTGGTCACGTGTCCACGACGTCATACCACAGGCATAATGTACTTAATTTTCGATTACAAACTCGTGAATAAAACGTCTTTACTGTATAACGTAGATAATGGACCTCATTCACACGGCGGCCATGTTAAATCCCAGGAGTATAAAAACTTTTGTTTTGCACGCGTGAACTCGTTCTGAAACTGCTCAGTACGAGGCTACACGTGGGAAATCTATTGTTTCAAGCCAACATGGCCGCCGTGTGACAAAAGCCCATGACAAGATTTCTCTTACCTTACTGTTATATTTGTTCACAAGTGGATTGCACATCTTGTCAAATGAAATGTTGCAGCACGACCCAGGCCCGGTTTTGTATCCGATTTTATTCCAAATCCATTCAGCTGACGTTGTAGCTCCGCAACATTTCAGCTATGGAACCAAATGAAAAAGGTTGGACGTACAGTGTAATGGGCCAACTAAAACAGGCGTACAATGTTGTGCACAAGATTTACAAGGCTAGATATATCAGGATCATATTCACATGGTATTTCTCTGTATGCTTTTCGAAGATGGCAAAAATTTAAGTGGATTACAAAAGCTAGTTGCTCTAAATTTCTCTTAAAACCAGTATTTTTCATCCACTCGAATCTTTGCCATCCTTCAACAAAATTGTCTCAACTGTTCTCTAATATACCTGGAAAGCATACTAATCCGAGTAGTTATGTTTGTCTTTTGTCGTGAGGCTGGCTTTCACTAGCGACGGAAGCATCAGCAAAACAAGTACTGCGCGCTATCGATGAAAAACATTACTGCGTATGTTGCTTAATTGTGCTTGTGCATGCGTCGCTTGTGTGAATCAGGCTTTATCATTTGGGGGTTGACAGAGCCCGTTTATCTTACGTCTTTTTGCATGGCGTCGACGGCTGCTTTGTTGTTCTTTGGATACTGCTCGATGTTCTTCCGAATATCAGCTTTTAAGTTGTTTTCAATCTAGAAAGAAAAGGAATCTATAAGGGTATGCTGATAATTTGTTGTCATCTTATCCTGAACCTGAAATGATCTCACTCCGGTACACAAAATACTGATTATAACCATGTATTCACTGCGACCAATTCAACACTGGGAAGTTCCGGTATAAAAACACCCGCATCAGTTGTCAGCCTGTGTAGAATGAACATCTCTGCAATGCTCTGCTTGAGTGCTTATCGCGCGAAATATAATCAAACAGGAATGTTAAAGTGCAACATCTCATCTCGTTTCAGAGATATTCAGGTTTTTGTATATGCAAATGAGATGACCTACATGTATGACGTCATGTCGGTTGCACAGCCTTGGAGACAAATCACAACATGAACATCCGCAAATATTGGGTAAAACTATTGAAACTTTGCACACATGTGGTACTTTGGAAAATACACATCATTGTACAAATTATATTGTTGCCATGGAAACACTGGCCCCAGGCTTCCTCTACAAATAACACAAACTTCCCTAATTTCTCCTTTGTCAAACACAATTTTTTTGGTGTGGATCCAAAATAAGATTTGGAACAATGTAGGCATTGTATGTGAGTAGTTTAAGCAACTTATTTTTTATAACAAGGAAATAAATTGGAATTTTATGATCAAGGTGAAAGGTGCGTGGGGCCATGAGTGTTTCCATGGCAACACCATAATTTGCACAATGATGTGTACTTTCCATAATGCCATACATGTGCAAAGTTTCAATAGTTTTTACCCAATATTTGCAGAGATGTTCTTCATTTTGTGATGTCTCCAGGCTGTGCAACCAACATGACGTCATAGGTCATCTCATTTGCATATTCCAAAAACATGAATATCTATGAAACGAGATGAGATGTTGACAAACGGAAAATGTCATTATTCATCATTTCGAAAGCATTTTTAAATTAGATCGACTTAATTTTCACTTCAAATGCACTTTAACGGCTTCAGAGTAAGGGATTTCTTTCTCATGATTTCATTGGTTGATACTCATTAATTCAATAGAAAACCAACAAAATAATTTTCGTTAGATAATGTTTGAGTTATAATTTTGTTTTCGAATCAAAATTCAAGGATAATGGTATGTGAGGAAAGTCCTCAAATTTGTGATTCAAATATATTTTGTTTACCCTCCAGACTTTATTTATTATAGAGAACTTTATATAAATTATATATTCATATGATAAACAACTTATTAGTCGGCCAAGTGCCGATCAGCAAAAACATTGTCACAACCAAAGCACGACAAATGCTTGGTCCGCATTTGATGAATGTGGATTTTGACATTTACAGTACAATGCAATACAACCGGCGGCAATGCAATGGTCCTCTGCGAACACGATATGTGCAATTGTTGCTGATCCATTCTGTCATTGCTTTTCGGCCGGCAGTGAAATATTTGATTTTGGTAACAGATCTTCTCTTTAGTAACTCATGCCGGGATTTGCGGTTTCCCAATTAAAACGCCTGCATTGCAGGCTACTGTTCTTGCCGAACTGTGCACCGAAATATGGCTGTCATTTGGTTTGACTTGTACTATCGACTCGTACGGTGGCTCAACATTAACTGAAACTATCCAAGTATTCGAGTGATTCCGTAAATCAATACTGGATGTAGAAGAACGTTAGTCCTTGCATGTAAACCCGTGCTTGCATATGATGTAGTGGACTGGTTACGAAGGACAAAAGGACTCGGTCAAGATAAGTTGTAAAATGGTCAAAATTGCTAGGTAGGCTTTGTAATGATTCTTTTTGGCGAATTCGCGAATCAACACTTCCATTTTTCATTTGAAGTGAGCATATTAGATAACAATCTTTAACTTTTAACAACAACAATCTTTTATTGGCTCACACTATAAATTACAAGAATTATATAATATACATTATAAGTTATTAAAGGAGAAGACAAAGAAAAATAGAGTGTTTGTTTGAGCCTAGAGGCTAAGGGAACCGTGAGGTTTTCGAGTTAGCCCCTAGTAGCTATCTAAAGTTTGAGTTTTTTTTTTTAAATAAAAGAAGCAGCAAGGAAGAGGAACTGGGACTAATAAATAATGTTTAGTGGAAAGGTAACTAATGACTTTTAAAAATGAAGAACGTATCAGTAAATAATGTTTTATTTCTTTGGTATAGGAAAATGTACTGAGGTCTTTCAGATGGTGAGGGATCTCGTGCCAAAGATCAATTGCCTGGTAGGAAAACATTTGTTTTCCAGTATTTGTACGAGCACGTGGTTTACATAAATGTTATGCATACCTTGTGTTGTATGTATGCCGGTCACTGGCATATTGAAAAAGATCATCAAATAGGCTTGGCAAAAGCCCTTTATGCCACAAATGCGTCAATCTGAGGGCGTGGAGGCGGTAAACATTATTTACAGTTAGAATGTCTAATAGGTTTAGGAGAGGGAGAGCGCTTTCAGTATTGAGTCCAGACGTTACTGTAAAAAAACATTAATCTTAGGACCTTATTTTGCTTAGATTGTATTTTTTGTAAATGCGTTTTGTAAGCACTTCCCCAAGCTATTACAGCATATGATAGATAGGAGTAGATAAGGTTATAGTAAATTTGTTTAAGTTGATGAATAGAGAGATAGTGCCTTAGTTTTGAAACGATGCCAATATTCCGTGAAATACGAGAGCAAATATAGGAAATGTCAGGTGATATTTCCAAGATAGCGAATCGTCGATCATAACACCGAGATATTTTATATGATCTTTTTTCTCTAATACGTGGCACGACCATCTGTGTTCTTTAAGTTGATTTCTATATTTCCATCTCTTTTTCTGGAAGATTTTATAACCATGTAATTTGTTTTTGTAAAATTAATAGAAAGTTTGTTTACATCGCACCATTCCTTGATTTTTCCAATTCAGAATTAACTAATGTTTCGAGGCTTTTAAGGTCGCGAGCTGAGGCAAAGAGATTTGTGTCGTCTGCAAATATTCTAAAAGTCAAGATCTCCGAACAGTTAAGTAGATCATTGATGTAAATTATAAATAATAAGGGTCCTAATGTACTACCTTGTGGAATTCCACAAATCATCACTTGTTTTGGTGACTCTGTGTGCCCTATAGCAAACCATTTCAAGGGAATCCCTCTAATTCCGTACGATTCTAATTTCTTCAGTAGTATTTGGTGGTTTACAGTGTCGAAAGCTTTCGAAAAGTCTAAAAAAGAACACAAGTGCATAAATTATTGTCTATTGCTTTTCGTAGACTATCCGCAATTTCACTAACAGCTTGTGCTGTTGAGTGACCTTTCCTAAATCCAAATTAACATTAGAAAAGAATATCATGTTTTTCAATGTAATTAATGAGTTGCTTATATACAAGCTTTTCAAAGATTTGCGTTAAAGCACCTTTTCTGCCATTAAAGGTATTAGCTTTAATATTGTCGAAATTTAGAAATTTAGTGTTTTACTGGTTCACCCCACAGATATTTTGTATGATTTAGTAACTAATATGTCTAGGCAAGCTGTCCACTTCGTTTCAGTTCTATAACTGGTGTACTTTTGAAAAATTGTTTAAAATAGTTTTGCTATTTTTTGCTGTATGCTAATATTGACTGAAATAGCATTAAGGTAGGTGGCCGTTATTTTATGTACAAACAGAATAAATTAAAGTGGCTGTTATTTTTTCAAACTAGATGAGGTATCCTACAACTCAATTACGTTTGGGTTAGACTGGTTAAAATGCGCCAGAGAACCATCACCTTGATTGTACCTTCTGAAGAGTGTACTTTTACTGCAAAATTGGAAGTTGAGGCATGAAGAAACACTTGCCGTTTTCATGGCAACAATACATTTGAGCACCCTAATATGGGGTGTTTTTGTGCATCGCACCTGGTGACCTACTTGCACACAAAGTATTAAAGGTAGTCAAAAATTTTCATTTCCCACTTTGCTTGATTCTTACAGAGACCTGCTCTTAACTCCATTTTCGCAAACTGTTTGCGAGTTTTTACGTTTTCATGGAAACAGCTTTTAAAGTCTACTTCTCACAAGCGACATAAGCATAAACACAAGCAACATACGCAGACGCAGTTATGCATTGTTCATTAGCGGCGCTTGTTCTTATCTCACACTTGTGAGTAGAACAAGCGCCGCAAATGATCAATGCATTACTGCGTCTGCGTTTATTGCTTGTGCTTATGTCGATAGTGAAAACCAGGTGGTCCCTTCATGTAGGCAACACATGAATTGCTATCAAAATACAATAGAATTAACAATACAAAACAATAGAACGAAATACACAATACAATAAAACACAATGCAATTTGGTAGTAATTCACGTCTGCCTACATGAAGGGAGAACCGAAAACGAGATATATTCCAATGCCATATAACTTTCTGGGTTCATCTTCACCTTGGCCTTGTTCTGGTATCCAAGTACAGCAGCGGCGATCTCAAGGCCAAGTACAACCAACAACAGCACAAAAAACTGAAACACAAACAGAACATGCACCATGTTAAATTGCTTAGTTTCTATCGTACCACACTGTTGTGTTCTTTTGTGTCATCAGAAAATGTACGTTATTTCCCGCCATCGACTGTAGATGTCTCTCTTCCTGTGACAAGCTGGGACAACTGGCTCGCTTTGATGCCTTTATGTATAACGTCAATTGATGACTTATTTTAGCCTGAATTTCAGCCATAATAATTCCTAACGATAAACATAGAAATAATACAATCATTAAATCATTAAATAATTAATTAATTAAATAATTAATTAAATAATTCAAATTCATAAATAGCAAATAGGTAAAGGAACCAAATCAAGCCTATCTGATGTAATTTCACCCAACTAGAAATAAAAATGGATGTATTACTCGCGCAAATGAAGTTCAGGGGGGGTTAAGCCGTTTTCAAATTTTGTTTTCCTGGTCATTTCCCCCCCTGAAAGTTGATGTCAACGAAATGAAGAAGACCCCCTGCAGTTTTCCATGGGTAACATTTTGGTGAAAAGCCCATGTCTCTACGATGTTCCTTTCTACCCGTAAAAATCCATCGCCCTTTCCGTTTTGGCCGCAAAGCATGCTGGGACAGTTTCATTTGCTATTTTCGAGTCCAGAACTGGATTAAATAACGTTGCAGCGTTAAAATCTTAGTTTGGATGGTAAACACGACGAACACAACATATTTGGGGTAAGATATGCGAACCATGCAAAACTGAGAAATCCTAGCAAATTAGGTCAACTGTCGGCAACGATTTGAGAGTCGAAAGTAAACTCGACTCAAACATGACATGGCCTACGGCTACGCTGTTTCTGTTTCGAAAATTTAGGTGAGTTTGATGTAATTCGTGCAAGATACAAAATCATTTTAGTGGACAAAACAGTCTGTTTAAGCTGGCTAAGCTCGAATAATAACTGTTGTTTAGTAGATCTAAGAGAACTCTTCTTTCAGAATTTGCCCAACAGGGAAAAAAGTCAAAAAGAGCTTCATGAGCAAACAGCCAAACTGTTGAAAAGCTTTACACGAACTTGAGGAAGTTTACGCTGAATGACATCAGAAATATAAAAAAAGGCGAATACTGACGAAAGGCTACCCTCCCTTAAGGTATTGTGTTCTCCTTAATTTCCCCCATATAACAGTTTTATAAAATACTGTCTTCAAATATTCGAAAACGAGATGCTAGATGGAAAACGTTGTCTTTGAGTTTGAAAATCAACAGGGCAAACAAAAATGTTGATCACAAACCTGACATAACCACACAAGACCCACAGCAGCTCAAAAGCCATCTAACTTTGTCCATTTCGACTCCTGTTGATCTATTGAAGAATGTACATGTATCGTTCCATACGATTCTCTGATGGTGCCATAGAGGTCATTATGTTTTCAAGTTCGTCGAAATCTTCACCGAGACGCGCCGAGAAATCCTAGCAAATTAGGTCAACTGTCCGTAACCATGACACCTGTACTGGCTGTTAAATCGGCGAAAATGCACCGAGTGGATCTAGTTTTAGCTTTAGACCATAGATTTTCTTTTTCTTCTTCATTGTACTTTGTTCAGAAAATGTATTAAAATTTGATAAAACTTTTTCAGAGTTGAGAACGAGCCCCTCAAAGTTGGCCCCGCGAAGACCTGGGCGCCGCCATTTTGTTCACATTAATTCCTGTGACGTTTTTTACGTCACTTCGTCCCACCAGAGTCTTGCGGCTAACTTGTAGCGACTTGTAATAATAATAATAATAATAATAATAATAATAATATATAGGCAAGCCTATAGGTGGAGCACCAATTATTTCTGAATCACGGCTTGTAAAAATGGAAATATTAAATAGAGGTTAAAAGTCAGAGAAAAGGTGAAATTTGTAGAAACTTGTATTAAGAATTTGAATTTATTTCGTTTTTTCCTTGTTCTTTGCCTTTTCAAAAATGAAAATTTACAATCTGATTTAATTGTAATCACTTTTAGAAAATACAGTTTTTCGACTTGTTACGTGTATCCATAATGCTGTACAATATCACGCTGAGAACGTGTTACTTGTCTCTTATAAAACTACTCAGGATCCGAAAACGACTGAGCCCATTTCACAATTAATTGATCACAGCTAAACTTGTTCTTTCTGTCGGGCCGTAAAGTAGAGGTGGCTGATTTCTAGGAATTATGGTTTATTGAGTAGCTGAGAGATCTTTCGAATAGAGGGATTGAAGCAAGTTTTTTCGATAGATCGCTTTAAAAGTTGATCATAACTTTAGTACTGAATTATTGTTTGCATGGAAATGCCGCCATAGTTTCACGTTCCCCTGCCATAGGTCCTCTTGGACAATTTTTCCCCAGTTCTTTTTAGTATTTATCTTACCGTAAAGATTCGATTAAGCGTCCGGGGCGCTTATTTAATGGGGGGGGGGGGGGGGCGCTTATTCGGGAGGGGGCGTTCATTTCATTTTTGAAAAAATGCTGCAATCCGAGTCAATAAAAAAACTACTTACAAGAACTGTAACTGTAACATGTAAAAAAAAACTGGTCGCGTGTCAGTCAATGGCTGAGTCAGTACTTTCAGGGCCGGAAGTAATACCGTACGTTGTAACGTACAGATAATATCGGTAATGCATTTTGGATGACTTGGATTCTTTAAGGTCGCTGGTACTCAATCAACACGTGTTTCTTATTATCGAGAGAGGGGGATGGGGGCGCTTATTTCAGAAAACGCAGTGGAAGGGGGGCGCTTATTCGACAGGAGGCACTTATTTGAAGGAGGGCGCTTAATCGAATCTTTACGGTAATTCTATTTTCATTTGACTTTTGTTAAAAAATTTAATTGGATCAAAAGTATCTGATGGCACGTTTTACCAATTAGTATATGTCCGGTTTTTGTAGCAATTAACGATAAATACCGCTCGTAATATTTCAAAATTTCCAAATAGCACTAGCCGTCCCAAAAAAACAACAGACGATTCTTTGTGAATCAATTAACTAAAACAATAAAGGGATAAATAAGTTTTACTTTAGTTTGTTGGGTACGTTGCGCGCGCTTGTGAAAAAAATCGGCTTTGAGCACGCGTTCGTTGTGAGCTTTAGATTCGAGTACGGGTACGACAATGAGTACAAATTTTCACAATCGACGAACACTTTAATAAGGTATATGAACAAACAAATACTCTTAGTAGCTTGTTCTCGTGTCTGCAGCATTTGTTTGGCAGAAATGGAAGATCTATACTTTCTTGAGACTGAGATATTTTGTCTAAAAGTCGTACTCGTAGTAAAAGTCGTACTCGTCAGTTCTCGAATCTAAAGGTCCCCTCGGGTTATATTGGGATTAATAACATACATGCAACGAGTTCTCGAATTTGATTGGCTGAGAGCAGCTGTATTTATGCTAAACACCATTGCCAAATCTTGCACATGTAATACCAGTGTCAAATCATGTAATACCTCAGATGTGAACAAACTATATCCAACCAGAACTCATGAATTGGATTGACTGAGAGGCGGCGATGTTTCCAAACTTTTGCAACAATGTAGAACAATAACAGATATTTCCACATTAATTCAAGTCCTCATTAATTATTCACGAGGTATTCAGCCAATCCAATGGTCTGATTTTAATCCCTTGAGGACACTGGATACCTGGTCTAGTCCTCCTAGCAGTAACTGGAAAAGTTTCTAGTTACTGGAACAAGTTGTTCCAGTAACTGGAAATTTTTCCAGTTACTACGAATAAATTATTGAAAAACATCATGGCATGCATAATTACTCTTTTATTGATCAGATTAAACAATTTCCTTTCAAATTCCATTCATTATCATTATGAGGTGGATACACCTCTTTTACTAAGTTAGATTATCATCCAGCAACTTTTATTTGTCTTTGATTCCTCCCGAATAATTAATGAGGAGTTGAAGTCGTTCAAAGTCCTCCAATTTCGGACTGGACGGGGATTTCAAGTCCTTGCAATTAGTTCCAGTCCTCGGCTGCGCCTCGGACTGGAACAAATTGCGCGGACTTGAAATCCCCGTCCAGTCCTCATTGTCGGACTTTAAACATTACGTAATGGTCCAGATAAGAACTGTAGTAGAATCCATTGTTCTGCGGCAATGAGCCTCCTCCACATACGATTTTGCTTGAATATGCCTTAAGTGCTTTAGGAGGTATCTACAGTCCAAACTACATCTCGAAAATAAAGAATTTTTTATGCTATTGGCTCTTTTTTCTGTGAAAACGCAGAGAAGCCACCATCCAGCCAATCGGATATAGAGAAAACAAAGGATTTTTCAATCGCAAATTAAACTATAGTTAGGTTGATCAAAAATAAATTCAAACCGCAAAAAAATATCGAATGAAGATGCATTATTTCGATGGGTTTCTATTGAATTTATAAGTATCGACAAATGAAATTACGAGAAAGAATAATAGAAAATTAACAGCTTTTAACATTCCTTGCCGTAGACACTACAGTTCTTATCTGGACCATTACTTAATAATATCAATACAAAAATACTCGATTCTGATTGGCTAACCATAGACATGTTAATCACTAGCAGCAGTGCAAACACAGTTAATTCGATGCAAAAACTAGTTAATTCAGTTCTCCTTTTCATTTTTGCATCTATATTATTAACCGGTAATCATTAGTGTGCAACGTTCAATTAATGAGTGCTCGTGATGTTTGAAAATTCCACAAATTTTGTTGGAATTTCCAAACATCACTCACACTATTAATCGTTAATGGCACTTGCACACTAATGATAAATACTTACAGCCGGGAGAAGTTGAAAAACTGAAGCAAAATCCTTTGAATAACATCACGACAAAACGCATACACATACGCGGATGAATATTATTAAGAAGTAATCAGATGGCTTTCTCGTGCAATTCTGGATTGCTTTAAACTCGTGAGATTTTTCAAAGAGCTCTTCGCCCTACGGGCTCATGCAATTTTGACACTCTTTGAAAATCTCACTCGTTCAAATTAATTCCGAATTGCACTCGAATCCATGATTACCTATACTAATTGCACTCGAATCCATGATTACCTAAACTAATTGCGTCAACAGCGCGCGCTAATTAAAATTTAAACTTTTCATTCACATCGCAGGTACATTTCTGCATTTTTCTGAGGCTTTTATTATGATCTATTTGTTAAATATATATTTAATAAAATATATTTGAAGTCGATGCTAGAGTACACTTACGTCAGAATCTCGAGAAAAACTTTGGTTTTGAACCCTAACCCTTTCTGCGCATGTTTGTTTTCGGTGTAACGCTGACATTGCACTGAATTTCAACTTTGCACTAAATTGCAAATTTGCACTGAATTAATCGGAAATTGGCCAGGCTGCTCTAAGCCAATCAGATCGAACAACTCTCTGCTCAGTGTTTGTATTATTTTGCTGTTTCATGTTTGTGTATTTTGTAGAAAGAAAAATGCCAGAACGAGGAAAGGAGAGCTAAAAAATGTTGTCCAATGAAAAGAAAAAAATGCTACAAATATTAGAGATGGGGCGGGCGCGCGGCGGAGTGAAGGATTTGGGATTTTCGGTCGGAAAGACGCGTGCAGCATTTTCTTTTCGATCGCTCGCTACGTGTACGGTTCGGCCCGCGCGAGCGGAACTCCGCTTTAAATTAGGGGCGTGGCATCCTAAGAATGAATGATTTTATTGATTAAAAATAAAAGATTTGAGCTCATCATGTGCGAAACGTGATCAGTCTAGCCAATCGGTACCGAAGCTCTCTTCACATTTTTTTCTAAACAGCTTCAGCATGGCTTTTTTGCTGTCGTCACCGTTTGCTGTTTTCATTCCAACGTTTCCTTTACCGAATAATTACGGTACTTCGTAAAAAAAAAACACGATGAACCTAACCATGTGCACTAGCTATAGGGTAAAGCCTAGGTCAAATGGCTTCAACATCTCTTCAACATTGGTACTACATCGGTGCAACATCGGTGCCACATCGGTGCCACATCGGTGCCACATCGGTGCCACATCGGTGCCACATCGGTGCCACATCGGTGCCACATCGGTGCCACATCGGTGCCACATCGGTGCCACATCGGTGCCACATCGGTGCCACATCGGTGCCACATCGGTGCCACATCGGTGCCACATCGGTGCCACATCGGTGCCACATCGGTGCCACATCGGTGCCACATCGGTGCCACATCGGTGCCACATCGGTGCCACATCGGTGCCACATCGGTGCCACATCGGTGCCACATCGGTGCCACATCGGTGCCACATCGGTGCCACATCGGTGCCACATCGGTGCCACATCGGTGCCACATCGGTGCCACATCGGTGCCACATCGGTACCACATCGGTGCCACATCGGTGCCACATCGGTGCCACATCGGTGCCACATCGGTGCCACATCGGTGCCACATCGGTGCCACATCGGTGCCACATCGGTGCCACATCGGTGCCACATCGGTACCACATCGGTGCCACATCGGTACCACATCGGTGCCACATCGGTACCACATCGGTACCACATCGGTACCACATCGGTACCACATCGGTACCACATCGGTACCACATCGGTACCACATCGGTACCACATCGGTACCACATCGGTACCACATCGGTACCACATCGGTACCACATCGGTACCACATCGGTACCACATCGGTACCACATCGGTACCACATCGGTACCACATCGGTACCACATCGGTACCACATCGGTACCACATCGGTACCACATCGGTACCACATCGGTACCACATCGGTACCACATCGGTACCACATCGGTACCACATCGGTACCACATCGGTACCACATCGGTACCACATCGGTACCACATCGGTACCACATCGGTACCACATCGGTACCACATCGGTACCACATCGGTACCACATCGGTACCACATCGGTACCACATCGGTACCACATCGGTACCACATCGGTACCACATCGGTACCACATCGGTACCACATCGGTACCACATCGGTACCACATCGGTACCACATCGGTACCACATCGGTACCACATCGGTACCACATCGGTACCACATCGGTACCACATCGGTACCACATCGGTACCACATCGGTACCACATCGGTACCACATCGGTACCACATCGGTACCACATCGGTACCACATCGGTACCACATCGGTACCACATCGGTACCACATCGGTACCACATCGGTACCACATCGGTACCACATCGGTACCACATCGGTACCACATCGGTACCACATCGGTACCACATCGGTACCACATCGGTACCACATCGGTACCACATCGGTACCACATCGGTACCACATCGGTACCACATCGGTACCACATCGGTACCACATCGGTACCACATCGGTACCACATCGGTACCACATCGGTACCACATCGGTACCACATCGGTACCACATCGGTACCACATTGGTACAACGTTAGCTAAAACCGATGTTGAAACCGTTTGACATGGCCTGAAAATATTTCCGAGAACAACAGCAGGTAATTAGAATATTGAACCCTGGTTACCAGAGGTAAAATGTTTTGCCCTTTGCATGCTGGTAATAAAATTGGCGAGTGAGATGGAACCCAGGGTAATGTTGAAACCTTTTGTTCTCTGAACGTTGAATCGAGGTTGAAAATGTTAGCCTGCGAGCCGGCTCTCCTGTGGCTTTATTCGGAAAAGTTTATTCTCGTATTCCGGGTTCCTGTGGCGCGCGGACACGAAAGTTTATTCTCGGGGTTCCTGTGGCGAAGGAAAACATGCCTGATCTTGTGCGCCTTGACCTTTAAAAGCCAGTAACTCGTGTTTTTGCCGTTTCCTCGGCCCCAGCGTGCCCCGAATACGAGAATAAACTTTTCCGAATAAACCCACAGCATAGCCGGCTCGCAGGCTATGAAACCGTTTGACACGCATGCTTTCAACATCCTTCAACAAACTGGTTGAACCGATGTTAAAATCGTTTGACGATGGTGGAAACAAATGAGCATTGGGTGGATTTGACTCTAAAATGCCATTTACTACGTTCTTGAGACTGAAAACTAAAGCCTGTCAAAGCATGCAACGACTGTTCTTGCAATACTCACGACAATCAGCATGCATTTGTTCTCTTTCCAGGCGCCACAGCAACCGAAGAAGGCGATGGTGGTGATGATGCACCCAACAGCAATCAGCAGACGAGAACCACTCACGTAATCATTGGAGGAGATCGTGACGTAAGGACCAAACTTGATCTCTGCGTAGGCTCCATAGCCGATGAGAACTACACCAAATAACTGCAACAAAATAAACAACAGTACTGCAGTGAGCATGCTGTTACTGAGTCGGTCCGCGGGTCGGTAGGTACTGCAGGTTTGGTCTGAGCTATCTGTACTTCCGGTCATGTGCCAGCCGTCACGCAAGCCATTCTCACATGGCGGCCACTGTTGACACGTAAATAAAGTTGTTTATTTATTATAATAATAGGTTTTGCAAGGTAAGCCTCGAACTGAGCGTTTAGACTAACAAAAACAAACGTTTTTATCCTTCTGGACCCGGTTGTCCGAAGCAAGAGTAACTTTACCCGGCCCTAGGATAGCACTAAATATGTAATTGTAATCTGAACAGTTTAAGTAATGGTCCGCGCAAGAGGTAGGCATATGTTATGCATGGAATGTAAAAAGGTGCTAATTGTAGTATTGTTTCAATCTTCCACCTCATTGGCTTAGACATTAAAATATATCTAAACTTGAAGAAGAATATAATTTTTTCTCATTTTGTAAACAGAATTGAATTGCATCTTGTGAAAACTCTCATAACTTCTAATATGACGAACTTTCAATATGGGGAACATTTTTAAATTGAACGTTTTCTTGGTTATTGTTTTGCACTCTTCTGATTGGGCAAAATGTTCTCACACAAAAGAACTGTACCTTTAAAATGCATTTTTAGTGGATTTAATTTCAGAAATTTATGATTTAAGGGTTGATGAGTTGTCAGTATGAAAAACAGAAAATACTAAAGTGGGGAAAGCAAATTGCATCTGAACAATAGAATTGTGCCTACCTCTTGCGCGGACTGTTACTTAATACGAACAACCGGACCTTGGGATTCAACATAACAACATGGCCGCCATGCAAATTGTGAGCAGAGTCAATTAGTATAAGTACATGTAGTGTCTTGTCAGACAGTTGGATGTGAAGCATGGCTGTAGATTTTAACTCGTGCAATTAGTGTATGACGTGTAATAGTACTTAGTATATACAACACGGGAACCTACATAGATAATGCAATGTGATTGGCTCGCTATCTCGGAATAATGAGCAATAGCCACCTACAAAACTCGAGATAATATTGAAACAAAATGGCAGGCGTAAATTCACGTTTCGCGATTGTTTCCGATGCGGATTTTTTTTAAATTCAACAAAATGCAGTGCCTAAAAGCACTAAAAAAGCTACAAAACATGGCCTTCGAGTGTTTCAAGGTAAAATGTTTGCATAAAATGTACAAAAGCAACTGTCACAACTTGTTTTGCCGTAGAAAAAGCTTTGTTTACAAAAGTTACATTTGTCACGCCTAAAACTAAAAAACACTATAATTCTCATTTTGTGTGAGGTTCCCGTGTTGTACATACTCAAACTATTATCGTCTCGGGGAATATTCACCAATATCGACTTCGCCTTCGGCGAATAATTGTTAATTAGCCACTAAACTCTTTTTAAATAACATCAATTGATAATCGGAAGGCCAATCGATGAGTTCTTACTTCATCGCTTTTTCTATCGAAATATAGCTGAACAAGTTTAATTTCTGATAATCGCTCGTATACTTACAAAGAACAGAAAGTTGAAGAAGACAACCAATATCTTAATGCACTTCGTAGAACCTTCGGCGGCCATTTTACTCAGCTGATGATAAAAACCTAAAACAAATGTTACTAATCAATATTTAGCACGACTGTGGTAATACTAATTAGTCCTCATGGTCACTAGTGACCAAGGACAGATGATTCCTTGAGAAGGGTGATTACTCATAATGTAAGACAATCAGGTTAGCAGAAGCCCCCTTTATTTACAAGCTCATAAGACAATCAGGTCTTTTCCGTGAAAATAAACGCAGAGTTAGCGACGAGAACAAAGAGATAAACAGGGTATTTTTCCAAGCATACATTCATGTTGGCCGATTTCTATACAGCTTTTTCAAACAAGGTCATCCCGGTCAAACGACAATCGGCATTCCCACACCGCAATGGATTGTGGTTGGAGCTGAAAGTCTGGTGAATTCGTTTGTTTTTGGGTCGAAGACATTAAGACGAATATTAACTTTCTTCGCGTAATTACACCGTATTACACCGTCCGCTATCTGGGAATGTCGCTTGTCATTTGTCCTTGACAACCTTTTCTGAAATAGGTGAATTCGGTAGCCGGCCGGAGAAAATAGCTTGCTTCCGAGAAAAGGGAGTTCGCAACGAGAGGCTTTTGGGCGTTACGTCTACGAGATATAAAGGTTTATATTTCCAATATGCCAATGATGTGATGTCATCACCGACATTTGCTGAATTTCTTTGTGGTTGTGAATTAAGCTATTTTCTAATTTAGATTTTTTTTTGTAAAATCACTTTGATAATCTTCAAATATAACTTAGAATTTTAAAAAGGTAATTTGTCTCTACCAGCATGCTTTTGTATAATAAGTGTGATAAAAAATTACATATTGGAAATATAAACTTTATTATCTCGTAGACGTAACATCCAAATCAAGAAATATTCTACCGTTGGACTATTCACTTCATCATGTGTACAATCGATATCAATTATAACTAATTTGGGCTTCAATGCACTTTCAGCTACAACCGCAATCCATTCCGGTATGGGAATGCCATTTGTCGTTTGTGGCCGAACAACCTTTTTTGAAATAGGTGAATTGAGGTTCGACTGACTTGCAACAATACAGCAGAACGTGAATATGGCACACATAACTATGTGGTAATTGACGTAAACAGAATCAATTGTTGATTGTAATCAGAGCTTCAAGAGCAGTGACATTTTAGTGTACCGAGAAAGAGAGCATGATGTGTAGCTGAGAGTGAGTGATTTGATAAAGAGATAAAACCGAACCATGCAGTGGATTTATTGTAGGGACACCTGAACCTAGTGCCGACAACTAGTAATAATAATAGCTTTATTCCTTATACCAACAAATGTACATTTGAGTTGCAGACACATCAAATAAACCTACAGTCAATGCAATGATCACACCTAATTAAATGACTAAGAACTGTAGGCCTACACCCACTTGATGGACCCATTTCACTAAGAAACAACGATACGTTACATCATCTTAGCGTCTCGGTTGAAATCGGTTGAAATCGGCCGAGTTAAAAACAATAACAAGAACCCTGTTGCCGAGAGGGCGGTACTAGAGCTTGAAGAGGAGCTTCTACGCCAGGAACCCGGTGGCGGACCCGTGAGTGAAGTTAGCCTTGCCTTAGCTACAGCGCGTTTGAACTCACGAATACGCAACCAAGGCCTCTCTCGCGAGCTATGGACACAACGCAACCAGTTCACAAACGATCAGATACCGTTGTCTGACCACCACTACATATTGGAAAAGCACAAGCAACGACTTGCGAACCATGGCCACAGTGAAACGCGGTATAGTAGCCCCTATGTCCCCACTCCGAGTTGGAGACCTCGTGTATTTATATTCCGATCGGGATAAATCACGCGCACGAGACATATACATTATCGTCAGTATCGACGACGAGTGGTTTTATTAAGAAATTCACTGGATCTCAACTGCGAGCAACATCCTACAAAGTTAAGCTTTCCGAATGTTACATTGTACCCCCCACCATCACGCTTGCTAACATTCCATCACTTCCTGCTACCCATGATGATGAGGAAGAGAACAACATTGCCGATCAACCTCCCCCTCTGTACCAGCCACCATCTGCGCCTCCTGCCCTTACACGCCCCTACGATCCTGATGCCATGAATCCTACCCCTTACCAGGAAAACCTTATGATTGTTAGTCTCAGTACACCAGACCAAGGTGCAGCTCTATCATCTAGTAAATCTCCCTCTGCTACTGATGAGATAGATGATCCAGACACAACGTCAAGACCTCAGCGTCACCGCAAATCCCCAAGGTATTTACAAAACTATGTCCTATCATAAGACACTATCCTGTACTCAGTTTAACATTCGTTATGAACGATATCTGTTGACACTTTCGTCCTCCGGAAATATTATTAGTTAAAATAGACTTCGTGTTTTTAAAGAGGAAGAAGAAGAAATTACGCCAACAGTTATTGACTGCCAGCAGACATTGTTGACTTGCAGCCGTGTCGCTTCGCATCTGGCTTCGTTCGTTGTTGTTGGACCGCCATCTTGAAAACGTGTGTTATTACTCGGGCCAGGCCTTTGGCCGGCACTAGTCTTAAATCGCAAGTGTTATTTTTTATTTTTTTATTTTCCAACGTCGAACTTTTTCGCCGTTAACCAATCAGATTACACAAGAGCCCATTGTTCGATGGACAACACGTGACAGGATCAACCAATTAGATTTGACACCCGCAGGAACTTGGTTCTCAGAGAGAGGCAAGATCGATCCGATATTCAGGAACGGGAGCTAATATATAAGATTTGAGCCATTCTTAACCATTATTTTGCCGAAACCAAAGGTTTCTTCGACTGAAATAACAAGATGTTCATTTATTAGGTTAATGGCTTCAAACAGAGTAGAAACTGGCCCGATTTCTCAGTTCTTGGATCTTACATAAAATATAACTAGTATACCTAACAGAGTGAATGCTGCTCCGCTTAGTTAAGGAAGTGTATTGGAAGAGAACCTACAGTAGCATTTTGGCAGGAAAAATATATCACTGGGTGATAAAAATGTCAAGGTGTTAGATGAATATATTTTGTAGTTTTGGGACTGAATCCCTGTTTAAGCTGTGGTGTGTATCTCAAAACTTGTCCCGATTTATTTTCATTTTGTCCCGACATATCAACGATCTCACGGTAAATTCCCTGAGCCTACCAATTCCCAACATTTTCTTAAGATTCCCGGCACAACAAACTGCTGTTCCGGCCAAATTTCTGCGCATGCGTTAAATTTCAAGTTCACCACCAATCAGATACGATCTCTCTGTGTACCGCGTTATACAGGTATACTGAATAGCCGATTTATAGCGAAATATAGCGATTTACTAGCAAATATGTATACTGTGGGTGAGCAGTTATGCAGTATACTATCCTCTATCGAAGTCTGAAGACATCTGAACTCCTGAACTGTGAGAGCAACACTGTCGCTCGCCAGCACAGAATAATTAATGATGACCCAAGCAATATTCAACTCTCAAGGTAAACAAACAAGAAACCTCTCACGGCCGAGGTTTTGGTTCGAGAAATTAAAGGCTTCCAACAATTCCCTTTATAGTTCTTTAATATAATGAGCAGACTGAAGTTTTGGGAATGTGGGTAAAGCTTTTAATTAGAGATAACCAACAGGCATTTCAGTTAATAATCTTTAATCCAACAACTAATGGCAAGAACAGCAGATAAAGTTACATAGAGGCACACAAATTGACATAGCTAGCTCCATCACAGGATGGACAGGATGCAACTTATAATATGGTACAAATATAGACATACATTTGAGACAATCATCTAGTAGTACTCGGAACCTGCAGTATAACAGAACAGCAGACTAAATTGTAAACGTGTGTTACATGAATAAGCAGTGTTTAAATTAACAGGTCAATATACGAGAAAAACAAAAATATTAAATTACATATATGCTTGGGGAGCAGAGAATGAAGTCACCGCGCTACCGACCACTCCTAAAGACTGCTAAATTCAGCTAATAATTCTTCCCTTTGGTTAATATTACTAAGAGGATTTCAAATGAAAGTGTATTTCATCTTCAATCTCATGTGGCCCGAGTGAAAGCCCAGATGGGCTCTTGTTGTCATTACGAGACAAGTAGATATCGATCGATGAGTCATTGTCAGAAATCTATTCCCGGCCGTAAGCAATCTGTCAATGGTAAAACGGTTGAGAGTTTGGGTCAGGTCAACTACACAGCTAAGGCATGTTTTACGACAGAATAACCTGGTTGGCAAAAATAACCCGCGTGTTTGTATGACTTGTATGGAACTAGCGATTTGGGACTCACAAAATACGGCTAAAGTCTCAATTCTGCTTCCAAATCCAAACATGGTTATCAAGGCAATGAAGGATTCTTCAGTTTTCCCCATATTAACAGACATGTAACAGTATCTTAATCCAGTAGAGACTCTCTAGCTACATTATATATGCAAATATATATATAAATGACGTCGTGTTTACAAACAGTAAGTATCGCTATAGCAAGAACAGCAGATAAAGTTACATAGAGGCACACAAATTGACATAGCTCCATCACAAGATGGACACGATACAACTTATAATATGGTACAAATATAAACATACATTTGAGACAATCGGAACCTGCAGTATAACAGAACAGCAGACTAAATTGTAAACGTGTGTTACTTGAATAAGTAGTGTTTAAATTAAAAGGTCACCTTCTTTAATTTACATACGAGAAAAACAAAAATAATAAATTACATATATACTAGGGGAGCGGAGAATGAAAGTCACCGCGCTACCGGCCACTCCTAAAGACTAGCTAAATTCAGCTAATGATTCTTCCCTTTGGTTATTACTAAGAGGATTTCAAATGAAAGTGTATTTCGTCTTCAATCTCATGTGGCCCGAGTGAAAGCCCAGATGGGCTCTTGTTTACGTTTATTTTCCAAAACAGCAACAAAACAAGTATTTTGCAAGTCTGTAGAGAAAGGGAAACAGTTAAGAAAAATATTTTAAGGTGATATACTGGTGATTTTAGCGATATTTCTAAATGAACACTGCCTGAATGCGATACGGGTAATTGAACATGGTAATAATTTATGTGAATAAATTTCTCGGATGTTGATTACCGAACGTCACGCGCTCTCCACAGGCTAGTGTAGCCCAGCAAATATAA
Organism: Actinernus sp. WN-2022; assembly: GCA_030867875.1. Lineage (NCBI taxonomy): Eukaryota > Metazoa > Cnidaria > Anthozoa > Actiniaria > Actinernidae > Actinernus > Actinernus sp. WN-2022. The sequence continues at coordinate 22,204,309 of JAOWCC010000577.1, forward strand.
ACAACGCAACCAACCTTTGCATTAAAATAAAAATGAAATTATTCAGGTTATTGTTAGAAATCATACCATAACTGCTAACTTATGCAATGGACAGAAACTTAATGGGAGTCAACGTCTGCAATATTTAATTATAAAAGAAAACGTTTTTCGCGGTATCGTTTATCCTTTTGAGATATTTTTCTCACCAATTTAATGTGTTAACCAGAAGCTGATCCAACCAAATACAGTACGACATGCTGTAGTTTGTCCCACTCATACGAAATCTGCTCTATTTACAATCTGTACGGCACATAGTTTTATTATTATTATTATTTTATTTTATTGGGTTTATACCGATGTACACGTTGTTTGTATTAAGGTTCCAATAAATAAGTATTGTATTGCTATTCTTGGTGTGCACGTGACGTCATCACGGTGTCTTCAAAATTTAAATTCTAAACTATATATCCTATAAAATTGTTTCTTTAACATTTTGTAGATGTCTGTGATTTAAGTTCTCAGACAAAATTTCAGTTCAATACAATCTTTTGCTCACGAGATACAGAGGTTTGAATTATGTCTCAACAGTCTTTCGCGTGTTTATATTAATCACGAAAGTCAACAAATTTGCGTCAAATTAAAGGTTTTTGGTCTTACAAATGTTTAAAAGTTATGTTTAATGGGACTCATGGTGAAACCGACTGAAATGGATGAAATGTTCGCTTTGTTTTAGATGTTGAAGTTTTGGCGGCCATGTTGGATGACAACCCATGATCATCCAACATGGCCGCGCCATACATTTTACACAAACAACCTCTCGTATTTGTTCGCCCATAACTCTGAAATGAAATGCTCTTTTTTCTTCAAAATTCGGCCCAGAGACGTAGTTTTGATTTCTCTTCAAGCTCAAAAACATTTTTATTTCATTTGGCAATTTATAAAAATTGAGTCACGTGGTTGCACACGAAGAATTATTGGTTTATGCCAGCGGACCATACCGGGGGACCATAGCGACATTCGAAGAGCGAAAGCGAAACAAACTGATACGATGTGACGCCACCGTAGTCGATTTTATCCTTTATCTTAGTTGATTCTTGATCTTAGACTTATATGTATAGTGTGAATTTGTTTTAATCATTGCTGGCGTTCGTTGTCATGACTCATGTTCTTACCTGGTAATATGACCAGCTCCCGTTTCGCTGAAATCTTCTTCTTGATTAGTTTAAGGCAAGAAAATACTGAACGATTCCATAATAATTAAAAACAAAATATCAAAGACTTCGTGGACAATGAATGAATGATAAATGTTTTTTTTGTCGAGTCGACCGCCATATGCAGCATTTGTTGTCACGCAAAGCTGATTTGTTCGCTGCTGTTGAGTAATATTTGGTTCTGAAAACATCAAATGCAAATTGAAACTCGCGTTTGGACTCCATCAAGGGCTGTGCTTAGATTTGACTTGTTGTCTTCTTTACAATTTTCGCAATTCGTTGCAAAACACTGCAAAATACAAGCTCATGCAACACTGTTCAAGCCTAAAGATCATAATCGCACGCGATCCAAAGTGAAGCAAACATTGCCGTGGTAGCGACTTCCCATTGCACTTCAAGCGTTATAACTACAATATAAAGACATGCAAACGGTGTATGGAAACACTCCGTCATAATATGTACAAATATTCAAGCGATGTTTGAGAAATACTTAGTAAATGCATTAGCAATGGATTTAGGATCTTTTAGTTCTATATTATCTTTTAGTTCATGGTTTGTGGTTTGATGGTTATTAATTATTTGATTCCCTTCCAGGTATTTTTAATGTTTTTGCTATTAGTGGAGAAGTAGTTATTGCAATAAAGCTTTTTACTTGATTTTATTAGGTGGCATAATTTGTTACGGTATATTTTGTACTTTGAATTGCGATATTCATTATGAGTTTTTGAATAATTTGTTTTTAATAATTAAATACTTAGCTAAGCACTGGCACTAGCGCTGTGGGAATGGCTAGTGTCTGCTCAGGCATAACATCATCAATATTTATGTTTTCTGGATAAATTACATGTGTCTACGATTACCCAGCTTTTTTGTTGTTTTATAGCGATACTTACTGTGACGTCACACAGGCCAGTCACGCCACATTTGTTGCATTCTGTGGTTGGCAGAAACGAAGAGTGAACCCAGTCAGTTGCTTATAAAATATCACAGGTCGGTGCTTATTCATCGCCAAATTACTTTCTTGTTCTTCCAAAATGCAAGCAAGCCCTTTCATCGAAGCTTATATGCTCTTAACTTATAAGTCTTATAAAGGTAGTTCCCATACAAGTCATACAAACACGCGGGGTTTTTTGCCAACCACATTATATATGCAAATATATAAATGACGTCAGTGTTTACAAACAGTAAGTATCGCTATAGGGCCGCGAACTTTAAACATCAGATAGCGAGTCCTCGTATTTTGAAGCCGTCTTTTTGACCACAAAATGATAATAACCTCGGTGACGTGTGACAACGGGACTGTGTTTTTCCTCGTCACAACCAGTACTATCTATTACAGCTGTATCACATGGCGGAAAGAGCTTCTATCACAGCTGCCATACTATTAAAGGGGCACTGTCAAGTGAATTCAACCCTTCATGTTTCTTTAAAACGAAACTACAAAAATAACACCCTGAGATAGAAGATAACTACTATGTGAATGTCCTGATAAAGGCTGACAAAGATTAAAGTGGATTAGTGAACCGATTTCAAGTTGCTCTAAACTTTCTCATAAAAGCAGTATTTTTCATTCATTCGAATCTTTGCCATCCTTTTGTCTCCTATTTTCTCCAGTATACAGCTAACCCAGGAACCCATTACCAGGAGCGTGCATCCCCCAGATTAGGTCTGTCCCGCAGCAGAATAGATGATGTAGCTATTTTTAGCTTTTTGTTTCCCGCGAGAAGAAACAAAGGCCGTCACTTTTAACCAATCAGGATGCACGGAAAAATGTAATTAACACGGTTCAAACTGCTAAAAATAATAAAGCGCAAGAGAACAAAAGACAACGTAATCGCATACCAGAACTTCGCGACTATAAATAGCCACATCCTCTACTGTGCTGTGGGCGCTACCCATCACATAGGTACGCTCCTGGTAATGGGCTCCTGGTGATATATACTATAAATAGCCACATCGTCTACTGTGCTGTGGGCGCTACCCATCACATAGGTACGCTCCTGGTAATGGGCTCCTGGTGATATATACTATAAATAGCCACATCGTCTACTGTGCTGTGGGCGCTACCCATCACATAGGTACGCTCCTGGTAATGGGCTCCTGGTGATATATACTATAACTAGCCACATCGTCTACTGTGCTGTGGGCGCTACCCATCACATAGGTACGCTCCTGGTAATGGGCTCCTGGTGATATATACTATAAATAGCCACATCGTCTACTGTGCTGTGGGCGCTACCCATCACATAGGTACGCTCCTGGTAATGGGCTCCTGGCGATATATACTATAAATAGCCACATCGTCTACTGTGCTGTGGGCGCTACCCATCACATAGGTACGCTCCTGGTAATGGGCTCCTGGTAATGGGCTCCTGGTAATGGGCTCCTGGTAATGGGCTCCTGGTAATGGGCTCCTGGCTAACCTGAGTAGTTATTTTTGACGTTTGTCATGAGAAAGTTTATTATTTGGGGTTGACATTGCCCCTTTAAAGTGCCTATGAAGCTTATTTTTTTATTTTAGATATCAATTCTACATCAAGTGAATAGTAGAATGGTAAAATAGATTTTGCTTTGAATGCTGTGCCGCTGAGTTAAGGAGGTTTTAATATCCAATATGCTAATTGCATGACGTCAGGGGAGGCATCTGCAATCACTTCTTAGTGGTTGTGAATGGGCGTTTCTACTGATATAAGAAAACAAATTTCTAACATCATTTTATTTCAACCATGGGTATAACACTGATAATTTAAAAAAAATCTTTAATTGTAACAAAAAAAATTGTATAATAATTGATGCCTCCCCTGACGTCATGTAATTAGCATTTTGGATATTAAAACGTCCTTAACTCAGCGACACAGCATTCAAAGCAAGATATATTTTACCATTCTACTATTCGCTTGATGTAGAATTGATATCTAAAATAAAAAAATAAGCTTCATAGGCACTTTAAGGTTACCGGATACCTTCGGGGTGCGTTTCCAGTGGGCACAATTTATTTAATCTGATTGGCTAATCAAGGGAACTTTTTTCTTAATTCGAGGCAAAATTTCTACTTTTTGATTGGTCGATAAGTTGCCTCGCAACAGGCTTCGCGCTGTCAAAGTCTGTCGAGAATTTTTAGTCTTCCTTCAGCTCAGGTGTACTCCTGCTCCAAATACTGAAGGATATCTCAAGCGTTTAATGACAGCGAAAGTTTATAGGTGAGTCCACTAATCTGTTAAGTGTTATTTTACAACTTTCTAATTTATAAGTTATATACTGTGGTATATACTGTGAATACTGTGGTATTTAACTTAATTGTCATCAATTTTGTCACTGCAATCAGAAGTTCCTCGTTTCTTCTTTAAACCTCTCTGTAAGAGCAAATAGTGTATATAGTACAGTAATCAAGATATAATTTAATTTAAAACACTGTTTTTCTGTCGAGATTACGTGAAGCGAATGTAACGGACAGGGCATCGATAGTCGTAGATTTTGTTTTCGATGTTTTTTCTCTCGAAAACCTTTGTCCTCTATATATATTTATACAAACAAGTAATCGGATAAGTCCTCGTAAAATTAGCCAAATTCATTTCATTGATAAAATTAAAAAAACATTGAACTGGCTATTTTCTGAGGGTACACAAATATATTTATGACGTCATAATGACGTATACAAAAAATGGGGCTTCAATTCTAATAAAGTTTGTACTCTAGAAACATTTTCTTTTTTCATAGCCAGAATTGATTCGATGACTTTATCTCTTGAGTCTCTACTCACTAATAGACGTGTTAAGAAAACAACTTTCTATACTAATAGCCCGCATACTGATAACATTAATACACATGACCGTACCAACACGCCACCACCCGCTTCTGGACATGGTACATTAACGAGACGTAATCGTCGTAAAAACAAACTTAATATTTCCAGACTTGATACCACTGCTGTTATTAACCTATCTCAAACACCACTTTCTAACGACGAAATCTCAGTTCTTGCTCGCGGTTTGACCTTCTGCCCTACACCGCGACGTATTAATTGGCCGGAAGTCTCAGCTGATATTAACGATTTTACACGACTCATGCGACTTGCAGAATACTCCTACGATCCTAATACTGGCGCTAATCCTACTCAACATAACCCTTTCCATAACAAAAGCACTTGGACCCCTCCTACCGATAGAGATTCTGCTTTAAACGCCTTCATAGATGCTATTCAACATGACATTACCACTTCTAAACCTAACCACATTTCTGATAATTTATCTCACAACGAACAACAAGCCATACACCGACTTAATCAACAACAAGACATAATAATCAAACCTGCTGACAAAGGCTCCGGCACTGTAGTTATGGATAAAACCTGGTATATTAACGAATGTAATCGACAACTTAGTGACACTAAATTCTACAAACAACAAGACGAAGACATGACTAACAAAATACAGAAACGTGTTACGACTTACGTGCAACGTATGTTGAACGCCTGCTACATCGACGATAAAACTAAACAGTACCTCATACAAACTAACGTTAAACCAGGACGCTTCTACATTCTACCTAAAATACATAAAGCTGGTAACCCGGGACGTCCCATAGTTTCATCTAACAGTCACCCTACAGAACGCATCTCCCAATTCGTTGACTATCACATTAAATCCTTAGTTTTTAACCTGCCTTCACACATTAAAGACACCACTGATTTCCTTAACAAACTTCTCAAACTTGGTAAACTACCTGATACCGCTATGCTTGTTACTCTTGACGTTTCATCCTTATACATTAACATCCCACATAACGAAGGTATTAATGCTTGTAATCATTTTCTTTGCACTCGTACTAATCCTATCATTCCCACCGAAACACTTTGTGACTTAATACGTATGATCCTTACTATGAATAATTTTTCTTTTAATGGTAAACATTATCTGCAGGTACATGGCACAGCCATGGGTACCAGAATGGCTCCTTCTTTCGCAAACTTATTCCTCGGTAAATTTGAATCTAACGCTCTCTCTAATGCCCCTTATAAACCTCACACCTGGTGGAGATATCTCGACGATATTTTCATGATCTGGACTGAGGGGGAAGACCATCTGAAAATATTCATCGATTATCTCAATAATATTCATCCTACTATTAAATTTACTAGTTCTCACTCATTAACTCACGTTCCATTTCTCGACGTTACCGTATCAATACATAACAACTACATTGAGACTGATTTATATACTAAACCTACAGATAAACATCAACACCTCCTTAAATCATCCTGTCATCCCCTTCACACTAAAAGAGCCATTCCTTTCAGTTTAGCTCTTCGTCTCCGACGCATCTGTTCTACCGACGAAACTTTTAAAATTCGTACTAATGAATTAATAACATACCTTTACAAACGAGGTTATAACCGCACATTCCTTAATAAACAAATAGAACGCGCTGCTAACATTCCTCGCAACGACGCTCTACAAACTACTAACTCACAAAACTCTACCCACCGTATACCTTTTGTTATTACATATAACCCAGCACTTCCCCACATCTCTAATATCGTACGCAAGCACACTAATATACTATTTTCTTCCAACCGCTGCAAAGACGTCTTTAAGCAATTGCCTCTAGTTGCATATCGACGTAGCTCTAACCTTCGTGACCTTTTGGTCAAATCACAGCTACCACGTAACACATCTAATCAATCTAAAGCTCCGCCAGGCTCCTTTCGCTGCGGACAAGATTGTGCAACTTGTCCCTACATTACTAACGGCCTCAATCAATACACATTTCATTCCACTGGCGAGTCTCGTTTTATTAATTCACACATAACCTGTAATACTAAAAACCTCATATACATGATACAATGTAATCGTTGCCATTTGCAATACATAGGTGAAACTAAGCGACGCCTCAAAGACAGATTTAATGAACACAGACGGACAGTAGACAAGCCTAACAGTAAATCTAAACCTACTACTGTATCTGAACATTTTCTTTCTAGACCTAACCACTCTTACACCGACATGCAACTTATCCCCCTAGAAATAATATACTCCTCAAGAGACTCAATACGTAAAGCCAGAGAAGCGCACCTTATAGATAAAGCTAAAACTCTAGAACCATATGGTATGAATATACGTGATGAAACATAGTGCTTATCTCTTATACTATTTTGCTACTTCAAGTTTTGGTCTACGTCACTTCCCGTTTCCGCAATTTCTATTGCGAAATTTACCACATTTATAGATCTTCTTACCTTAGAGCTCTTCACCAGTGTAACATCTAGTACCTGAAGAAGGCTGGTTTGGGCAGCCGAAATATTGTAATATTCAATATAAAATCCTACGTTGTGTCAGCTTTGCCGTAGTCCTCAAAAAATCAAAATTCTAAAAAGAACACGTTGTTATTACTAAAGAGCTGTATTATTGTGCAAAATATGATGCACCAGTATTTCGAACTGTAAAAGTTAAAACAAGCGACATTTTCATAAATGGTTTTATGCTATTTATTTCCCGCCAATTTTTGGCCGGAAAATTACCAAAATTCAAACTTTAATAACTTTCGTTTACTTCAACCGATTGATAACGGGTTTTCGATTATTTCATTCTCATGAACAAGAGATTTTAAAAAGATATAATAAAACGTTTTTAGAGGTAATAAAAAATTATAAGAAACCTATTAGAAAAGGATATATGACGTCATTGTGACGTCATAATGATGGTTATATTAGCTTAACTTATCAGACTATGTTTTGTTTACAATCCTTTATACACCTACCAAAATTCATTCTTCTATGTCGAAAACATTTAAATATATATAAAACCCGCCGTTTTTACGATCATTTGTGCCCGGCGTGTGCACTTTGATATTTCCATTACAAGAGTTTCATATCAAACAATTTATTGAGAAAAGTGTCGTTCCCGAGAGCTCCCTGTGATATTCCATATATGGTCAATATATTCCATATTTGGAAAGCAGGACAGATCGTCGAATACTAGAACACGTTCAGGAAGTGTAGCGAGCCGGCAGAAGAGAGGCGGATACAACGTAGGCTACAGGAAGTGCGATAAAAAAAATCGAATTGTTATTTGAAAAGGATGAGCGCATGCCTCACTAGCATCTAGTCAGGCCCAAATATTACTCTGAACGACATGATCGCCATTTACATCTACTGTAAACCTGGAAGCGTCCTGTCTATCTTGACATGTAAGTCGAGCTGGTAGGCGGAGCTAAGTTTAGTTATCCAGTCTAACCAAGTGTAATGGCCGATTCTAACGTCGAACTTTTCATGCGCCGAACGCAATTGAAACAAAAGATAAATAGGCGGCTTATTTTGATCTAATTAGTTCGGCGCATGAAAAGTTCGACGTTTGAATCGGGCACAACTTCGATCGCTCTATTTCTCGATGCGGCATATGAGGATCATCGCGAAGGCCATGCCAAGGACCTGAGGGATAATGGAAATAACGATGAATGCAGTTATGAATGCGAGGCATTAAACTGAAAATCACGAGTTTATTTCAGTGATGAGCAGTGACAAGCAAGTAGGACAACAGGCGAAGAGGTTCGCAGGATCGTTCATGTAATTTTCGGCAGTCTTTGGACATGATCAGACCATAACTAGACAAGTCTATTGAACGCGCTTCCAATATTTACACCAATGTTAGTCTTTCATGGACATTGAACTGGATTGGATGGAGGAGGGGAGGGGGTTCGATCATGGGAACTTCTTTGCAACATAAAATAAATATATATATATAAGTTTTGTTATAGCAGGATATGTATTTCAGCATAGCTGGTGGGGGTCATTCAACTCCACACACACTCCCCACTACATTCATATATTATTATACATACTACTCTCAAACTCATATGTTGATTTTTACATTGGTGGCAACGTCGCGCGTTATGCTGCAGCGTGTGTCCATAGGTGAAGTGCCGCGCGTTCTATGAAATTAGTGATTTCTCGACTCCTGTAACAGGAAAACCAATGAAAAAAAGACAGCTGGAAGATGTGAAACATTACATATACTAGCTTGGTAGTACATAGTGAGAAAAGGATCGTGTGTACGTCATCAGTGGCCAAAAATGCGATAGAATAACATAATGCGACACGGCCACAGACAGTGACCCCACAATAAACGAAACTAAGCATTTTATTTACGATGACTCGAGAAGAAATTATTGATATTCAACTATTGAAATATTACCTGAATGACAAGAAAGGCGATCGCCACAGCTGCCACAGCAATTAGATTGTTCTCCACCTCGCCTTTTACTTTAACGTAGCAACCCTGGTGATAAATAGCACAAGCAGTTCAATTGCTATTTGTTTTTTTTATAATATACTAAGCAAACATTTGCTAAGAGTGTGCATTAATGTACACTCTATAAGTACCTTAAATTGTTAACTCGTGGATGCGCGCAAGTGCAGAAATGAGATATCAGGATAGAAATGAGATATCAGGATAGAAATGAGATATCAGGATAGAAATGAGATATCAGGATAGTTGGAGAAATCGTGATACTCATGCACTCACTCACTCACTAAGATGTTAGCACAATGGAATGCTTGGAATGCAAATTAGCTACCATCAGGCAGTTTTACAACACTTGGGGTAATTGTTGCAAGTAGTGAATGAAAGTAAGAATCATTGACCAGTCAGAGAATATTATCGACATTTTATCCCAGTGGGGGACTCCCAATATAGCACTGACGGGGATGCTCGACGTACCTTTTAGGAATTAAAATGCGTAGTTTGGTACCACTTAGGTGTTCAATTTGAAATGCCTACAGTTATAGTTATCGTCGTACCTTATAGGTGTTACTACTTGTCAGAAATAAAGTTATTGTTATATAATCTAGTGGCCTGGCTTCGTGCCTTGGCATTTTCACAGTCAATTGCAGTTGCATCAATATTTTATGTGGACAGTTAATTTTGTGTTTTGGGATTGATACCTCTAAGGCACCCAGGGTAAAAACAAGTTTGAGCCACGCCCACAGAATGAGATTGTGATACGTTTTAGTTATTTCTTTTAAAATTTCTAACGAGCATCCTCGTCACTTTTATTTAATTTGGGAGTTCCCCCCGGGCATTTTATACATGTTTTGATTTTAAGACATGTGGAAATCTGCTGATACAGGCTCCTATTGGCTGCATGAAAGGTAACCGCCTATCCAGGCAGCCGTTATTTATGTCGCTCCTCCACTCTCTGGAGAGCGCACAGGAGGCTACATTAAAGGAGCATAACACTATACTATTACTCATGTTTGTGAAACAGAGTGGCTGCAGCATACGCCACGCAGTGTGTGAATCCAGACTGAGCAATTGAGCATCGTGCTTCAACGTCTATCTATCTACTTACATATCTATCTCTCTCTACATTTCTATGAATGACTCTCAATTAGTTTGCGTCTTATTTATCAAATAGGCAGAAACGATTTTTTTGTGGAAGGTAGTATTTCCAAACCCAAAAAAGTAACTTGTGGCGTTCTACATGTCCATTTTAGGACCTTTGCTTTTTCTATTATATACCAATGACCTTCCTGTTATGGACTGTGATGGTTAATAAACTTTATTCGCCATCCGGCTCGTGGCCATTTTAACAATCATCAACAGGCGTTCCTCCGCCTGATTGCGTGGGGACCTGGGTCCTAAAACATACAGTGCGTACACTACTTTGATAATAAACAGTAGTATTACAGTCGATAACAATGTGATAACAATAAAGCACAATGTTAGCATTCAAAAGTGTCTCAAACAGTTCAGGTTATCTGTCATGTCCTTTAAAATTAAGTATAGTCCTTTAGGTAATTTGGTTTTCCTGGCCTCTGCGTCTCTCTGATCTTCTGATTGGAGTGTCCGCCTTGGGATCGCTTGACTTTTGCTCCGTACAGTGTTCCATGCTCTGCTGGATTGGTTCCTTTGATGCGTCCAGCGGTTTTGTCTCTGCTTCCTCCTTGCTTTCTCACTGCTGTTCTGTAACGACTTCTTGACGTGTGGGTGCTGCGAGAGTATTGGGCTCCTTCTTTTGACTGTACGACCAGGCTGTTTCCGTGTTTGCTCACTGCCGTATATGGAGTTGGATCGAACTTAGTCGAGAGTTTAAACTTGGTCCCCTGGAAGTACCTCTGAGTAGCGCGCATTCCTCTTGGCGTCAGCATATGCCTTGTCCTTACTCTTCTGTTCACTATCCTTGTCACGCACTTCATGCTCCACGTGTACGTCACTCAGTTCTGGAAGTCGTGTGCGTATCTCTCGCCCGAAGAGTAATTCAGCCGGGCGCAGACCAGTCGTTGGGTGGGTTAGGTTTCATACTTGTCCCGCAATACTCTGACAAATTTATGCATAGCATTGTTTTGTATTTTATTGTGTTGCATCGTTCTACTATTGTATTGTATTGTTAAACTATTGTTATGTTGATATTATACAATACAATGCTATGCATAAATTTGTCAGAGTATTGGACAACCCTCCGAGACTCGAGATAACCTTTGAAGCAACCGTGGACTTCATGATGTCTATCTTGTAATAACGGCTATAATAGTCGACAACCACTAGAATGGACTCACCCGTCGGGAGGGGTCCTAACAAATCAACCGCTAAATCTCTCCATGACCCGGTCGGTAGTGTCGTGCTCGGAACGACTGATCAGTTGACATCCATAGCAAGTTTCTCCGCATCCTTAGGGGAATTTTTGTCGAAATATCCTAGGGTCTCAGCACTAGATAGACGCTTTTTCAACTCCTGGAATGCCTATTTCTGCTCACTGCAAAACACGAATGGTGTCCCTTTCTTTTTTAGATGTCTCAAGGGTTCAGATACAGTTGCCAATTCAGGTACGTATAAATCGTCCGCAGTAGTTGATTAGCCCAAGAAAACTGCGCGTTTCGGATGCTTTCTGTGGCTCCCTCGCTTCGGTTACAGGTTTTATTTTCTCTGCTGTGCAGCTTATTCCATTTCCAGATAACACCATCCCGAAGAATGTCAGCTTGTCCGGTGTTGAACTGACACTTTGCAGCGTTGAGGCGCTGAGGCGTTAAGTCCACGCTCCTCCAGTCTCTTGAACACCTTCTCTAATCGTGAGTCATGCTCCTTCTGGTCGTTTCGTTTTACCAATAATTAACAGGCGTTCCTCCGCCTGATTGCGTAGAGGCCTGGGTCCTGAAACATACAGTGCGTACACTACACTTCCCACATGTCATCATCAAACTAAAAGTCACATATGTATGCTGATGATACAATCATCACTACTGCTGCCAGATCTACAACAGAACTACAGGAGAAAGTTAACTCAGACCTAAATAGTATTAGAAACTGGCTATTGGCTAACAAACTCAGTCTAAATGTCACCCAAACTAAGTACATGTTTATAGGAACAAATTTCAAACTATTAATTTAAGGTTACCGGATACCTTCAAAACGAAAAAGATGGCGAATTGTTTTTTCACACAGAAATGTAGTTTTAGTAGTAGTCTCTCATATACTAAAAACTCCGTTCAATAAAAAATAATGTTGACGGAGAAATACCAAAAGGAAATTTTTAACCGGATGTAAAAGGTTCCGTTTGATTGACAGCAGATCAATAAACACATGACAAGTGCTCACTCGCCCGTAACGATGGTGTGGGGAAAGCTAGCGCATATTCAATTTATTTCATATACCAATGTTTACGTTTATGCACTAGTCAATTGAAACTCCGTCCCCCCGACCCCCGGGACATAGCGGGGAATGTAACATTTATACAGTGTTACATTTCGATCTTTTCCCCGCCCATCGGGGACAGTTGACTGTTACAATACCCGCCCCTATGGCCCCGGCATGTGCTTCAGAATTTTCATTTGGGAGGAGGCATTGAAAAATTGAATCAACATAAGCTTAAATCTGTTGTTCCATTATTTGAAAAAAATACATTGTCTGTAGCACATCACTAGCGGATCCAGGGGAGGGGTTTCGGGGGTTGCAACACCCACTTGATTCCTGTAAATCACTGTAAATTCATTTTTAAAATCTTGAGATAAAAAAAAATCCTTTTGCAAACCCCCCTTTCACAAAATCCTGGATCCGCCCCTGTACATTTTCTATTACTATACATGTTTTCCGCACTTTTACAGTCTCCACTCTCCACCATTGTCTTGTTTATCAGAAACCGTTGTCTGTCAACAAAAAAAAACAATGCGACAAAGGAATATAAAGGAAATGTCATGCAGCTGCGTTTAAATATATTTTTAAAATCTGATAGTTTGCCGTGACGCGCAAATACATGTAACAAAGAGTGTGTAATAATACACTTCCTGATCTACTACTCGTGACTTAACTCAGTATAAACACCCAGGACTTGTTTAAATTAACTACGATTTTTGCGTGTCCCTAGCTTCCGCCATGTTTGATACACGTTGTTGATGCTCTGGCCCAGTCCTGCTCTCTCGTGGCTGGCGTTACAACCACCGCTAAAATCCCCGCAAATTTCGCAAATCGTTACTTTCCCCGTTCCACCGGAAAAATGCAGCGTTAAATGTGCGTTATTCCACGGCCATGTCCCCGTTAATGCCCCGCTATGTCCCGGGGGTCGGGGGGCCGGGGTTTCAATTGACTAGTGCATTATTGAGAAATGTTTTTCCCACACACGATTCCATAATTCCATCGGTTGTTGGCCTTATGCCTTCCAAAAAGCAAACAGGATGTGCTTAGCTTGGAAAACAAAGAAAAAAAGAAAAGCAAAACAAGGCCAAACAATGCATACGACTACAAGCCAAATGGGAGTCCTCGCAAAACCCGACAAGGGTTCGTATTTTCACTTTCAGACAGAGTGCCGAGTGCTCCACATCTGAACATAAAGAAGAATTGATAGGAGCCAGCCGAGAGAATATTTGTTTCCAAGAAAGCTTAGATGGAAACGTAAAGTCTGACGGCGACTCTGAATCGCTTGAAACCAACACCACAATCTCGCAATCGCTGTCTCTTCTACCTATGCTGGCATTCAAGGCGTTTCTAGGTGTTCCATGGCCAACAGCCGTTCACCTTGGATTTGTCCTTCAACGTCTTTTTGTCTTTCCCACTTTTCAAGGCACACAAGAAAACTAGAACAACCAGCTATATTAATTAACATTTTCTCGATGCGGCGCGTAGCTTAGACTTGCTCCAAGTTAACATTGGCGGGAAATCTTGACAGATAGTTGAACTGTGATGAGAAATGATTGGCCAAGAGCTCGCTAATTGTTGGAAAGGCGGGACTTCAGATTTACGCACGACTGACGGCTAGATTTTTTAAGTGCCGTTTTCTACGCTTTCGATTTTCAACCAAAATAGAGTTTTAAAAAAGCTTCTACTCGAGAGGAATTTATTCGATTTGTTTAAAATTTTCAATTTCAATTGATATCTCAGCTGCAAAACCGTGTCGGGGAATTGGAAAATTCTAAAAAAGGAGTTCTTGACGGTGTTTCCCGCATATCTACTCTGAATATTTTTCGCCTTTTCACGGAGAGCATGATAACTTTTGAACTAAATCGAATTTTGAAATTCCCCGACACACGGTTTTGTAATACGATTCCTCTGAAATGCGACAAAGCAAACAGATTTTAAAACTTTAAAATATTTTCGGAGTCGGAGCTTCTGAGAGAAACGGGATGGCGGAAAATTCGAGATTTTCAAAGAACTCAAAACTTTTTATGTATTCTTGTAGCCAATATATTATAAGCTTTAAAATGATACATGGATCATTTATCTACGATGTTTTCTCGAGGCGCTACATAATTTAGACTGGAAACGCACCCTGAAGGTATCCGGTAACCTTAAGCAAAATATCTCCTATTTTTAAGGTGGTCCAACCCAGTTTTTCAGTGGCGGTACCTTTCAAGTTTGAACAAGGAATACGACATCGTAAGCAATCCAATAGAACATCGACCGTTGCGACATTGTTAGAGATAGATGAAAGTAAGATGAAGTAAGTTTTAGCGAGATCGGAGTTACTATAGCAACGCTGTGACGCCATCGCCCTTTTTATATACAGCCGATTTTCATGAAATCTGGACGTTTGTTTTCCAAATGCTCTCTGGTACTCATAGTTCACATAGTTGTCTTTATGTCTAATGAGTTTATTGAATTAAAGAGGAAGTTTTTGGGTCCAAAAATAGATCAAAAACAAAACAAATTAAACAGGTTGGTAATTTTTAGGTTTGTTGGAAATATATTGTGAGCTTAAATCGGTTCTTATATCATTTAACTACCTTGTATGAAAAGCTGAAGAAAATCGCTTCGTTTGATTTCGGAAAATCTGAGCTTAAGTAATATAATGTTTAGATGTAAATTTCGGTCTTTTGTGAAAAATTATGTCGATTGTTACTTAAAACGCCACGATTTAAAAGCCGGAGAGAGAGAGCGCGCGTGTGCGTGTTTACATGAGCCTCTGGTTCGGGAGACTGGATACCACAGTAATAAATATAATACCTCAGTATAGATGCCACCAGTGTTACGCGACAGTTTCCCCGTGCCACAACCCTTTTTGGTCGGGTCGGTACAACAGCTGTCTGGCACTGAGCCCCTTGAAACGTACAATGTATTCAGACGCCAGTCGGTGTACATGACTGCACCACAGCATTTCACCTAACAAAGTAAAAACAGGGATAAGAAGTTAAGGAACATTTGCGTTGGCTTAGAACTGTTCACGTTTCACTGATGATCGAGCGAATAGACGGCAGAATTAGCTTGTACATTTGTTGTCCCAATTCAGATCTGATGTAGCAGCGGTCCAGTGCTTTTGTTTTCGAATTTATGTATTGCCTCTTCGGATACAGAAAAACAAAAACGTTACTCAAGGGAAAAGTCAGGTGAACTGAATTGGGACAATAAATGTACAAGCTAACCTTTTGCAGGAAACAGTCACGTGCTGATAGATGACTTCAATAACCAATGCTCGTGTCATAGAAAGATTGAAAATCGATTGGTTGAAAATAGTATTTACAAACAGGTTTTGCTAATAACACTACCGATCTCGAACAAGTACCTTTAAATAAATCAAGTCATTTTTTGCCGTTCAGTACAACCACGTGATTGCATTCCTGCAAAAGGCCCATTAACTTCGGCCATTTTAAAACTTTGACTTTTAGAAGTTGCTGTTTTGTTTCTGTGGTCACAGATAAACTTGAGGTTAAAGGTGAACTAGTGATACATGCTTCTTGCCTTTGTTTGGAGATCGTCAATAGCTTGTTTATTCTTTTGTGGATATTCCTTGATCTTGTTCTTTATTTCAGTCTCTAGGTCATCCTTAATCTAAGAATAAAACAAAAGTAAATAAGTAATTAAACTATTGGTGATGCTCTCCATTTAGTTACTCTGCTATATATATAGACTTCACTGTTAGGTGTGTATGAGGAAAATATCACTAGACTGTAAAACGGTCCCTCAGCGTTTCTCCCCAGTCCCCTCTCTCTCTAGTGGGTAACTAATTCCTGTAAAAACTAGTGTTGGTCTGCGTCGGTGGGGAAGATAAACACTGGTATAATCAACTAAAGTCGATTAAGGTGTAATAACCGCTGTGGGAAGCGAGTAGTAGCTGACGTCTCGAGCGCTAGCCCTTTTTGTTCTGACGAAGCCTAGCGCTCGAAACGTCAGCTGCTACTCGCTTCAATTCCCACGGCGGTTAGCATACCTTAATCGACTTTAGTTGTTTATACCACCCTTTTTCTCTGGCCGCATGACGTCGCTGTTCTTCTGCCCGCGTGCGCTCGTAGCCCTGTTTCTCGACTGATTTTCGTGATATGAAAGGGACTGTTAGTCTAACACATCACCATCACATCACATCACCTTGTCCTTCTTTATGAAGGCCAGAGCAGCCGCAGTGCACTCCAGGATTAAAAGGAGGAGAAGAAGGATGAAAAACTGGCGATTAAAAACATCAGGTATCTCATCAGTGAGTTTCACAATTGTGCGTCATGAAGTTAGTAATTTACGAGCAATTACTGAAAACACGAGCTGTGATTGGATGAGTAACGAACGAGCTTCAGATGTGAGAGCGACGACTACGAGTACAACTTTTCACGTGTCTCTAGCATTGTTTGGCAGAATTGAAAGGTCACCACTCTTTCTTTGCGAGTGAAACCTTTTGAGTTTTGAGTTCAAATGCCGTACTCGTAATACAAGACGTACTCATCATCGAATCTAAGTTCACTAGTGTTGGTGTATGACAAAGAAAAGCAAAAGTTCTTTCAGCTGATATCATTATTCTACTTACAACAATCAGCATAATCTTGCTTTCCATCCAAGCTCCACAACATCCAAAGAACGACACAACAGCAATAATACATCCCACAGCGATCAGGATTCTGGGGGCGGAATCTATCCCATAATCCTTCAGTGCGTCGAGCTGGAAGTACGCACCAAGCTTGACCTCGGCCCAGACTCCTATGCCGACGAGAATGCAACCAAAGAGCTGACACAATTAAATAATGTTAATTAATGTTTGACTATAGCTCATCTTAAAGGGGAGACGAATGGTGACTGTATTGATAATTTATATACACCCATTTCAAAAAGGTTGCCACTCAAATAGTACGTAGGACATGGTCAATTGATGTTATCCATAAACAGGAGCCATTACCAGGAGCGTTCCTATGTCGTGGGCTGGGCCCCCAGCACAGGAGTAGATGTGGCTATATTTAGATTTGCTGGTTTTCACTTGACGTG
This sequence comes from Actinernus sp. WN-2022, assembly GCA_030867875.1. Taxonomy (NCBI): domain Eukaryota; kingdom Metazoa; phylum Cnidaria; class Anthozoa; order Actiniaria; family Actinernidae; genus Actinernus; species Actinernus sp. WN-2022. Next base: position 22,222,160 of record JAOWCC010000577.1, read on the forward strand.
ATAGCCGCCATGTTGTTGCCCTTAAACAATAGATTCCTCGTTAGCTTCTTTTGTTGGGGCACCAACATGGCTGCCATGCTCTTTGTCATTTGAATCTCTGGGGATTGAGTGAAAACCAGCAATTCGAATTCCCGCGTTGAAAGTGAGAAGAATGATAATGAATAATAATGAGAAGTGACGTTAGCTATCTGACTGGCTAAGGCAACATGGCCTTTGTTTATTTCGCGCGAAATGCAATTCTAAATATAGCCACATCTACTCCTGTGCTGGGGACAGACCCAATGGGGAAGATGGACGCTCCTGGTAATGGGCTCCTGCCATAAAGGCATAAAAGTTGTCCAAGCCTATCAGAATGAACAGTCGATAGCGGAAAATAACGTTCATGTCCTTATGACGAAAAGAACACAACAGTGCGGTACGACAGAAACTGAGACATTTCTCACCCGCTCTAATGATGTTATCTTTGGGACAACTAGCCTCGCTCTGATACCATTGTTACCAGACTTCTTACCGCGTGGGCATGAGATATGAATAAGGTGAATAGGGCATGGGACATTACAAGACCGAAATGTCAGTTTGTCAGTTTCTATTGTGTAATAGGAAAACATGCTTACTGGAAGTTCGTGACATCATTAGCGTTGGGATATTCCTACAATAGAACATGGAGTGGTGGACTAAAGTGTCAACAATCACCACAACTCAGACAATCTGTTTTGTGGACCACGTACCGACTCTACGCTTTCCAAGTGAAAACAACACTACATTACTGCTTACAACAAATAACTCATGATGCAACAATCTATACATACAAAGAACAGAAGGTTGAAGGACAGCACTATTATCTTGATGCACTTCGCTCCTCCTTCGGTAGCCATGGTGATGGCTTTGTCAGTTCGTGGATTTTCTACTGCAAGACAATCATCCGGTGAGCTGGTTGGTTCACGGGATACAACTGAATCGAATTAGTGCTTTTGAATAAGTTTTATAAACTTTCTGTTGTTGTAAGATCTACCTGAAGAAGGCTGGTTTGGCCAGCCGAAATATCGTAGAATTCTCAATATAGACGTTAATTGTTCGATCAGCTTTTCTGTAGTCCTTGGACTCGTTTATTTATAAACACGTAAAAAACGAACATTGAAACAATAGCGTGTCTTATCACAGCTGTGGTTATCTTATGTTCCTTTTTGTCTTGTAACGCCTGGGGTGTTTTTGAGCGATTTTACTCTGGCTCCTTCCTTTTAAATACCACCCCGAGGCATATCATGTGACCTTTGCCGTTTGCGCTAAAAACTTTTTCACAGAATGTTTCCATGGATTGTTGTCAAATAATGCCATTTTCATGCAGTGTGACACTGTATCCTGGAAAAGAGATTTTTTTTACAATTGATAATATGGTTTCAATGCAAACTGCAGGCATGGTTTAAAAGTGGGCGTGGCAGAGCACATGGTTGCCTGTATACCAAAGTGTTCATCACAATACAATCAACACAATGGGAATATGCATATGTAGTGGTTACTGCAAATTATTTCGATAAAGTTTAGCATTTGACCACCCCCCATACTTTAGGCCTTGGTTCTCAAAAACAGACAACTGACCTAGACAGAAGTGCTTTCATTTCTGCTCCTTGCTCCCGTATGAAAAGTAGTTTCGTATAAAAACTTGTTGTAAAAATTCATCTCCACATGTCCATGCAATGCAGTGATTTTCAATGAAAATAACCATGATTTCAATTTTTATGGTATAATGTTTAATAATAATAATAATTAACAATTATTAACCTGTGTCGGTGAATAGTGGTGGATAGTAAATATCCACCACTGTTCACCTCCACTTCGGTGAATAATTGTTAATTATTTATCGAGAGTGACACTTGACAGTACAATAACTGATAACCTCATGGCCCTCTAGATAATAAAATTAAATAAATAAATAAAGGAAAATATTGACATAAAGTCAGAAAGCTAAAAAATTACAATACTGTTGATGGAAAACTATTAATATTATAATTTGTGTTAAAACCAATTATTAAAAATACTACTAAAAGATTTGAACTATTAACTACCAATATATACTACGTACAAATGTACTATTTACAACTAAACCTACTATTTACAGTTAATCGTACAACAACTGTATTAAAATAATCGCAGAAAATCAGATTTTAAAACGTAAGGACGCTTTTTGCTGACATAAAAAGCTTTTGTAAATATCACGTTTAAAGCTGCTTACAGAATTAGGTGTGGACCATTAGAAATCAGGGGAGGAGGTGGTAATTTTTTGCACACGAAATTGTTTGGCCCTTTTTGCTCCGATTTTTTTGGACTATGTGAGCTCTGCACGATTTTTTTTTCAAACTGTCATTTTCCTGGATCCGCCTATGTTGCCTTGCACGATTGTTTTGAGTAAACCAGCGCTTTTCTTATGGGCTCACCATGCACTTTTTTTGGTAGGGTATTGCCCCCTCCCCCCTCCCTTCACACCATCATCATATCGGCCCTCAGACGTGCCTGTTACCGATTTCGAATGGCCACCGTTACCATAATCGAGGAGGGATTGTAGGAATATCTATACGACGAAATTCGATCGACCAATGCACCGCAATTACCTTTTTTTTTCTCTCTAGAAAATCGCAATGCATTCTATTATTAGTCCATGGTAGATGGCTGTCTAAGGTCAATAGCGGCCTTTAATTTGATGCAAGAGACGAAAACTTCAACAGTAACTCGTCATTTTAACTGAGTGACCCCGGAAATCCCGTCCAGTCGTCAGACCCTTTTCCCAAAACATGATCCCAGTTAAGAAAGCAGTTTGAGAACATGAAGCTGTTGGATATAGCCGGTTATGTTTTGTTTTTACGTTCTCTGTTTCTGTTGTGTTAATTTCTTGAACTCACAACTTGAGTTGAAACTGAACTTGCCATGCATGATGAATTTAGGATTCTGATCTCATTTGTGGCAGCCCAGCCTTCGCGCCGGGTGACATGGAGATTAGTGAAGTTAAAAAAGAAGTGCCCCACGGATTTTTTTATCTCTCGGTCAAAATCCTCCCCTTCTAGTTTATATATTCTCGCGGATTTGGTCCCCCTTTCAAATTCGTATTACCATGGGTTTTTAGTTTAAACAAGTGAAAATTCTATAACGGAAATCGAACAAGCGAAATTAATATGAAACTCTAGAACTGAGTAAATTGCTTGAGTCCTTCGGAGTAACTTGAATTTCAGTTTACCATTTCTTTAATCGAGTGGCAAACCACTCGTGCCTTCAAAACACGAAAAATAAAAACATACTTCTTTCTTTCAACTCCTACTGATTTATATATCATTATATTAATTGCACTTAGACGCATAGGCCGCGTCCTTGGGCAGGGAGGTAAAAGGCTACTATCAGGGACACGCATGGCATAAGTTACTTCAGAATCGATCACTACGAAGCGAGCCAAAAATAATTATATAAACCAGCACATTTTGTTGAATTCGCTGTCAAATTTAACAAAATTTTCGTATGTTAATATTAAAATGAAATAATGTCTTTAGGATCAAACACGTTTGTATATTGATGTTATTGTGACGTCATAACGAACGACTCCTTTTAAGGTCAAATTCTGCGTTACCTATACGTTTGAAATAAAGTATGTTATCACAACAACATAAATATGTGTTTTTGATTGCCGCAATTTTAAAGTCTCTACGATAAATATATGCTGAGTTATTGAGAACTGAAGATTCCTGTGACGTCACATTTTCTGACGTCATGGGTCTGACATCAGTCATGCTTTCTAAGTTGAAGAAATATAAAAAGACCCTATACACACTATGCATAACTCGCGCGGTCACAGCACGAAAAAGAGGCCGGTAGGTTCTCTGGAATGTTGAAGTTGAAATACTAGCAGGAGGTGTGAAACGTGTTGAACATGATTATTTATAGCATATATAGTTAAGGTTAGAAAACCACAGCAAAAACCGTGTACAATCAATCCTGCCAGACGTTGGATCAAAAAACAGATCTTGATCAGCAAGAAGAAGAAAATATAATGATAAAGTGCAATGCTGCAATGCTGATCAAATACAACGCTTGTCGAGGTTTATACGATATTTCGGCTGGCCAGTACCAGCCTTCTTCAGGTTTATTTTACAGTGGAGGTCACAAATGGATACAAGGCTTATATAAATTGTTAATTACGTAACTATGAGCATATGAACATATGTCATCGATTTTGTAATTTCCGCTCATAGTTACGTAATTATGTAGTGTCGGATCGGAGTTCTTTCATGGCTGACCTAATGATTTTGATTTTTCATGCCTATTGTTATTCCCTTAAGTAGATATGATAAATAAATAAGAACGGTAGATTTACGTTTGACGAAATTAATATCGTTCAGAAATATTTGTGATCCGTACCGGCTTAATCGACTGGAACATTATAGCCATATTTTATTATACTTGCCGTTACTTTAGGAGTTAGTGGTTTTTACCCCAGAAGGCATCAAAATCTATTAACATCTTACAATACCGGGCGGTTATATGTCGGCAATAGGTAACATAAAGTGACAAATTTATATTTCGAACGCTGTTATGCATAAACTGAGGAGAATTAGAAGTTGTGTACTCGCTGTGCTGGGTGCACAGCGGATCTAAAATACAGATGACAATGTTATTGAATGTTTTGTTTTGGCTCTATTTCAGATATTTGGCGACATTAACATAAGATGCTTTGGAACTAGGAAAATTAAAATGTACCATAAAACACATCGTGTAATGAATGTTACTGTTCTGTCTTTCTTGAATAATAATCAGTGATCTTTTAAAATCATCAATTTGCATCCTTTGAACTGAACATTTTACATGCACGCAAGCCATTACTCTTTAACTGAAATCGGATTCAAATCGGAAACAATTCTAAATCAATTATTGAGAGTCCTTTGGTGCAATAACAAAATAAATATCGATTTAGGAATGTAAATACAAACCAGAACACTACTGTATAAAATCAAAACATATTGGAAGATGTTGCTGACATCATATCTGTTGGCTAGAAAAATATGATATACAAACTGTCCCCACCTTCTAAATAGAAATCAATAAATCAGTTGTATTTACCTTAGGAATCGAAGTACGGCCCTTCATCAAATACAACTGAAACAGCACAGCTCCTCGTCAATCTAGCAAGCCTCTGACTGGTTGACTTTTCTATTATTACTCGGGCTGCCTGTGGCAGCACCGAGTCTTAAAATGCAAGTCTTTTTTTTTTTTTTTTTTAAGTTGGGTGTCGCAAAATTTCTGCGCATGCGTTAAAGGTCAAATTCACACCAATCAGATTGCACTGTGCTGGTCACGCAACAATCGCCAGGTTAATTTATTTACATAATTTAATACAGTAAAGCAAGATGGCGGAAGACCCGCGAGGAACTTTCTCTCTAATTTGGAGTCTCATCTCTCAAATGTAAGCGAAAGCCTTCCAACAGGCTCAGGATATTTCAACTGGCGCTATTGTCGGAGCCGAAGGACCGCGTTTTTTACCCAGATGGCCAGTGATTTTATTATACGACACGTACGACGACCTGAAGCCAGTGTAGGGGCCAGGATCCGGAAAGCTAAAATTCGAAGAAATACATATTGGAATCTATAAGCCATCGGCTCGCTGTGCTGCATTTAAAACATCCGAGGAGAACATCTTATTTTGGGTGAAGGCACTTCAAGACCAATATTATGAGTCTCTTAAAAACTGTCAGAGATTTAAATTTACCGTAAGTTGGATCAGAGAGTATTGAGATCAAGTTATTTCGTTCCAGCGAGGATATTGACCTAGCGGAAACGGTACAAGCTGTCGAAGGATTTTACTTATAATCATCCACGTCTACTTAACAACAGGAATAGTTATGTGCCAAGGCATGGGCAAAGATAGAGTTTCCCAGATTACAGATGAAAGTAGAGAACTTAATGAACGAAGAAACAGAGGTCACGCGCGACATGCTTGATAACATGAACATGTTCAACACTTTATGTTATACTAAGAAAACAAAACAAATTACAGAGCCTGCAAGTTCACAAGTCAATGAAAACCCCCAAGAGCCTGTAGTTTTGGATCAACATATCCTTGAAACTCCAAAAGCAACATACACATGAGTCAAATTCAAACCGGAAGAGACGGAATTCTTTAGATTCTTCACGAGGATAAAAATATTTGTTAGCCCGCAATAAGAACTCTCTCGCTGCTTTAACGACCTTGATTTGTAACATGGAGGCTGACCTAACTGATATGGGTAATGAATTCTTACTCTCGTCACATCAAAACACGAATCAAGAAACCAAACTCAGTCATCAGTTTGGAAGACAAATTAGTGCAGCAAGATAATATATACAAGACCGAAATCAAGATGCTGTCATCTCGAATATATTATTGACCTAGAAGTTGAAAATGGCGAGTTGAAAGCGGATATAACTTAAAGCTGAGATCCGACTTTCAAACTTAAAAAAAAATCAAGAATACTAAAAAGAAGACAATGTTCCGAGACTACCCAACCTACTGAAGCTTATCAGTTTGTTCAAGAGCCATATTTCTTACATGACAACCCGATCCCTATTCATCAGAATACATTTTCTGTGCTAAATGACGAGAGTTTACAATCACCTGACCGACAACCCACTACTAAAGAAAGGGACCATGAATTACGGTAGTACGGTTAATTCTCGGGTTCAAAACAATGAATATATGCCTGCTCAAATGCAGTGTGTTAAACGAATAAGTAGTGTTTAAATTAAAAGGTCAACATACGAGAAAAAGAAAACTATTAAATTACATATATACTAGGGGTGCAGAGAATGAAAGTCACCGCGCTACTGGCCACTCCTAAAGACTGCTAAATTCAGCTAATAATTATTCCCTTTGGTTAATATTAGAGGATTAAGAGGATTTCAAATGAAAGTGTATTTCATCTTCAATCTAATTTGGCCCGAGTGAAAGCCCAGATGGGCTCTTGTTATTATTACAAGGTCAGGCATCACTTTACATACCTTACCCTAGTCCAGTCCCGGCGTTTCGCGCGGCCGCTCCGTAAGCTGCGTGCATTGGAAGGTGGCGGAAAGAGCGCTCTGCTGGTCTCTATTTGCCGCGATCTGTACAGCACCCGAAATGATCCCGTGCCCCAAATGATCCCGAACCCGAAATGATCCCCAAATCGTACCCGAAATGATCCCAGATGATTCCGAAATAATTTTGGGAACGGACTTGGATTGGAGGGTAGAATTCCGGAATAGGTAAAACAATTTTATACTTTCTTGAAAAGAAGACAAACAGCACAAACAAAAACAACAACAATAGACGTCATCGGTCACGTGATTCTGATGAAATTCGCCAATATCTCGTTCCAAATAAGCAATGTTTAGTACTTTTTACAGCTAAGAGTAGGAGCATTGCAAGAACATATTACATCTAAAATAAGACTTCAGTTTGTGAGTCAAGAAAAACGTGATTTTACTACAGGCCAAAAAACACTTAAAAGTTTCCTTATTTGGAATGATTGACAGGTTAGAGGCTTTCCACAGAACAAACATTTGAGAAGCCATTTTTTACAAGCGATGTGTCGTAACACGCTTATTTCAATTGCTCTCTTCTGTGTAATGGTGATACGCCCAAGAAAGAAAAGATCAAGGTGAGTTATTATTTAATATTATTTGAGGTATCAAGCGCGTGAAGCACATGTGGAACCAAATAAAATTACCTTTCGTGGTGCTACGGAATGATCGGCATGCAAATGCAGTTTTATTCTTATCTCATGATCATGAGTTTATTACCAGAAAGTGAAAATACGTCATATTTGAGAATCTTTTCCTCAAAGCTGAGGCAGTTTATCTCCATTGTCTTGACGGTTTTGAGGTTCATCTCAGTTTCAGTTTCAGTTTAATTTATTTGCCACAAATATAAATAGTAATCTTACAAAGAATAAAATAAGTGGCGGGGTAGCCCAAGAGAAACCATAAAGGCTTGTGAGGTTCTGGGCCACCTCGTTACAATTAATATTGGTTAATGAATTGATTGATGCGGCAAGAGCAACACGCTAACAAAACTAAACAAATACGTTAAAATGCACACATGAAAGATAATACAATTAATTTTATAATTAATTGCGGGAGAAAAGATAGTTCTTAAGTTTGAATTGGAAAGAAGAAAAGGACATTGCGTTACGTATATTTGAACTCAAAGTATTGTAAAATTTAGGACCTTGGAAACTAACAGAGAATTGTCTTCGGGTATTGTAACTGTGAATTTGATCATTCCTCGCCAATAAGTTGTCGAAACCTCGAGGAAGTAAATTATTTTGATAGGAATACATAAATTTTCCCAAATTGAGTAAATAAATATCTTCAAATCTCAAAATCCTTTGTTGTTTGGATATTGGGTCAGTATGGGCGTCAAAGGCTACCTTATCTATAATTTCTAATTACACGATTTTGGAGCAAAATAATACGGTGTAAGTTAGATGGATACGTTGAGCCCCAAACAGTAACGCAATAATGGAGGTACGGGTACACTAGGGAAAAGTATAGTGTTCGTCGGGCCGGCTTAGAAAGGCAAAAACGTGATTTATATATTATTCCTACTGATTTGGATATTTTGCTTGCAACTTGAGAAATATGAGGTTTCCAGGACACGTGTCCGTCTAAAACCACCCCAAGAAATACCACCTCACTGACATGATCAATGCTATGATTATTAATCTCAATCGTTAAGTCAATTGTTTGCCTTTTTTGTCGTGGTTTACAAATCATATAATTAGACTTTTTAATATTAATCGATAGCTTGTTAACATCAAACCAATTTGATAATTTAACCATTTCAGTATTAATTGTATCAATCAAGAGGGGTAAATCCTTGTGAGAAAAGAATAGATTTGTATCATCAGCAAATAAGACCAGTTCAAAAGTGTTAGTGGCATTACAGAGGTCATAAAAGGAGCGTCCATCTCATTGATTGAAGGTCAAAACAAGAGCCCATCTGGGCTTACACTCGGGCTACATGACACTGAAGATGAAATACACTTTCATTTGAAATCCTCTTAGTAACAAGTCTTTAAAATAACACATGCAATGTTCATTTGAACTTCCTCCCAATGATTTAGCATTCAGTTTTGAACTGTATCAGTAGCTTTGCATATTTACTGGCAGCTACTACTGACAGCAGTGTTATGCATGTATCAGTGGGGTACATGGATGCTCGTCGTACCTTTTAGGGGTCAAAATCAGGAGTTTGGTACCACTTAGGGTATCCACCATCAAACACAGACATTTCTATATAAAGCGGTACCTTTTAGGGGTCGGGTGTCAATTGAACAAAAAAGCTGTTATCAATTTACATTTTTATTATCTTTTAGGGGTCAAAATAAGCTTGAGCCACGCCCATTTTACTACCTCTTAGGAGTCAAATCGAAAATGTCCGACGAGCATCCCTACCCCTTTTATATGGGAGTCACCCCACGGGGGCTTCCCCCAGGAGTCAGGTACCCTGTGGATTTGTCCAAATGCCCAATGAAACCTTCATATCAAATCCCCTGGTATAGTGCACAACAAATAGTAAAAATTCATACAAGATCGGTCCCCTTGGTTCCTAATCCATGAACCAAAGTGAGCTTCCCACCCCCCCCCCCCCCCCCCCCCCCCTTATGGGCAACAAACAATTAATTCTGACAAGGTTCCCATGGATCCACCCCTGATGGAAGCTGCTGATACATGCATTATTTACCCATCCATTTACAACAACAACAACAAAAAAAAATTTAAGGCAGCAGTCATGATTATGTTTTATGTAGTATGTAATCTACTAGATTTAGCCTGTACATTTATAATATATAAAATGTATATAGAACTAGTACTACTACTACTAACAGAGGAGAGAGTCAATGTATTTAGCATGGTATTGCTATAATTGCATGGGGACAAATTCATTTACTCTATATCTATACGACTATATAATTCCACTACACTTGCATAGTTTTTGTCATAAATAAATATTATTATTATAGCCAGAGAATAATAATGGTTCACTACTCATGCTCTTGTGATAAGTGATAATGGATATATAATGAACTACAACTGCCAAATGCTGCACATTTGCCCGGGGGGGGTGTTGTTAATATATTGTAACCAGGACTGATCAGTATTACTTTCATTCTGGATGAGATAGGACGTATTTCTCAGCAAATATTAGCTTTTATGCATTTTTTAAAAGTAAAAAGAGTTTCTACTCTTTCTCTTCATATTTATTTATTTATTAACACTGTATTAATTGTATTACTATATATATATGCCAGCGTATATATTGTAAATAACTTGACCAAATGGAATAGTTTGTATATGTATTTGTTCATGTCCTCCGACCTAGTAATTTAATTTCAATTCCATGTAAACTGGCTCCTGGCATTTTAACTTCTCAGTTATTTCAGGAAGCCAGTACCCTCAGTAAATATACATTTTTTCTTACCATTAATTTGTCACACTTGTAAACTTTGTAATTTTTTATTGTTGTTGTAATCTCTCCACCACCACCAACATCGAACGGTTTTAATCCCAAGCAAGAGAATCTGGCTGTTAACCGAAACATATCAGCACTTATTACTCGGGCTGCCTGTGGCAGCACCGAGTCTTAAACTGCAAGCCGTTATTTCTTTTTTTTGTTTTGTTTCGTGCAACAAAATTTATGCGCATGCGTTAAAGTTCAAGTTCATACCAATTAGATTGCACTGTGCTGGTCACGCAACAATCGCCAGGTTAATTTATTTACATAATTTAATACAGTAAATCAAGATGGTGGAGGACCCGCGAGGAACTTTCTCTCTAATTTGGAGTCCCATCTCTCAAATGTAAGCAGTTTAATGTTTTATTTAACTTCACTCGTGCGAAAGCCTTCCAACAGGCTTAGGATATTTCAACTGGCACTATTGTCGGAGCCGAAGGACCGCGTTTTTTACCCAGATGGCCAGTGATTTTATATACGACACGTACGACGACCTGAAGCCAGTGAAGGGGCTAGGATTCGGAAAGCTAAAATTCGAAATAGATATTGGAATCTATAAGCCATCGGCTCGCTGTGCTGCATTTAAAACATCCGAGGAGAACATCGTATTTTGGGTGAAGGCACTTCAAGACCAATATTATGAGTCTCTTAAAAACTGTCAGAGATTTAAATTTACTGTAAGTTGGATCGACCACTTAAATGAGGCAGAGACACTGTCAGAGAGTATTGAGATCAAGTTATTTCGTTCCAGCGAGGATATCGGTACAAGCTGTCGAAGGATTTTACTTATAACCATCCACGTCTACTTAACAACAGGAGTAGTTATGTGCCAAGGCATGGGCAAAGATTGAGTTTCCCAGATTACAGATGAAAGTAGAGAACTTAATGAATGAAGAAACAGAGGTCACGCGCGACATGCTTGAGAACATGTTCAACACTTTATGTTATACTAAGAAAACAAAACAAGTTACAGAGCCTGCAAGTTCACAAGTCAATGAAAAACCCGAAGAGCCTGTAGTGTTGGATCAACATATCCTTGAAACTCCAAAAGCAACATACACATGAGCCAAATTCAAACTGGAAGAGACGGAATTCTTTAGATTCTTCACGAGGATTGTTAGCCCGCCCGCAATAAGAACTCTCTCGCTGATTTAATGACCTTGATTTGTAACATGGAGGCTGACCTAACTGATATGCGTAATGAATTCTTACTCTCGTCACATCAAAACACGAATCAAGAAACGAAACTCAGTCATTTGGAAGACAAATTAGTGCAGCAAGATAATATATATACAAGACCGCAATCAAGATGCTGTCATCACGTATTATTGACCTAGAAGTTGAAAATGGCGAGTTGAAAGCGGATATAATAAAGCTGAGATACGACTTTCAAACTTTAAAAAAAAAATCAAGAATACTAAAAAGAAGACAATGAAAGTCCAAGGTCTCCAGTGTTCCGAGACTACCCAACCTACTGAAGCTTTAGCAACGAATCAGTTTGTTCAAGAGCCATCTTTCTTACATGACAACCCGATCCCTATTCATCAGAATACATTTTCTGTGCTAAATGACGAGAGTTTACAATCACCTGACCGACAACCCACTACTAAAGAAAGGGACCATGAATTACGGTAGTACGGTTAATTCTCGGGTTCAAAACAATGAATATATGCCTGGTCAAATGCAGTGTGTTAAACGAATAAGTAGTGTTTAAATTAAAAGGTCAACATACGAGAAAAACAAAAATATTAAATTACATATATACTAGGGGAGCAGAGAATGAAAGTCACCGCGCTACCGGCCACTCCTAAAGACTGCTAAATTCAGCTAATAATTCTTCCCTTTGGTTATTACTAAGAGGATTTCAAATGAAAGTGTATTTCATCTTCAATCTCATGTGGCCCGAGTGAAAGCCCAGATGGGCTCTTGTTATTGAATCAAAAAGACCTGTTCAATGTCATTAGAGAGCATGATTTCGCAGTGATACTTTTTATGATTCAGATTTTTGGAGAGAACTGCTCGGGTATGTGAAATGATTGGAGATACTGTAGTATGAAAGTTACATTTTTCTCTGGTTCGCTTTGGCTTTTATAGTTACCCTACAGACTTTTCGACGTGATTTTACTAACAAATAATTTCTCCATTTTTAAAAAATATCTCTGATTTCTCTCTTCTCCGTCCTTACGGCTTTGTTTTCTAACTCGCCTCACTTTTCCGCTTTTTCCTAAAATTCGTTTAAGTAATTAAAATTTGCTTGCGACTCGTTTTATGACAATGAGTGTTTGCAGCACGTCTCTGTGTACATGTGATTATGCACGCGTACATGTCTGGTTCTTCGACTTAATAAAATTTGCAATTATCTTCTACTGGCATGTCTGCATTCTTCCAGAGATTGACGTATATAATCATGATCAGAAGGATAACACTGGATATAAATAGACTTGGTAAAAAAGTACACTGACTATCGCAAAAAATCGACAAAGAAATGCAGATATAAACACGCAATGATTTCAACCTCACCGTACCTTCGTGACCTGACAAGACACTGTTCGGTTTCACTTTCCCTCTTGAGTTGAAGTTGAGTTTGGCTTTGTTAAAGACTTCTTATTCAGTTGTATGGTATTTTGCAGTATATTTGAGTATACCAATCCACAGAGATTCAAATAACAAAGCCGTGGCGGAAGAGAAGCTTAAACGAGAAATATTAGCTTTGATCATGCAGCCCCTTAAAGTGCCTATAACCCTTTGGCAATTTTGATAGCTTATGAACCTCCGAAAAGTTTTGAGTACTTCTGTGTAGAAAGTTTTGGTTTACAGTGAATACTTTATGTTCTACGCTTGTTTGAAATCGTGTAAATGTGACCTTTTGTGACCTTTCCTGACCCATGACCGCGTAAGTAAAAGCCTGGGTCGAAACCTGGGTAGACGTCACCTCATTAATGCATTATTCTCCATGGCGCCTTTCTATCACAACAACATCGATGCATAGAAAATATACACAGTTTGTGAGTTGTTAGTAAAGAAAAAAGTCATTTTAGTCAACATGTTAAGTATTTCTTGAAATATTTGCAAAGCCGAATTAATTATATGACGTCAAGATGACGTAAATACAGGTATCGAGCCAGGCTTTTGCTTACGCGGTCATGGATCAGGGAAGGTCACATTTACACGATTTCAAACAAGCGTAAAACATAGAGTATTTACTCAAAATCAAAACTTTCTTCACAGAAGTACTCAAAACTCCTCGGAGGTTCGTAAGCAATAAAAATTGCAAAAGGGTTATAGGCACTTTAATCGGTCGTCGTCTCGTATATAAATCAGTCACTGGCCATCTGGGTAAAAAACGCGATCCTTCGGCTCCGACAAGAGCGCCAGTTGAAATATCCTGAGCCTGTTGGAAGGCTTTCGCAAGAGTGAAACATTAATAAAACATTAAACTGCTTACATTTGAGAGATGGGACTCCAAATTAGAGAGACATTTCCTCGCGGCTCCACCATTTTGATTTACTGCATTAAATTATGTAAATAAATTAACCTGGCGAATGTTACGTGGACCAGCACAGTGCAATCTGATTGGTGGTGAAATTTAATACATGGGTCAAAAGTCAACATTTTGCTGCCTTGCAGATTAAGACTCGCGCCTGCCACAGGCAGCCCGAGTAATTAGCATATTACGAACGTCGCTAAGTTCGAACTTCAAGTATTGATCTGCAAAACTTTAACAGGGAAACATAGCAAACCAAATAGGCAATTAAAATAAACACTGCCACAAACGAAAGCAAAATGTTACTGAAGAATACATCTCAATGTCTTTAAAAGTAAGTTAGTTAAAAACATATTACCAAAAGGCTTTCGAAATACTTTGCCGTGCGCAAACCACGATCCATGAGCGTGCATATCTATTCGCTCTCGAAGTTCTTCTTTTGGTCTTGAAACTTTTTTGCGTTGTTTATAAACTCCTACCGGTTGAGCCGAAACGTGGATCATCAAGTTCTTAAACTTCTTGTGCATTTTTGCGGTTGAACTATGCAACATTTCAGGAAAACTGTCTTGGCTTGTTTTCTCTTTTATTAATTATTTTAATTTATTTATGTAATTTCTATTTCAATTTCAATTTCAGCCTCCAGCTCAGCGAAGAAATTTACCTCTTCACGATGCCGAACAAGACGCTCTTTTTTGTATACTGACCGGAAAAAGGTGCTTTCAAAAATATCGTAGAATTCTCAATATATACGTTGTTCGATCAGCTTTTCTGTAGTCCTTGGACTTGTTTACTTTCAATATTGGTCAAAGAAAGAGAACACTGCACTTCGGCAGCGGGTATACAAAAAATGGAATAGTGGGGAATATGAAGTGCGTAAAATTCATGATCCTTTGAATGGACGCACTACTAGCCGCATTGTACATAAGAAAACAGAGAATATTGTGATCAACTTATAGATGATTCTAATATGCACCAATGATTGAATAAACAAATTACGGAAACAGAGTTCTAAGACAGGAACAAGGCACTGGTCATCAGTGTTTATTCGAAATCCAGGAGTTTTTTTCTAAGCGAGATATTAACGATTTTCATCAGAATCACGTGACCTATGATGTCACGTCCTGTGACAGACAGATGGTGTTTGTTGTGTACCGGTGGTCATTCATTTGTTGGTTTCACACAAACATTTGGAACGAGATATTAGCGAATTTCATCAGAATCAGGTGACCGATGACGTCTATTGTTGTTGTTTTTGTTTGTGCTGTTTGTCTTCTTTTCAAGAAAGTATAAAATTGTTTTACCTATTCCGGAATTCTACCCTCCAATCCAAGTCCGTTCCCAAAATTATTTCGGGATCATCTCAGAGTTTCACCCCTATGAAGAACAAAGGAATCCGTGAGTCAAGTGTGAAATAAGAGAACTAGGTTAAGCACAAGCAACATACGCAGACGCAGTAAGGTATTGATCATTAGTGGCGCTTGTTCTTATCTCACACCCACGACTAGAACAAGTGCCGTTAATAATAATACGGCACTGCTTCTGCGTATATGCTGCTGGTATCAGTATGCGCATGTCGCAAGTGAGGACATGGCTCATTCTCGTTCCCAGTGCCTCCTCAACTAAACTGAAAAATCGGAGGCTCTGGTAAGACATAAACCGGATGTCCTAGATTCTAGTACATTGAAACTGCGCATTTCAGTAGGAAATTTTACTTCCGCCCGTTACAGTGCAATTGAAAAATCACAGAAATGAAACAATATTATGCAGTGGACTTTGTACAAACAAATACAGAACGGAATTCCAGAATATGATACATATCAAACACCCGAGTTTGCTTAATGGCATTGTTTGCATCTCTTCTTGTATCCGCCTTCAGTCGGTGCTGGCGACGGAAAGATTGGCTATTGATTCAAAATATTGACACGGTTTTCGGGTTTCAAAACTCCGGCTTTGTCTTATTGTTATTTTGCTGAACTGCACAGAAGACCTTGAAATTACCGTTCATTAAATCTACCTTAATTACTCGGGCTGCCTGTGGCAGCACCGAGTCTTAAAATGCAAGTCGTTTTTTTTTTTTTTTTTTTTTTTTTTTTTGTTGGGTGTCGCAAAATTTCTGCGCATGCGTTAAAGGTCAAGTTCACACCAATCAGATTGCACTGTGCTGGTCACGCAACAATCGCCAAGTTAATTTATTTACATAATTTGATACAGTAAAATCAAGATGGGGGACGACGGCGCGAGGAATTTTCTCTCAAATTTGGAGTCCCATCTCTCAAATGTAAGCAGTTTAATGTTTTATTTAACTTTACTCGTGCGAAAGCCTTCCAACAGGCTCAGGATATTTCAACTGGCAAACACTCAGCACAGAATAATTTATGATGACCGAAGCAGTTATTCAACTATCAAGGTAAACAAGACTCGTCTCACGGCCGAGGTTTTGGTTCGAGAAATTAACCAACAGTCCCTTTATAGCTCTGTAATATAATGAGCAGACTGCAGTTTTGGGAAGGAGGGTAAACGCTTTTAAATAGAGATAAACAAAACGGGCATTTCAGTTAATAATCTTTAGTCCAACGAATACCGATATGGACGCGATCAGCGAGCTGCGATAATAAAGAGCCACAGGGTAGAAAGAACAGTAGAAAAATATAGTGATAGCTCCATCATAGGTGGACAGGATACAACTCATATAATATGGGACAAATATAAACATACATTTGAGACACTCATCCATTAGTACTCTGAACCTGCAGAACAGCAGACTAAATTAGGACCGAATTCGTATTTTTTTCGATCAAAAAATGAATCAATGCCCTCAGTAAGATTCACAGTCATATCAGTAATGGTGACTACCAAGCATTGTTGCTGGGGGAGATGTAAGAGTGACTCTAGATGTGAAAAACCTTCATAAATCCGGCGCTCAAAGACATATGTCTCGGAGAATGAAGCATCGATCGGTACACCGCTATATAACCTATGGAACAGGGCCCTATAAGCTGAGAGTAGAGGTTTCTCATCTTTTCTTGGCCTTTTTAATTTGATCACTCACAGGAGGAGCTTTTCTGTTCCAAAACCTTTACAGCAAATTCAGTGAGAAATGTCAGCGTTGGATAAATGTTTGTACAAGAGACCTTAAAGCACAGAACAACGAGACTACGTCTGGCAATGAAACGTAATGCGGGTATCAGCGGCCATCCCGAGGGGGCGGCCCCCGGGCAGCCAGGGGCATTTGTCACAGCAGCCATGACAAATACATGCTAAAACCCCTCGGGTGGGGCAGAAAATTGTGACAAAAATCCCCACCCCTGGGGCAACCTGGGCAACATATTATAAGTATTAGAAGCTAAACGTTTTAGAAGTGTCAAAAATCTTAATAGTTTTATACAAATATTATTCTTTATTTCTTTGTTCTGTCTTCCGACAGTGGATGGCTTAATTTAATATCTTAATTTGAATGATATGACTTACCTAAAGGTCAAAGAAATCGAAGAACGTCGATCGATCGATCGAGCGAGTCCTGTGGCGAAAACCGCTGAACGTTGAGACAGCAGACTACGTGCAAACCCCGTGGGTATGTCCCCGGGGTATTTTGACGAAAACGCAAAAGCGCTCTAATGCCCCGCATGTGGGGCATGTTTTTGCTACAAATCCCCTGCTAAGCTCCTGGGTTGCCCGTAGGTTGCCCGGGGGCCGCCCCCTCGGAATGGCCGCTGATACCCGCATAAGTGGCTATACATTACTGAAACCCTGACTATACTCACCAGTAAACAATGAGAAGGAACTACTGTTCAACCATTAAGTTTACTTGAATTTATCAGTGGATTCTAAATAAATTTTGGAATCAAAGCCTCGTCAACAGTACATCTACAATGCTTTGATTTATTTTCTGAGCACAAATGAAGTTAATTTCTTTCGGAGCTGCAGGTATTAAATTTGAAAACTCGATAAATGCAAACAATAATATAATGGTTTGAAAGAGCACACCAACATAAGCAAGATTGCCGAATTTTAGGATGCTATCAGTTCATAGTTTTAATGTATATGCTCTTCCAGTCATAACAGCTTTGGTCTCCGATGAGTTTTATTGAAGAATTTCCTATCTCCATTCGCCGATGAATGCACTCGGCACGCGGCTACATTCTTTTGTTTTTGCCTTAATACAGGAAAACCTGACCTTTGTAACTTTTCAATGTTTAGGTGAAGTCTTACAACGATATTGCATGGGAAAAGATGAGTTTGGGATACAGTTTAAATAGGACTTGACAGTCTATATAGTATTATAAGTATGTCTCGTTGGTTGGCCAGCGAAGATGCAAAACTCGCTTGACAAGATCGACGTTTGTCGCTTTGTTTCAATCCTCTGTATTTCAGCCAAAGTTTAAGCTGTTCGACAGTATAATCATCAGGTTCTCTTTCAAAATATGGTCCAGGAAAGCAGTCATTTCTGATAGAATAGACAGAGGACGAACTGAAGTGCTAGTCAATTCTTGTAAGTTGATACAAGAAAAGCGGTTTGTTTGTCTGAGTCTAGACTTGTGACGTAACTG
This sequence comes from Actinernus sp. WN-2022, assembly GCA_030867875.1. NCBI lineage: Eukaryota > Metazoa > Cnidaria > Anthozoa > Actiniaria > Actinernidae > Actinernus > Actinernus sp. WN-2022. The sequence continues at coordinate 22,240,698 of JAOWCC010000577.1, forward strand.
CCGCACACCGCTATTAGCGTGCGTAACACGAATAAGTAGAGGTCAACTTCTTTAATTTACATACACGAGAAAAAACAAAATAATAAATTACATATATATACTAGGGGAGCAGAGAATGAATGTCACCGCGCTACCGGCCACTCCTAAAGACTGCTAACTTCAGCTAATAATTCTTCCCTTCGGTTATTACTAGAGGATTTCAAATGAAAGTGTATTTCATCTTCAATCTCATCTGGCCCGAGTGAAAGCCCAGATGGGCTCTTGTTTATACTAAAGAAAGCTTTGACCTTTACCCTCGAAGAAGGAAATTTATTTTATTTTCCAAGCTTCGCAGCGTCCTCTTGACTCTTGCCGTTAACAATAGGAAATGAACAATCTGAAATCTACAATATTTTCCGACTCGTATTTCTCGGCCAATGGAAATCGAGAAACAGGCAACCGTCGGGGTGCGTGAAGAGTTTTATCTTTTTGAACTTCGCGCAGCCGTTGTTCAACAGCCAATCACAATCTTGCTCCATTTGTGTCTTACCAGGGCCTCCGATTTTTCAGCACTGGGAACGAGAATGGGACATGGCTTTGATTCTCTCAGAATAATTAACAATTACTTAATGTGGAGGTGAATAGTAGTGGATATTTACCGAGCCATTTTGTTTTAGTATATACCACACATTAATGAATAGCCAGCACCAAATAGTTATTTTATTTTCTGTCAAATGGACAAAACTCGCGCGAGGTGATCGCTGCTTCGCTCGGAGGTGAATATTACGCTCGGACTCGCGGAGGTACATATTGACTGAGTGGGAGGACCGGACGGGACAATATTTGGCGCAGCGAGGTCCGTACAAAATGACCGGGAGCCAAACCGACCTAACTCAGTCAATAGTTTTTTTTATCATATGACCATATTTATTTGTAGAACAAACCGCAAAACAGCAAGAGAAAATTGTGCAGGGCCGGAAGGCTTTTCCCGTCCCGCTCACGCCAAACACGTCCGGCCCTCATCACGTGAATTTTGTAAATGGTTTTGAAAGGAAAGCGCGCGCGGAGCCGTACGGGTCATATGATAAGAAATCATATTCACTGTTTGATTAGCCAACCAGAGCGCGCGAAAAGCACTATTTACTGGTGTGGTATAGAGGGTTTTTACTCAATCCCCAGAGATTCAAATAACAAAGGGCATGGCGGCCATGTTGGTGTACCTAACAAAAGAAGCTAACGAAGAGTACACCAACATGGCGGCTATGACGTCACGTGAAAACGCTCCATGTGCTTACAGCACGCTTTAATGTCGTCATCGCCACCATTTGGGTTGACATTGACAAATGATTGCTCCTTAGCTTCTCTTGTTATGACTACCATATATTTTTGACTTTTCATTCACATGCGAGTCCCCCAATGGACACCTCCAAGAGACCATTGCCTAGGAGATGGTCTACCTCTGATTATGTCATGTAATCTACGATGACTAAAGTTATTCCCTCATTCACTGAAAGACGACGTTTTCTGCTAAACCTCTTCACTACCAACAAACCTTTTAGCGTTTTGTTTCGAAAACAAGTCCAAGGTTGAAATGTAAAGGCATAGAGCTGTTCCAAGCACGATGAGCATTCACGGGGTCACCAAGATTTTTTTTTTTGGGGGGGGGGGGGGAGTCAAATAGTTGACCACTCGGGACCCCGATACACAAGTGGATTTGATCCTGCTAAATCCACTGCGGCGAATGCATATGAAGCTGTGGAGGGCTAGGATCATGGAAACTAGTAATATAAAAACATTCCGCCCTTTGAATCATAGGCTGGAACTGCAGACACTCATTCGAATGCACATCGAATTAAGATGCCCTCGCAATCTTCAAATCTTGAAGATGGTTACCTCCCCTGGGGACACTCTTGTTTATGACGTCCGGGTCGGGCTTTTTATTAAAATATGCGGTCGAATTCCAGGTTAGAGGCGATTCAGAATAATCACACGGACAAAATCCGGGCTCGTTCACAATAACATGGAAATCGGACATTTTTGATCTGAAAACCGAATCCGGTTCGCAATCCTATGGGTGTACATACCTAACATTTAACATACAATTGCCTCCCCCCTCCCCCGGGATGGTTACAGCCATGATTCCGGCCGCCACAATAGACCCTTTGCACGTGACGTCATAGCCGCCATGTTGGTGTACAGGTAACTATAGATTCCTCGTTAGCTTCTTTTGTTCTGTACACCAACATGGCCGCCACCCTTTGCATTTGAATCTCTGGGGATTGAGTAAAAACCATCTAAGTCCAGTTTCGTATTCGAAAATTACCGCTGAATGCGATGACAACAGACGCATGTACGCAGGGTTAGCCTCATTCTGAAGTTAAACATTCATAAATACCAGCGAGAAGGTACAAAACGCGAAACTACAACAATACGCAGTTGTGAATAGCCCACATTCTCGCTGGTATTTACGAATGTTTAACTTCAGAATGAGGCTAACCCTGCGTACATGCGTCTGTAGTCATCGCATTCAGCGGTAATTTTCGAATACGAAACTGGACTATTACGTTAAGCTCAAACGTGGCGAGACTATAACCATATATAGAGGACAAAACAGCGGTACACTTCGCGCATTCGAGGGAGTAGGATATAGATGGTAGAATCCGTTTATCCGAATGTCTTCTCTGCCGAGCTGTGTTCAGTGACGCTTAACATGGACCACACAACCATTAGCACAAGACATTTGACTTGTAGAATAACTCTAGAAAACTACTACACACACCTTTTTGGTTTCATTTCTAAGTTTATTCAGTCTTGACAGACAGGTGCGTAAGATAATCTGACTGTAACAGTTGTACAATATCCTTTCCCACTTATTTTTATTTGGGTACATTTTTCATTAGATGTTATGTTGTATCGTCCTGCGAAACGACCTCTCCGATCAAGAATTGCTCTCTGTCGTCACCTCAAACCTGGAGGTGGTCGTACGGCTAAATTACCCCAATAATATAGCGCGCGTTGTGATCACAACCTCATGTTACTTTTAGCCCAGGAGGGTGCTATCTTCACGTGGATACCGCACCCTTCACTTGTACCAAGTCTTGCATTAAAATACCGGAAGAATCTGACTGGTACGCAGTCGTTATTTAATCATCTAAATATGAAAGAAAAAGCAAGAAAGAAAAAGCTGGCCGAGGGGACTTGGAACGAGTAAAATGCCCTGCGCGACGACCACACGGCGGCGAAAAGTCACGCGCATGCGCTGTTGATGAGCCGCACGCGTCTGATCTCCCCAGTTTCCCGCCATAACTAAAAGAATACAGAGGCAATCACCACTGTTTCTAATTTTGAGCACGTACGCGTATTTACGTGAAATGTTTCCCTACTTAAAAGATAGAGTGATTTTACTTAACCCGTGAAACAAACATTAATAGTCAGTATCTAATAGTCAAATAGAAACAAAATAAAACAATAATGAATTAGTGTCTAATATTGTCTAGTAGTCCGGCAAATATCTCTTTCACGAGAATAGTAAAATCACTCTAACAGGTTGAAGTATTCTTTAATAATTTGTAATTCACTGTGAGTTTACTAACATATAAAATGTTTATAGGGAACAGGTCAAAACACATGCCCCAGATAGACCCATTTTTTCAACAGACAGCTGTCAGCGCAGGGTACCACCCCCATCTCTCATTGTATTTGAACTCCAGAGCCTTCGTTCTTTCGGCCAGCGGAGCATAACGTTTCGTCGCGGTATGCGCGCCGACAGAGCTGAATAACAATCTTGTACCCAGACCCCATTTACGGAATAACGTTACGCGCGCGGACTAGGGACGACTGCAGCGTATTTGAACATTTGAAGCGTTAGAGAGGTTAGATGCCTTCATGTTTTCTGCGAAGAATAAGAGTTTTGTGACAAGGATAATCTTTAATTACCCAGACCATTTCCTTCAGAAATTAAGAAAAATCAAGTTTTGAACAGTGTATAGTTTAAGCAGGAGCCCATTACCAGGAGCGTGCTTCTCCCAGATTAGGTCTGTCCAACAGCAGAACAGATGATGTAGCTATTTTTAGCTTTGTGTTTCCCACGAGAAGAAACAAAGGCCGTCACTTTTAACCAATCAGGATGCACTGAAAACTTGTAATTAACACGGTTCAAACTGCTAAAAATACTAAAGCGCAAGAGAACAAAAGACAACGTAATCGCATACCAGAACTTCGCGACTATAAACAGCCACATCGTCTACTGTGCTGTGGGCGCTACCCATCACATAGGCACGCTCCTGGTAATGGGCTCCTGGTTTAAGTTTTGGAACACTGGGATAAAATTCCCTACGAACACAAGAGATTGACCACCGACAAGATAGTGTTTACGGCAAAATTCCCACCGATTTACGAGTCAGCTTACGCATGCGCCTATTCAGCTCTGTCCCGCCGCGCCTCGTAATCTTACTCGTTCCAAGTCCCCTCGGTCAACTTTTTTCTTTCTTAGATTATTAAATAACGACTGGATACGAGTCAGGGGAAGAATGTGGGATGTCATGGGTTAGAGCCTCCAAACAGGCTTTGTCCTTATTTTCTCTTAATTTTTACATTTTACTTGATCTATCGTTTATTTATCTAAGCTAGTCGTCATTTTACGTGCAGTACGAATCTCTCAATTTTAAGTGCTAAATTGTTGAAATAGACAGGTTTTCAGTAGCGTCGTTGGCACCAGTTTTACTCAATGCGACAAATGAGAACCAAGGCGAAGATCATTCCAAGAATCTGCATGAGAGAAAAATGATCCAAGTCACGCAATGAACATGTTACGCTGAGTTAATTTACCCCGTGAAATAAAACTTAAGTCAGTACCTAATACTAAGTCAAATAGAAACAAAATAAAACAATGGTATTAGGGTCTAAGAGTAACTATTAGTCTAATAACTATTTCATGGGTTACAGTGCGAGAACTAAACACATTGCAGAACGAAAATAAAGCATTCCAATTTCGAGCTATTGTCTTGTAATCGACACTGGATCAAATAACCGTAAGTTGGAATGCTTTGTTTTCGTTCTGTAATGTGATTGGTTCTCGTTGTCTAAGTCTGCAATGTGATTGGTTCTCGTTGTCTAAGTGGGTTATGTACAGTAGTCGTACTGTAAGTAACATCATTCTATATGTTAGATACTGACACACTTTGGTGAATATCTCAAAAACGTCGGATTTGGACAGCTCTTGGGCAGAAAAAGACTTCCCAGAAATGTGATGCTAAATGTTGCTCTAGCTTATACAAGGCTTTCGTACTGCCAATTTTACAATATTGCAGTAGTATGTGGCTCTTTTGTGGAGCCAGAAACGCCGATAAGTTGCAGTTGCTAAATAAGCAAGTACTACGGCTTGCCCTGTAAAATGATCGGTCTAGTACTTACAGTGCCCTATTGAAGACGATTAATAGTATATCCTTATTCAGTAAAAGAGTTCAGGACATGCTTAGAGTGATGAAACAATTAGTAGAGTAATACACAGTAGGAGACACTAATTCCATTGTTTTCTTTTGTTTTATTCACTGTACTGACTATTAGATTTTGTTTTACGGGTTTAGTGAAATCACTCTATCTTATGGTACAAATAATAATAATATTAATAATAATGGTCTTTATTGCATAGATAAAAATACATATCTTATGTTACAAGTTGTGTAAAGGTAAAAAGCTAACTAACGATAATTTTAAAATATCCTAAATCTAATTACAATTAATATTACTACAACAGACAATAAAATGTATGAAAGTATACATGTGTCAGACAGCCAAATTGTATTTCAAAATAAGACGATTATTAAAACTGTTCTTAAATCTAGTAGAGACGAGTTAACTTTATGGCGCAGACTTGATTCATTTCAAACTCAAGGTTGTACTTATTGTCTTTAGGAAGCCGCTTATGTAGTGGGTGTATATCTAGTCTCCTTACTTTATTGAATATCTTTCTATCTTGCTTTTCTGATAAATTTCGAACCTCGATGGACTGAGAAACGTATTTACGCTTAAAACAGCGATCTATGAAGCCTTGAATCAGCTGCAGTACTGCACCATAGGCCGTAAGTTCTATTCGGTAAGACAATATTATAAAACAAATGATCAATTCCAGACTGACAATATCCTTCTTTGCGCAAGAATCTTAGTATAAACAGACACTTATTAGCCTTGATTAGCTTACTTCTAACGTGTGACGTGAATCTACAGTTAGACTGAAAAGTAACCCTTAATATAGTGAGCTCTGTGCATTGGGGTATACTCGTAATATACTCGGATAAGCGTCTAGATTACCTTTCTTACGGAATACTAGCTCCTTACACTTGGTAGGCCGTACATGACAGAGTTCTGATTTGTCCAGTCCAGAAACTGACAGACCAAATCAGACGAGATATGTGAACCTTTCCAAACAGGAGCAATTATGGTTGAATCATCGGCGTATTTAAAAAGAGCTGTCTCATATCCGTGGATATTCAAGATCGTTGAGGAAAATATTAAATAAATCGGAGCCACTGACACTTCACTTAAATATGAACAGCCGGATGATCCACCGGTTTTCCTCCATGGGCTGTTGTCGCAGTTAGGCCATCTTGGATAAAAAAATAGTTTTGGCCCCGGTAGCCTCGCACTGGTTGGTTTCAGAACGAGTTTACCGGACGAAAACAAAGGTTTTTATTCTCCTGGGACTCAACATGGCCGCCCGCGTGCGATAAAAGCCCATGCACCAAAGCCAGCCTAAATTCCAGTTCGCTCTCGAAAAGCAGGAGTACGAATAAAACGACCTACGGGAGGCTCCTAAGGTCCTAAGTGATATGTGGGTAAATTATACAATTATTATAAAATTATACGAAGCGTATCGCAAAATTAGGCGTTCTGATGACATTAAACAGTTAATGACTGGCCCGGAGGGAAATAAAACTCACATTAAGTGATTTGTTACATAGCAACAATTATACAATTCCTTTCTCTGAATTTTGGCACCCAAATATTTTCCCACCTTTAGCTAGTCATTGCGCGCGCGACAAATCACACCATCTTATGTCACGATGTGATCACGTGGCAGGAACATTTGAATTGTATCTCGCGCGGGATACTTTGGATTTTGAGGACTGCTACGTGACCCCGGTTCAATGAATGACAGCGTGCGTTCTATCTGGAAAACTTTAAACTCCGTGTGAGCTTCTATTGTCAAAATACAAACTGTAGTAACTTTCCTGACGTAGAATCGTACCTGAATAACAAGGATAGTGATTGCCAGTGATCCAATGGGAACCAGGCTGTCCTCGATCAGTGTCTTCACTTCAGTATAGCAGCCCTGAAACACCAATTGGTACTTGAAGTGTTAGAAAAAAAGTTCCTGGAAAACAAGAATCGCCACAATTTTTGCTATAACTGAATAAATCGTGAACTACGATTTCAGAAGTAGCAAACTTCGTCAAGGAAAGATAAAACTATTTCATCATTCCTTTTTCCATTTGTTTACAAAAGGACTTTGTCTGAGTCCATTTTGGACCTTATCAAAATGTGGCGGAAAATAGTGACTTACCGTTTTGTAGATATTTGTTGTGTTCTTGAGCTGTCCTTTTCCGCAGTTGTGCGAGTCAGTTTTGCAGCACGAGTCTGGTACCGAGGCTGTCTTGTTGTATTCTGGGTTGAGCCACCAGTCGGTGTAACTACTTGCACCACAGCAGTGGAGCTTTAAATTGATTAAAAATCCCGCATCTTAGAATGCAATATTTTAATTAAGGAAACCTCGGCTGTTGGAACAAATTGCCGTTAAATGTTTGCCGAGATATGCCGCACTTCCTACATACAAAGGAATCAATACGAGGCTCTGTGCATAATGCTCAGTGGTTCGTGACAAGACTACAGCACTTCTGTAGTTTGTCACGAACTGAGCATTATACACGGAGCCTCGTATTGATTCCTTTGTATGTAGGAAGTGAGGCATATCTCGGAAGTGGGCTATTGAAAATTTGTTTAAAAAACTGGAAAATATATTTTAGTTTTTGAAAAAAAATTGGGCTTTGAATAGTCCAGTAACCCACCTTCGATACATGCTTCACTTGTCACGCACAAAGGTTTCAGTACGAGGCTCCGGGGTAAATTAAATTTATTATATTTTCTGAGAAAATAATAAATTTAATTTACCTCGGAGCCTCGTACTGAAACGTTTGTGTGTGACATCGAAGGTGGGCTGAAAGGTAACCAAGCCTTAGCCTCGCATGGATGATGGCGATGTTCCCTCTCTTTCTATGAATATTAATTTGGCGGGCGCCGCCATCTTGGGTCTGATGATGTTTCACGGTGGTCCCTATATCAAATAAATATCATTTTGCCATGCGTGTGTCCTCTTATGGTGCACAAATGACGTCATAACGTGACGACAACAAAAAAGTATGGCGTGACATGTTCTCGTCACGTTTTGATGTCACACTCGTTTTACACAACACAACATGTACAGGAAAAGCAGGTTACGACATGATTTCGTGCAAAACGTGACGTCATCTATGCATCTATTCTCTAATGACACATCGATTTAGACCAATCAGAGGGCGCATTTCACTGATCACAGTGCCAGCAAGAGGTCGGCTTGCTGGATTAGTGCCGGGCTACTGGTGAATGAGACCTCTAACATGTATAACAGCCAGTAGTCCAATGGAACTAATAGCGAGCACTGGAACAACACTGAAGAACAACACTGAAGAAATAGTGAATAATACAGGGAGCACTGAGATATGTAATTTATCATCGAGTGTTCAACTCGATAGCTCACGAGTGGATGCAGCGAATGAGTGAGGTATCGAGTTAAACACGAGAAGATAAATTCCATATCTCCGAGCGTCATGTATTATTCTGTTTATTTTATAAACAATGCAATAAGCACAATATTACTGAATCAGTTTTACTGACCGATAAGGCGAGAGGATTGGCTGAGAGGCAATATCCACACGCACATTTATACGATATTTCTCAGTGGTGGAAATCCTTTTATAAACCTACCACGCCCCAATGCCATTACTATATGCAGGTCTTGAACCTCAGGTTTAAGACCCACATTTGATTGTTTTAGGGGAGAGCGGCCTGAATTCAAAACCCGAGACAGGTCTTGAATTTCAGTGATTTCAGTTAAAGACCTCACTACGTTTTTAGCCTTAATGTAAAACACTGCAGTTTATAGAATAAATATAAATTAACAGCCTATGCGTCAACTGTAAAACAAAAAAAACCGTACCTTGGACTGCATGTCATCAATAGGCTTCTTGTTTTTGTGAGGATAGTTGACGAGATTGTCTCTGATGTCCTTTTCGAGCTCCTTTTCGATCTGAAATAAACAATACCAACAGCCTGTTACCATGCATGGTATCTAAATTTTAAACAGAAATCACAACAAAACCCAGATTTCTCGCTTTCTGATTGCCTTTGGGCTATTATCAATAAGAGTAGAGATTTTGATGTAATCTATGAGTACTGACAACGGAAAATGCATGCGATTTGTTAAGTTCACTGCTTTTCACGGAGGTCGATAGCTGGAACGCCAGTAAACAGGCCAAGGTAAACGCATTTTTATGTGGACATGTTATTTAACCGTAAAAGTTTCCAAAATCTGAGCAAAGATTTGAGCTTCGCAGGCAGCATAGCCAATCCTGATATCTCTAGGCGAGCTGGCACCTCAAAGATCTCACTTCCTCCTGCCTTTGAAAAACAAAATGCCAATAATAATTCTTCTTGCTTGAAATCACTCAGTCTCGTACTCAGGGCTCTATCGCTACGAGAGAGCTCTGGTAACAACACTTTTTTGGTCTTTGTTCATTGGCTGAAATCAGACGCATGCGTAGGAAGCATTACGAATACTACAGTGTGATTGGGTAATTTGCACTTGTCAGGTACGTACGAAAAGTGCGCGCGCACAGAGCCGAGACGAGATGAAAACTGTTTTTGTCAAGAAATTACTCAAGAAAAAGCTCTCGGTACGACTGGAAATCACTCATTTATTGTTTTTACCACTCGAAGGTGGACGAAACCTCAACAGGCTCAGTAAAGCCCTTCTATGGAGGTTTCCGAGGGCCTACGATTTATCGTCGTAATCCGAGAAGACGTGAAGGTCTAACCGTTTGTTGTATTACGTAAAGGCAGCACCTTCTACTCGGCGGTTATTTTAAGACCCTGAGCTAGTGTTGGTTCGGCCGGGGTTTGAACCCGCGACCTCCGGCTCGACAGACCTTGAGCTTACCACTGAGCTAACCGGGAGGCCCGTCCCCTTCTGAAGCTCAGCCGAGGCAAGAAGAAATAAAGTGCGAGAGAGAGGAGAGAAGATGAGGGAGAAGAGAAAGAAGAGCCGCTGGTGTTATCCATTGACGATCTCACTTCCATGCGCTGAATTTCAAGTCAAGAAAACACGTCAAACCGGTTTTGCTGGGCCATTGGTAAGCCAATGAAAATTATCGTTACATCTAGCACTCACGGTTGCGCCTGGTAATGAGTAAATTATTCAATCAGGGACGAGGTTCAAATTCTGAACCGAATTGACAGATAACACCAGAGCTCTTATTCCTCTCCCCTCTCTCTCTTGCCTGTTCTCCTTTTATTTCTTAGAGCCTCGGGCACCCAGGATATAGGTAAACAAGTTACACGCGCAAGTTAACAGGACTGAATTTGTACAGTTCTAGCTGGTCCGCAGTGTACCTTGTCCTTGTTGCTGTACGCCAGGGCTCCTGCGGTGATCTCCAGGATGAGCAAAACAAACAGGAGTGCGAAGAACTATGAAAAAAACCGCATATCCTGGTTATCAGATACCTACTTTATTTGGTAATGTAGTGATATTATAATTACATACACTGCTGCTATGTACTCTTGTAAAGTGCATATAAGCTCAGCCAGTTATCATCGATTTAAAGGTTAAAGTAAAAAACTAAACGACCGACATATGAAAAAAATATTAACGTCTTCCATTTTCGTTCAGAAGCCGGAATCAAATTTTAATTACGTCATTTAAAGTGCAAGTGTCATGTCAAAAAAAAAATTTGTACTATTGTGTTTGTTTCTCACAAAAAGGTATTAATCTTACAGATTTTGTAAAAGGTCTGACATTTAATCCCTAATTTTGGTTACTTTTCGTGGATCCTGTGACGTCATAAGATGAATCAACTACCTCCCAAGAGAAAACTACTATAATAAAATTCCGTAGCTTTCAATTGTGACATCACAAGATGAATCAATCCCGCAATTCGGGTAGCGTTTATTCTAGTTGAATTGCTGCTCCAGTCTCTCAAAGAAAACTAATTTAGACAACTGAAGTGTATTAGAAATAAAATTTGGAGCAAAAAGAGTTAATGTTGTTTTAGGGCTTTACTTGCACTTTAAGTCACAAGCCAGTTCTACATATGAAAATATATTTCAATAATATTGCAAGGATCAAATGTTTGACACCTAAAAACAACTGAAAAATAAACACATTCAATGGGCTGTTATCGCAGTTCGGCCATCTTGGATAAAACAATAGTTCTGGTCCCGGTAGCCTCGCACTGGTTGGTCTCAGAAAGAGTTTACCGGACGAAAACAAAGGTTTTTATTCTCCTGAGACTCAACATGGCCGCCGACGTGCGATAAAAGCCCATGTTGACTCAATTCATTGTCAATTAATTAGTAATGTTCCTTAAATGACGTCATTTCAGGAGTTGTAATGCAGTTTAAAGCAGTATTACGAGCATAGATCGCCTAAAAATGGTTGAACAAGATTAAAACACTTTACAGCACCCAAAGCAATGATTTCTGGCTAGGGCTTATACTACAACTAGTTGTGTCTCCCTTAAAGGCCCACTGTCAACCCCCAAATGATAAACTTTCTCGTGACAAAAGACAAACATAACTACTCAGATTAGCAGAGCATGTTTACCAGGTATAAACTACTCAGATTAGCAGAGCATGTTTACCAGGTATAAACTACTCAGATTAGCAGAGCATGTTTACCAGGTATAAACTACTCAGATTAGCAGAGCATGTTTACCAGGTATATTGGAGAAAATCTGAGAATTTGTTTATGAAGGATAGCAAAGATTCGAGTGGATGAAATATACTGCCTTTTTAAAAGAGAAATTTAGAGCAACTTGAAGTATAGGTTCATTGTAACCGAAATGAAGTTTCTAGAATAATCCGTTTGTAATCCACTTTAATCTTTGCCATCCTCTATCGAAAAAGTTTGAAATGCATATCAGGACATTAACATGATATTTTACTTCTATCTCAGGGTGTTATTTTTGTAGTTTTGTTGAAAGAAACCTCGAACGGTTGAATTGGATTAACCGGCGGCATGAGTGCCCTGTATGAGAGCTGAATCTAGTGGCTTTATAACCATGAGCAAGGGAATAACTACGAATTAAGGCCGTGTCGGTATTATCGTGTCCGAGAGGGATCAGGAGATAGAAGACGGAAGAGAGGGGAAGCTAGTCCTAGAGACGGCAAAAGAATGTAGAGGAGCAAATACTTACGCATATTAACATGCACTTGTTCTCCTTCCAGGCTCCGCAGCAGCCAAAAAAGGCCACAACAGCAATGATAATCCCAACGGCAATCAGTACTCTGGGGCCTGTCGCATAGTTTACGTTCGACAACTCGCCGTATGGACCAAGCTTGTTCTCACCCCAGATCCCAACACCGAAAAGGACGATGCCAAAAATCTACAGAATAGGACATGGTGATCTCAAGAAAAGATTGACGATTTTCTTTGCAGTTTTGCAAAGTTTTCGAATGTGGTTATTTACTTACAAAGAAAACAAAGTTGAAGATCAGCACTAAAAATCTGAGAATCCTCGAACCACCTTCAAGAGCCATGGTTGATGTTCAGTTCCTGAAAGACAGTATTGTTATCTCTTAGCATTAGGATATAGTCATGCAGACCAGTGCTGTTCACAGCTTATTCTGAAAGGACGCATTTATGGGGGGTGGGGGGGGGGGGGGGGGGGAGGGGGAGGGGATGAAGCTCAGTGGAGGGGGAGGGTGCATTTCTCTGGCAAACCGTCCAGATACCACCGAAAAATTACCTTTCTTTCTTTCTATCTTATTTTAAATCACTACTGATGCGTATTAATGTAAAGGTGGACTTCTTCGATGACTATTGTAGACATTTCTTTATTCAAATAAAGCTTAGAAAACATGCAACGTTCACTTCCTAACAGACCTTTAATGTAACGGCCGTACACATGTGGAACAGTTTAACACTTGATGTAAAAAAGCAGCCAACTTGTAAAGCTTTAAAAACTGGTTACCCAGCCGCTGATCACTGTCACGCGATCTGCTGGTCATTATCACGCGATCTGCTCAGGGTTATTGTCACGCAATCTGCTGAACATTGTAACACAATTGGCCTAGCATGAAGACGTATAAGTGGAATTATATTTCTTCTTAAAATTTTAAAACTCCTCTGAGAATACCAAAACAATGGTCTAAATTAGGGACCGGACATATAAAAATTTGACCCCCCTCCCCTAAATGGGAGCATAAAAAATCGTGACCCCCCCCCTACAAATGTAGTCCCTTAGAGTAACAGAGGAGGAGTATAATACGTCATAACTGCAAGGGTCTATATTTGCATGCTAGGAGTGTCGAGCCTTTCATGCAGAACGCACATTATGCATCGCGATCGGGAATGTCCATTACTGTTTATCACAAAAAGACTACAATAAACTTCATAAGTAATTTTAAAGCGCCTTAAGACTTACGTCAAAAACAAACAAGATCTTCAAACTTGATAAAATTACGTCTGAATTCTGCGAAGGAAGAGCTGTTTTAGACATTCGTGGCCTAATTTATACGCTAAATATTGTTGCTCTTAAATTAGTCTATTCAGAGAAATATGCCATTACGTTAAACTGGCTTCCCTGCTATGAATGTTAACTTTCTAGGATATAATTTTTAATTTGAACATTTCGCCGGATCAGAACTTACCGTATTGCAGATATCCAGACGAATAAAGAGCGAAGCCAAACTAGACTTTCTAGTGCACTATAAGCATGATGCATATATTGAAGTATAGTTAATTATCTGGATAACATGAAATAAATATGTAGCAGATTCTGCAAAGTGAATACAATTATTCTATTATGGGCCAACTTAACAGGATTCTTCAGTTTCCTCACTTAAAAACGTATATTTCTGTGCAGGTGTTAATCTAGACTGCCTCAGAGTCATAAGTTTACACATAATGTACGTATTGGCCTGTGCTGAAGATAAATGGTAGAGAACTAGTCGAGAAATAGTTTATCAAGTAAATATTGTTCTAGTGTTACGGACAACATAATGAATCAACTGATATCGTATATTTAACCCATCAATTCAAAGGGCATCGACCATAAAGCTGTCTCTATATCTACCTGTACTGCTGTTTGATGTTTTCTGCTGGCTGTGGCTGCTGGCTGTGGCTGCTGCTGTCTTGTTGTTCCGCGTCTCCGGTTTAACATTCGAGAGCAGTTGCTATTAAATAAGGAGTGGCCAGTCGCCTTGCATGGTTGGCATGATGGCTCGATTGGAATTTCCTTCTCGTTTATTACTCGGGCCAGGCCTTTGGCCGCCCGAGTCAAGTTTTCGCACGACAAATAATAAAAATAATAAACGATTGTCAAGATTTTTTGCATATCCCGCCAAGCTAAAAGGAAAACTCAGAAACACTTTGCTGAGGTATGTCATCCCGTAAAATCGCTACAGATAGATCCTAAAATGATTGAAAATTCTAGTTTAAAAGCACCTCACTCAAGTTCGATAATTCTTTCAATTTTATAGTGTCAACATTTGCTTTAATCCGTGTTAGTTGCTGGTTCATATGGGTTAGGGTTAGGGTTAGGATTAGGTTAACCCCCCCCCTAAGACGTGACGGGTGTTTGCCAATATTTTGTCAGAGCGGTGACAACATATCCGGGGGAGGGGGGGGGGGGGGTACTTCCTAAAAATCAGGCCAAGAAATTATATTTTTGCGACCATGTTCCAGACAAAATGGCCGAAGATCCTGTATAGCATTCAATACGGCAAAAACAATGTGCTCACGGTAAAGTCAAATTGAGTCAATGGGAAAATCGTTTTCACCACGGCAAAATCAAATTAAGCGACCCACAATGCACTAGGAATGGCGAGAGGAAAGCTGCGATATGTCCCAACTGCAGTCTCGTAGGGACTGGGAATATTGGGGGGGGGGGGGGGGGGGCGAAGATGATGCACAGTAGATGATGCACAGTAGATGATGAAATCATTGTTTTAGATGACGAGACATACTACTGTCTTCTCGTGGAATCTAATAGGGACCTTACGAAACCTAGCCTGCTAACCTATTTCCACTCTCATAAATTCAAAGAAAAAAGTAACGTCTGCTTACCCGAGCGCTTAATTAGTATGACATCAGCACGTTTTTTTTCATTTTTCACCCGCCGCCCAATCAATGCCATTGTTACAATTTTAGTGAATTGGCGCGCCAGTGAACACTCTCCTATGATTGGTCAATGGCAAATGTATTGTCTGAATTCCTTTTAAATGTAACATTACGTCACATTCCAGGATATGGAAGGTAAAATCCGATTGGTCCATAACACAATGAGGTGTGCATATTGGAAACTAATTAAGCGCTCGGGTAAGCAGACGTTACTTTTTTCTTCGAATTTATGATAGTGAAAAAATACGTCTGCATAGCAGGCTATACGAAACCAGGACGGCAACGTCTAGGACGACGGCATAAAACAATAGCCTTAATTACAAAATACAATAACTGCACGTAAAAATGCACGCAGTCACCTATATTTCTACTGTTCTCTGCAAAAACACAACGTGAAACCCTCAAATTTCACGTTATAAAATAACGCGAACGTTGGAAAGTAAAACACTTCGTTTTCCGTTCTGCATGAACGGAATTCTCTGTTTATCATATTTTTCGAAAATGTGGCTGTGAAAAGCGATAAAAGGCGAATAAAGGAAACGATAAACACCTAAGTTGCGAGAAAACACTTTACGTCACAGCCGTTGCCGTCCTCGGTGCGTAAGGTCTCTATTGACAGCGGGAATACACGGACTCTTGCGGAAGCAGTTGAAGAGGTAGACAGACACGACGTACCATCACATTCATGATGAACCAACAAGGTCGACAAGGTCAGGGAGACGGTCAGCAAGACGGTCGAGAGGTCGGAATTCTGACTTTCTTTTCTATTGACAATAAGTGTATTCAAAACCCTTAGCTCCGAGTCGCGCTGTTCCAATATCAAGTTACTACAAGACTACGTTAACGTAGTACGGGGTTCATTTCCCATGCTATTAATTAGTCTCTGTTTTGTTGCAATGTTTTCTCGTAACTCTGATTCTGAAAATTTGACATTGCAGGGCTAAAAATAATGGCCGGTCAGTCGCCGGTCAAGATCAGTATTTGGTTGAAACTGTAGTAACATTGACTGGTCAAAATGACCGGCAAGGCAAAGATTTGACCGGACAAGTTCCAATTCTGGCCGGACATTGTCCGATGACCGGCCGTTATTTTTAGCCCTGCATTGTTCATAGCATGGCCATTAGAGTCGCGAGTATTGCGTCAAATGCGAATGAGGGAGAGATATAGCTATCAGATTAGGTAGTTTTGGAGGATAAGGGATACCAACCGTCTACATCTCAGGGGTAACTATCCTGAAAAACATCTAGGGATAAGGGGTAACCACACACCCCCCTAACCGGGCCTCAATATCATTATCAATAACATCATTAACTCTTTTTCGTCCGATCGTGTGTGAGCTCAATTGGTGAAATCCTGAGTGCTAACTCAACCCTCCCCCCTCAGTTCAAGTTTGGCTAGCCCGGGGTAGTTAAATACTGCAGACTTTTTAAGCCGAGGGCTCAAACTTTCTCCACAATGCCATTCGGGTGAATTCTACGAACTGGTCGACGGTAGGTATTGCAACTTCTGTAAGGTTTCCAATGAAATGTGCTCTAATTTTGGAGAAAACTGCCACTGCCAGAGAGCTTGAGGACATCATTAAGTCTGAGGACGGCTGAAAAGTACTTGGTTTGCTTTTAGTAGGCCTTGTGAGGGGATTTCACAGGGTTTTTCCGTTGTGTTTGTGCTTTCAGACACGGGAAAACATTCTTCAATGAAATCCTTGAACTCCTGCAGTTGGCAGTCTTTTACCCCTGTTCAACCTATTAGGATGTGTTTTTATCACTTTAAAGCAATGGCTTGAGTCCAAATCACCGCTCTTGATTGTAGGGGCTACCCTACCGGAGTCACAGAGGGGGGAACCCCTTGTGATTTGTTTGTCCATTACCCAGCATGCAATTGGAGGTGGGAGCAGGAAAATGTGGTCGAGTGACATCGGCGTGGTTCACCGTCGCTTGGTGTGTTTTGTGAAAACAAACCTGCTGGTTGGAAAGATTAAACAAGGTACTGTAACGACTGAGTGGTTATTTTGTGTTTGCTCTTGATTTCAAGTGCGAATGGGAAGGTTTTTTTGAGCCGATTTTCAGCTCCTCGAAATTCGTGAAAATCGAAGAATCGAAACAATCGCCAAAACAAATGGGATTTTCTCCATAGTGAAAGAGTCGAGCGATCCCTGTTATAGCTCTGACTTTGAAGCCATACATTCCTTCGCATAATATCGCAACATCGTCTTTCCAGCATGTCTAGACATGATGCAATATTTTTTTCTAGTAACGGACTCATGCGTCTTCTATTTACAGGCTCGGACGGTAAAGAGTTAAACAAAAACTGACACGATCGTTTCATCTTGAAGCAGCTAAGTTTATTCAATAGCCATTCTTTGAGGCTTTCACTGAAGAACAGTAACCATTCTAACAACCATAACATAACAGACCAGTTCGAAGTCAAGGAAATGTTCCTTTACTTAAACCATTTCTGAAGAACCTGAGCTAAGGTCGCTAGCGTTTGATTGATAGGTATGACCTGAGAGTACAGTCACTATGTCCGTAAGACCAAATGATATCTATTTAGTCTGATTGCTCCTTTTATATACAAAATACAAAGAGTAACCATTGTTCAACTGGAACGTTCTCTTTTGTTTTGTGACAGTTATTGTTTTTGATTAATCCAAACTGTGATATAATAGATTTGATGTTCCAGTTAACTGATGATACACCTATACCGATATTCACTGCACGTTATCCATTGTCATTAATTTGCCAACCAGAGATCCTTACAGTTGCCTTTTGAAATCATGGTTGCTATATATTTTTTATGTTAAGCCCTATAAACAGGTCCAAACATCCTATTCAATACCACGCCTTGCAAGGCGTAAATTTACAACACTTGATTTGTGTCGCTGAGAATTTGGGAAGACAGCCAAATATTATAAATAGAACTGAACATATTTATTTTAGTCATCGATTTTGCTAGCCTGTGAACAGCATCCTCCTCTTGTTGGGGGACCGGCGATTTCATCGTTCCGTTTCTCTCCGTTATCGTCTTGGGGGAGAAACGGAACGATATCGATGAAATCGCCGGTCTCCCGTCAATAGAGGGATGCTGTTCACAGGCTAAGATTTCGCCTTCCGTCATCGAAACCGTCTATGCCGGAGGCGGTCAAGATGACATTGTTGCACTGTTCGGTTTACATTTTCGGTTTACATTTTCGGGTGGTACAAACATTCACAGGAACATACTGGGTAGGCAATCTTCAAATGGTGGAATTTCAGAAACAGATGTCACATGTTGCTGACCTCGTGTGTTCTGCTGTACCGTCGTGCGCTGGCTACCTACAAACTCTTCTGTCATTTGGCTGAAGGTAATATCATCAGGAGGTCTAAAGCCGTCACGCCCAGGGTCTGGCCTTCGTGAGAGAAGACCTCCTGGCATTGGACATAACTCAGGCATTGGTCTCGTAAGGGTCTCTCCTGAAAGATGGAGATCGGCAGGGGGTTGAGGTCGGGTCCAGAAGGGCACGTCCGATCTTATGGCTCGTGGGTATGACCAACCGATGAGTGGGCCATCGGGTAAAATAGGTGGTGTGCTGAATGGTGGGAACACGGACCTTAAGTTTGATGGTGTCTGGATAAAGGGATGGAAGGAAGTCGCAGTGAAGGCTGAATCTCGGAAGATGGGTAGAGTAACTGCATTCTCCTGGTATGCCTCGTTTGCTGGCCCGTCTATTCTACGAACAACAGGCCGTTGGGGAGGGGGGTGTGTAGATTTAGTGAATGGCATAATATAACTATTGATAGGGACAGCAATGGACCTGCCTTGAAAGTTGTCCTCTATCCCTGTTGCTTGTTCTTCCATTAGTGGTCCACGCGCGATTGTGATGTCATGCCCTTGAAGTAATCTTCCGCTGTCTTCGCTTATCGTCGTTTCTTTTGGCAGTACAGAGGGGCATTCTTCCTCAGTGTTTGATAGCTTAGTCTCTTTTTCTTTTGTACATATCGCTGTAGTATTCAGTAGAACTGGTACTTGTTTTTCTGGTATTTCTTGCGCCTGCTCTTCGGTTATAACGCGATTCCCTGTCCCATAACTACTCTCTTCTCTATTTTCATTATGATATTCCACGGCAAAAGTTTGATTTTCACCTACAATTGTGGTCTGTTTTTCTGATGTCTCAGCAATTTTTAATACAGAATCCACACTGGCACTGTCTTTAGGTTTAGGATGGTTGAAGTTCTCTCTGTTAACAAGTCGAGCTGTTTCTTTCTCAGAAAGAGTATCGCCTGTAGGGCCATCTTCAAGCTGAGGACTCGCACGCCTCGACTGATCATTTCCTCCGACATGTTCCACAGTCTTCAGGAGCCCTTCCATAGGTTTCCTTTTCATGTTGTCTGACGAGGAACTTTCCTTTCGTTCTTTGTCAGTAAGTTGGCCAATCCTCGTAAGAGCCTGAGGACAGGACTTCTTCATATGAAGTGTAACACTAGCATTTTGAGTAAAGTGTCTGCCACAGAACCGACACTGGTAAGGTTTCTCACCCGAGTGGATCACTTGGTGCCTCTTTAGATTAGAAGAGCTTTGGAATCCCTTTCCACACGAACGGCAAATATATGGTTTTTCTTTGGTATGAACAAACCAGTGTTTTTGGAGGTCTGAAGTCTGTCGGAACGTTTTTTCGCATTTCTCGCAAGAATAAGGCCGTTCACCAGTGTGGATTCGAACATGTTTGATAAGGTAGCTTTTGGTGGAGAATGACTTCTGACAGTGTTCACAGGTGTAGGGCTTCTCCCCCGTGTGCGATCGTATATGAATCTTGATATCGCTTGCAGTTATAAACTTCTTACCACAGCGGTGACACTTGTGTGGTTTATATCCCTGGTGTCGTCTCTTGTGATTAGTAAAGCTGGACGGATTCGCAAAGTATTTGCCACAGATATCACAGTGATAAGGCTTCTCACCCGTGTGTATTCTTGCATGTCGCTTCAAGCTACTGGAATCACTACAGCCCTTCTGACACACCGTACACACATAAGGCTTCAGCCCTTTATGTCTATTAATGTGATTCTTCAGGTTTGGCTTGAATGCAAAGTTCAATCCACATTCCGGACACATGAATGGTTTCCTACCAGTGTGGCCAAACTCATGTCGTCTACAATCTCCCAACTGGATAAACTGTTTCCCACAGTGCTTACAGGAATATGGTCTCTCACCTGAATGGATACGCTGGTGAAGAGTTAAGCTGCTCGACTGTGCGAATGTTTTCTTACATTCAGAACACGTATAGGGTTTTTCACCGGTGTGAGATCGGATATGAACTTGTAAATGGCTGAGTTGAGCAACACACTTGTCACAGTGAGGACATTTATGAGGTCTTTCTCCTGTGTGCACGCGCATGTGAATCTTAAGGCTACCAACTTGTTTGAAGTCTTTGCTACACTGTGGACATCGAAAGGGGGTCTTCTTTTTGTGGCCCAACATGTGGCACTTGAGTCCAAAAGGTGTAGCAAACTTGAGTCCACATTCCTTACACGCATTTGTTTTCTTGGATTTGACGGGAAGACCTGAATTTTGGCCACGTCTAGTGCTAGTTGAACTGTTATGCCGTTTAGCTGAAGAGGCAATCACAGATCCATTACGATGTTAATTTTAGCGAGGGCACTGATGTTACTGAGGTTTTAGGGATTGGAATGGGAAAAAAAGAAAGAAATCACATCCTTAAGTATCAGTTTGTTACATGGTTCGATTTTGTGATGCAATGATAAAGATGAGAATCGCACAGTCACAACTGAATCGCACAAGTGCGTTTGCGAAATCAGAAGCTGCTTGGTTGAGAGGATGGGTGATTCAGAGTGGAATCAGACGCTGCTTGGTTGAGAGGGGTGATTCAGAGTGAAATCACCACTGTAGGCTACGCGCGCTATTTATAACTTAGCAAAATATCAACAAAAGTACTAAATCTTCAAGTCGCATGAATCGCATCGGACTATGCGATTCAAGAAAAATGTGTTTTTTTTCTCGTGGAATTTAACGTGGAATTACCTCGTTAGGCATGTGATTTTCCTATAAAACAGACCATGCAGGAATGTTGCTAGGAATTTTACTGGATAATTATATTTTAAGGCCACCAACAGTTACAAATACAAGTACTGAGGCTTTAGGTCCAGCATTTTCCTCAGCAGCAACAAAACGTCGTTACGAACTGGTTTTAATGATCTCCCAGCTTCTCTCTACATCCCTTACCATTATTAACACAACATAATAGACAGGTTACAGCGTCGTTGGTTACCGTTGTCAAGGCCGAACTGGAGGTCAACCACAATCAAAACAACAGTCAAACCATGGTCAAACACAGTGAATACACCGAGCTAATGGTGCGAAAAAAGGCACCGTTTATTTCTTAGAAATGTCATCCAAACGTTTTTTACCGGGCTATTTTATAGGTTTACAACCTAAAGGGTCTCGAGAAAGATATCTAATGAAGCTGAAGTACGTAGATGGACAGGCTCCATACGAGATTCTGAGGGCAGAGACGATCTGGAGACTTGGCCTAGCGTTCAATACCTATACAGATGTCGAAATGTATCTGCTGTTTAAAGAAAGCCCGAATACACAGGCCCAGCTCATGAACTAAAAAAAGCCTTCAGTGCTACCAGAAATTTGCAAATGACTAAGTCATGGAAATATTGAGCAAATAATTTGGCGACAAACGTCTGATGATAGCGAAGGTAAGTATGTGCGTGACGATCGTCGCGTCGTTGTTTACTCGATCAAGCGAACGTGAAATCTGATCGACAAACAAACGAAATAAAAACATTATCTCTTCTGCAGGTTAACCATTCCCAAAGAATGTCGGAAAAGCCGCTTACTCCATGAGTTGTCTGTGAGATTTGGCAGCTTGACTGGGTATACATACGCAGCAGAGCGATCCCAGAATCCTTTGAGCGAGTCACATCGTTTGGCCCCACGAAGCTTCTCTTCAGTTGAGCTGTTGAAGCTGACTGCAGCTTTCCCCAAGGCCAAATTAGTTGCTCAAGACTTCCCTGACCCAGCCATTTGCAAAGTTATAGTATCACTGAAGGCTCAGTTTTATAGTTCATGAACTGGTCCTGTGTATATGGGCTTTCCTTAAACAGCAGATATATTCTGACATGTTCGTCGGTAACTTAATAGGCCAAGTCTCCAGATCGTCTTTCCACACTGCCCTCGGAATCTCGTATGGATCCTGTCCATCTACGTACTTCAGCTTCGTTAGATATCTTTCTCGAGACTCTAAAGGTTGTAAACCTTTGAAATAGTCGGGTAAAAAACTTTTAGATGACATTTCTGAGAAATAAACGGTGTTTTTTTCCGCTGCATTAGCTCGGTGTATTCACTGTGCTGGACTGTTGTTTTGATTGCGGTTGACCTCCAGTTCGGCCTTGACAACGGTAACCAATGACGCTGTAACCGGTCTATAATGAATTAAACTTTCCTTCATTACTGTACATTTATGTGACTGTACACTCATTTATTTATTTTTATTGAACGCAAACCTGAAAACCAAACAATGCAGTTCGTACAACATCAAACTTACAACTTTAGTCTAGAAGATCAGATACAACTATATCTCGGTATGACTTTCCGGTGATGAAAATCGGTGTTCTGGTAACTCTGCGCTGCTAGCAGAGATTTATCATCTCTTCTCGGCCTTCTTCCTGTTCAGCTTTCATTGTCCAGTTTCTGAATCGTGGAAGCCGAACAGGGAAAAGGCAGAGATAACATGAGAAACCTCTTCCAGCAGGGTACAGTGATGGAGAATATCCCACTACATGTATAGCTCTTTCAGGTGACTTTAGGCTTCCACCCAAAAAAAGCCCACTGCAATGTCTATGTTGTGGGGCAATTTTGAACACCGGGGCAAATATTTTTGAACTGGGGCAGATACTTTTGAACTAGGGCAAATATGTTTGAACTGGGGCAATTAACAATATTTAGTTTTTTGGGTGGGTTCAAAAGAAAAAAAATTCACCCTCCCCAGGAAAAACTTGTTTCACCATCCCCTCCCTTCCTTCTCTCCCTTCCCTTATACTTACACTTACCTTTCATTCAGATTTAATACCAACGTACCGAACTGGCGGGATTCGAACTCACCGGGATTCGAACTCAGCAGCTCTGCCTGGACGCCCAGTTTTCCACTGACTAACGCACTGCGCCACACAAGCGGTTGTTGATTTCACCA
The DNA here is from genome assembly GCA_030867875.1 of Actinernus sp. WN-2022. Lineage (NCBI taxonomy): Eukaryota > Metazoa > Cnidaria > Anthozoa > Actiniaria > Actinernidae > Actinernus > Actinernus sp. WN-2022. The sequence continues at coordinate 22,264,298 of JAOWCC010000577.1, forward strand.
CCACCGTTTATTCGATAAGTGACTAATCGTCGAAACCATTATGCGCGCATGCGTACTGCTAACAAAATCGGACTTCGAAACATCTTTAGAAAATACGACATTGGCGATATTAAAATCCGGACGAAACTGTAATACAGATGAACTTTGTGTTGACTGCATTTTATGAAAACTGCAGCAACTCAAGGGAAGTAAGAAAGCGGCTAAATCCAGAAAAATACATCGTTTATAGATGATCAGGTGTACTTTATTACGGCGCCACTCGTACTTCGAACCAAACTGTGTCAACCGAACCAAACGGGTAGGGTTCTTTATAACCTCCTGTGCAGCCGTCCTTAGTGTCGTCACTCAACGCTTCCCTCCCCGTTGAGTGACGACACTAAGGACGGCTGCACAGGAGGCTAGGTTCTTTTATAGGGCTAATCACTAAACAACACTGTGATATAATGCTTCTTAAATGTTTCTGTGAATTAATCCAAACCCTTACCCTACATTTAAAAAAACCCTAACCGATCAGTGAACATAATCTCACAGGTAAACAACGGGTTTTTAGAGCTAATTGGTGACTAGAGTTCACAGGTAAACATGTGAGTTCGTCTGTATTTATCAAAATACAATAGCTTACCCCAATATAAAAAAGCCCTGGCAATTCCTTTATGTAGGACGACACGAATTTTTACCAAAAATACAATAGAATACAACACAATAGAATACAACACAATACAATTCAATACAACAATAGAACGCATCACAATACAATACAATAGAATACAATTTGGTAGCAATTCGTGTCGTCCTACATGAAGGGATGGCCTAAAAAAGACCCTAACCGGTCAGTGAACATAATATCACAGGTAAACAACGGGTTTTTAGAGCTAAATTGGTGACTAGAATTCACAGGTAAACATGTGAGTTTGTCTGTATTTATCAAAATACAATAGCTTACCCCAACAAAAAGAGACTCTGACCGGTCAGTGAACATACACTGTAAGCTCACAGGTAAACATATTTGCCCCAGTTAAAATATATTTGAACCAGTCATCAAAATTGCCCCACAACATCTACACTGCTAGGCCTACATGTACAAACACCCTTCACTGTGACAAACGTGATGTTATCAAATCCTACGTGACCTTTAAAGCTGCTGTTATCAAATCCTACGTGATTTTTGGAGCTGATGTTATGAAATACATTAGTAATGCAATGCTTTCAAATGGTATACTATGAAACATCCCAGAAGTTAATTAGAAATTATAAACAAATTATTACATGTTAAAAGCCTAATATCGTTTCACTCACTTTTTTTAATACCATATCGCTCACTCACTCGTTCGCAATGACATTAAAAACTTGTAAATAAAACCGATATCAAGCTCTTAATAATCAACAACAATACCTTTATTTGTACCAATCAATTTACATTTTTGTTTTATATAAATAAGAAATAAATAAGCAAAGTGTGTCGTACGGGCTATACAATGTATATATATATATATGCATGTCACTGCAGCTTTGATTACAATCAACAAGTATTTAATGTACTTACCAGCTTTGCAATTGCCTTTGGTTGCTGATTTTGTAGCCATGGCAACCACATCAACCTCAGCAATGTCTGACTGATGTTTTGGGACCATAACATCCAAAGATCCACTAGGGACCTTTTTAGTACATGTATCTCCTGTGGGACCCTTTGCACAACTTTCATCACTTTTACCTTGAAGTTCCTGAGTGGCAGTTGGTTGTAGTGTTGTAGTTGGTTGTAGCATTGTAGTGGGTTGTGTTGTGGTGTTAGTGTCTGACAAGGTTCCTGGATTAACATCAAGAGAATGGAGAGGTGACTTTATGCTATGAAGACCAGCTGCTGCAGCCATTTGAGTTGCTTGCCTCAAGGTGAGTTCTTCACTGTCCAGTTCTGGCCCCTTTTTATCCTCGTGGCTTGATTCCTCATTTATAATCACTGAATTGTCTTTCAGGGTCTGACAGCTGTGCTGCTCTTTTACTGGTGGATAATACTGTTCAGCACCAGTTTCTTTTCTTGTGGATTCTGACATCTGCTGCAGAGACTGATGGTGACTTAATTGTTGCTTAATTTCCAGGCTTGTATTTATATTCCTGCAAACCAGCTCTGAAGAACTTGATTTCCCAGACAAACTTTCAGACAAAGTACATTGCCGGATTTTGTCTTCACACTCATTAGAACTTCCTGATATTGAGTGGGATGACAGGATGACAAGAGAGGGATTTGCTCTCTCAGGACCAGAAACTGGTTCAGTGTTGACTAGAGGATTATCATACAAGTTCATGTTGGGCTGGTTATTATCTTGGTCACAGGCTTGCTCACACACAACACTCACAGAGCTCTTCATAGGTGAATTATGGCCTTCAACACCCACTATATTTGTCATATCTGCATTACAGTTTGAATTGTGTTCACATATGTTTCCTTTTGTTCGTCCTATGTTTATGATACTGCCGGCCAGTTTGGTCCCAGTATGGTCTGCACAGGTCACAACACCTTTATCCATGGTCTTGATATTGATTTCCATATTATTCACATCTGTCACTTTAACGTCAAAAGTATCAAGGATGGTTACTTCCATATTTTCCAGGCCTGTATCTATCATTGCAATATCATGTTTGTTGGCTATTGATGGTCCAGTCTCCAAGAGATCATCTTTGCCTTTGACATTTAGAATTGTGTTGCCCACACCCTCCATTATTGTAGTGACAGTAGCATATTCTGCATTCTGTGGTGCACTACTTGCATATTAATTACCAATCTCATTTCAGATTGAAAACTTGTGTGTCTTTCTTCATATCATCTGCTTGATTAAATAACCCAGTCAGCAAGATTGACAGGACTCTCCTTTTCAATATATCAATACTGTTTGCCCAGCTCCGCTATATAACATTCTGATAGGTAGCAGTGGCTAGCATCTTGGTGCCTAAAATATTGAAACAAACTGAAAAATCATGAAGAGCAGTCATTCTTGAAAAGACCGTTACATACATCTTATTAGATGGGTTTTCAAGCAATACAGGTTGATATTTACAAGTTGCAAATGTATTTTTCCGAGCCCCATAGGGGTGAGGCAAAATAAAAGCAACGAGTAAAATGCCAGTCCATGTCACCTGAAATATCATCTAATAAGAGATTTATTATACAACACTTGAATTTATGTGGATTAATTCCTATTCAGTTAAAAAACAAAAATTCACAGTATCAAGAAATCTGCACGTCTTTTAGATCAATGACGCGAGCAATGGAAAGCCAGTAAAGTGCCTTTAATTTCACTGATAATAAACTAAAAAGTATGACACATAATATGAATCTCTGCAAACCTTTTTAAAATTATTTTTGTTTTGAACAAAGTATGGTCGTGCTCTAAACAGGTTAATGCTGGTTTACTAGCAGGCAATGCAACAACATAGTGGGTAATATGCAGGCATATCAGTCCATTTTTGTGACCTAATATGGTAAAATCATAGTCATAAAATAAATATTTTTATTAAATTATTATTATTATTGGATTAGTTAATAATAATAATAATAATAATAATGTCATTTCTACATTTTGTATAGTGCCATGTCCAATGGCACTTTACCTCACTAAATCAAGATAAATAGGTAACTTACTCTAATGGTCTAAAAGAGACTAACATGTTAACCCTCCCCTAAAACAGTAAATATATTATTATATAAAAGGGAATTACAATAATTAATATTCACATTTATTTAGCACTAGCCAATACAATAATATCTACAACTATATTTATTTTCTACAAGGCCTTAACAGCATCATGTAGAATTCAAACTAAAATAGATCAATCTTAAACTCAGCAGGAGGCATTATATAATAACACTGAAATACCATTTTACAGTAAATATGTCAAAAATTAAGTATCTAAGATTAACATCCAATTTTACTAAAATGTTTAAAAGCAAACACTTTAAAACTATCTAGACATTACAGACTTCTAATACAGCTGATGAAAGTGAGTTCCAGTATAATGCCTTTTAATGGTTTCTTTATATACATTATACATACTTTACGATAAAAGGTTAAAAAGCTTGTTTAAAAAGAAGACTTTTAACTCTACTCTTAAGATATTCACTGATAAGTTAATGTCTGAGGAATACTAATAGACTGTTTATTGAAACTCTCTTGCAGTTAAGTCTGATTTAACAAGTCTAATTACAAACATCTAATAATATTAATGAAATATTAAAATATGAATGCTGGTACATAATTATAAGCAATATCGATTATAAGAAACTATGGAAATTATTAAAAAATATTTATCTTCCACTTCTTCGTATTCCCGAATAGGACAACGTTATGCCGAGACTGGGCCAGATCTTATATTGCATGCATAACTTGTTCAGAGGTCTCAATTCTAGGTAGAGTAATTAACTACATTGTACATTATTTAACTACAGTGTATTAAGTTGACATCATCTAACCCAGTGTAACCACAAGACCAACGGTCACAGTGAAATAATCAAGGGGGTTGAACATAAACTTCAGGTGAAAATAAAACTGTTGATCTCATACAAAAGTAACCTTTGTCTAGACGATTACATGAGTCGATGTCTCCCCGGGATCTGAAGACTGTTGGCACATGAAAATTCAAATTAGGTGGCAACAACTAAATTTAGTTAAACTAAATTGTCAACACCGACATTGGAGTGATTCTAATAGAAAATGGATTGGTCTAAAAAAGTACTTCTTGAATATTGCACCAGGCACCTGATGCATGCCTGCTTCTTTAGCATTCAGTTTCAGTTTTTTTTTTTTGCCATATAGTATGTAGTACAGAAAAAGGTATACAGTATATTAATTGTATAGTACATGTATATATAATAATAAATATCATAGTACAAAGTAAATTATTAGATAAATATGGTAAGGTAGAATACATAAAAGTTCCAGCTTGGAGAGAGTATATATATAGAGAGAGATACGAGAGAGAAAGAGAGAGATACGAGAGAGAAAGAGAGAGATATAAGAGAGAGAGAGAGAGGGAGAGAGAGGGAGAGAGAGAGAGAGAAGATATCTAGAATGTTTACTTTACAAAAGAGTGGTTTACTAGGAGCTCTTTAATTAGCCATCAGAATTGTGCAAACTGCCCTTTTTTGAAGGTTATATATTCTTTGGAGGTAATAGTTACATAAGTAGAAGACCAAACTATATTGCAATAAATATATTCCTTGGATAAATCAGAGTGTAATATAATGATAACAATGACTTTGTATTATATGTAATAACCTGATTGATTTTGAAATCTTTGTGCAAATGCAATTTACCTAATATGTGGGTTTCCATGAAAGATGCTGGTCAATATAAATGCCTAGAAATTTAGTACTTTCGACTTGTTCTACCTTAATATAATCCATTACGAGAGGTCTTAAGTGACCTACATGTATATTTTTCTGACTTGGTCTAAATATCACTAACTTATTTTTTTAATGTTGACAGATAATTTATTTGCCATAAGAGCCTTTTAATGGCTTAAGTTTGTATATATATAATTATGTAATCAATGTGATGCCACTTCCATTTAATAAGATCATTGCTGATTATAATGCCAAAGAGCTTAGGTACATGTGTAAGTATTAGTACTCAATCTGATTATCACTGGTAACAATTATTGGTCTTAGAGTAAAGTTATGGTAAGTTGTACATCAAGGAATATTGGGTGGGTAATAAAATAACTGCATGACTATATGGTCAATCTAACTTGCTGATTGATAACTTAATCTGCAGTACACATAAATATAGCCAATATGCAGTTAAAGTCATACAGTGTATGTGATATCTCACTATAAATAAAGGTCTGTACATCTTGAATGTCAATTAAATATTTTGAGATCCCAAAATAGGCCAATGACCCCATATTTCACTGATGACAGGGCCATAGAAACATGGCTCTTTTAAGGTACTTATAAAATCAAGACCTGAAGGTCCACAATAAATTTGACCTGTGATTGCTTATTTCACAGACATAAAATTGGCATAAAAAGACAATTAAGGTGAAGTAATACGGGCAACAATTTCTTGCAACTTGTCTCACAACAATGTTGCATTTTATGATGAAGCATCATGCAAAAAAATTCCATGTTGCAAGTTGCAGCAACATGTTGGAAAAGTAGAAGTGGCTTCTACTTTTTACAACAAATTTGGATTTTGTTGCCCATATTAATTATACCACTGCCACTGCAAGTTACTTGTTGCACAACAAATCTAGAAAGAATGCTTGTGAATGCTTGCAGCAGTGCACACATGCACAAGTACATAAAACAAATATGGTGGACGTTCTTTCTAAATTTGTTGCACAAGTTACAGAGCCAGTGGGATGGTAATAAAAGCAACAAAACCTAAATTTGTTGCAAAAAATATGTCACGTTGCTGGAAATTTGTTGCATGGCAAACCTCTTTTTTACTAACATATTTTTATGACTTTTAGTCTGGAATAGGATCGCAAAAATTAGCAACTTTTGGTCTGGTACAGGATAAGGGTTTGAAGGGCTCAGTGGCACACCCCCACCACAATTTCCAGGGGGGATTGTATTGGGATGTCTAGAATTGGCAAGATCTGGCAAGATTCATTCAGATATTGATTTAGCCTTCTGTGGATATGGCTATTATGTGGATATGTAGCTAGACTTACATATGTAGATACATGGATAAGTAGATACATGGTAAGGCTTAATATACAGTACATGTATATTATGAAGGGCTGTGTGCAATAAGGGCATTAAACTTAGTGACTCCTGATCACATTCTAAATTCTCTTTCAAATTCTTTGTTTTCTAAGGGAGAATTTAGAACGTGATCAGGAGTTACTTATACCCTTATTGCACACAGCCCTTCATATGTGAATACATGTAGTTCTAACTAATATGTATCTCTGTATCCACATATACTGTATACGCCTAACCATATATGACTGCATATCCACATATGTAAGCTTAATTCTAACTACATATTCACATAAACTGCCTATCGATATCTACATACCCGGCCTTTATGTGTGGTGATTTTTTTTTTGGGGGGGGGGGGCTTAGTGAAATTTGTTGGGTATTCTGCAGCTGTCACTCCCCGATTAATGACTGGTTGAAATTCATGTACGCACAAGCATTTTACAAACTTGTCATGGTGAGTTATGCTAGCAGGAAAGGGTGAGCCAGAAGGTTGGGGTCGACTACATTGTACTTGTAGCTAATCTGTAACTATGTCTATAGATGGTTTGCACTCAATCCCCAGAGATTCAAATGACAAAGGGCATGGCAGCCATGTTGGTGTACAGAACAGAAGACGCTAACGAATAATCTATTGTTAACTGTACACCAACATGGCGGCTATGACGTCACGAGCAAAGGGGTCTATAAACTATAGATTTAAATAAGCTATTTCTTCTACATTGTAGCTGTACTGTGTACATCAAAAACATAATTTAAAAACCTAATGGTAGAAAAAGACACAAATATCTGGGGGGGGGGGGGGATTATTTAATGCAATGTCTGAAGTGATGTCTAGTGAAGTGAACTAAATCAGTAAATGTGACTGTACTGACCGCTGTAAAAACTTAGGAGGTCATTACTCATGTGTGTATTTTTACCTCAGGCTTATTCAAAAGTCACACTGAAGCCACGAAAATGTGTTCCATTAATACACAACCCCTACAAGAGCTCCTCAAAGACCTACAGGAATTCAAAAATTACCCTCTTACCTTTTCTCTTGTAAACAAATGGGAATGTTTCTCACAAATACGAAAGTTAAAAATGGCGATCACATGCAAGCTTGACTTGTGGGTGCCCTGTGTATCATACCGCTGGCCGTTGTAATCGCTTGGTCGATTTTATAATTAATTATTTATTTGGATTAAAAATAATATATCTTTTTTAACCTTCTTTTGGATTTTTATCGACAGAGCACCATAGCGCAGAAATAAATATCAGATTCAGTGAAAGCTAGGTGATCATTTTGGACTGCGTATATATATAGACTACAGGTAAACTACTCATATACACTTCCACTTGGTAACCCTTATCTCTCCACTCGCAATAGAGCACTCAGTATCCCCAAAAAGAGAAAGAAAACAGAATTAGCATTTATTTAAAATAATCTTCTAGCGTATTTAAAAATATTTTCCTGCCCTACGTGGGTGACTCGAGACATTGCCAATATATTGATAATTATTGTGAATTACGTATACGTCGAATTAAAGATAGCGCCGACCGTGAAATCAGAACGCGGGTTAAATATATAAATCGTAGTCGATCAAATGTTTCGTTTTAGTTCGGGAGCTACGCCTTTCTTAAAGCTGATAATTTATGCTAAGTGTAACCATCGATTGAATGGCGGGAAAGGAACTAGAACTGGACACTGGAACATCTGGTGCGGAAATAGAAATGGATGGTACTTTTATTGAAAGTGAGAAAAAGACATGAAAAAGCCTTCTATTATATTTTATCCACAGATGAACAACCGTTTTAAAGCCCAGTAATAATGCTCAACGGCACGATTTCATCAGTAAATTATGTGATGTTGTTAAACGGACCAGAACGCCGGCAGAGCGGTATTTTTTACCCCCACCTTTTCGCAGCTGAGACTGCTCATCTCTTTACTTATTGAAATCATCCGCTAGCCTCAGTCAAAGTTTGAATTAATATAGTGTACGAACTCTGCTGGATACCGCCGGACGATTGATCACCGCCAAGACACAGTCGTCAGAATCGGTGAGTGCCGGGGATGATGATTGCGTCCAGATAATGATTTATGAAATATTTGCTGCTGAAATTGGGAGTACAGTAATTTCAAATAATGAACAATATTATTTAACATTTGTAAAATCCCTCCAGTTGTCCCTCAACCTTCTGTCAGACGTGGAATGCACCCAGTTGCCTGCAAACGCGCTCTTCATTTCGATTTTTTTAAATTGAACCTCAAACGTATTTCATTCCGTATTATCAACAAACACGACACATCATAACTAAAGAATTGATACTGAGAATGGAGTGAACCGTAAAAAACGTAAACCGTATTTGGCTGATAAACTTTAATATCAACGGTTTTTCAGTAGCAGGGAATACAGAATAAGATGGAAAGAAGGCGGATATGCTATGGTTATTTTTCAACTCATTGACACAGTGACGTTAATCCGCCCCCTGGCAATCGACGGGATCGGGAATGAAATTAATTACGACCAAAACTGGAGAGAATTTAGCTTGAGCTTTCATCCATTTTAATCCTTTAGATTAAGGTTGGGGATTATTTGTTGCCTTATGATCAAATCTCTGGACATCGCTCCCGTCAAATGATCTGCGATTCCATCTTAGCATTGTATTTATTTATTTTATCAGTTACGAGGCTTCTACTCTGTCCATCCCCTTCCCTCAGAGTGTCACTCAAGGTCCTTGCATTATTTCCTGGTCCACGCAGGTACAGGATCCCATGATGCCTAGCGTCTACCAGTTGATGATGGAAGTGATTATGACATCATACCTAGTCAGCTCGTTCCTTACTATCTGTACACTGATCTACTGCAGGATTCTACCGAGAAGCATTGGGAGCTACACGAATACGGTCAGTGGTCAACCCAGGACATTCCACAGCGATCGATATACGCTCGTTCGGTACTACCGGAAGTGCAAGAAAAAGGCAGGAATAATGAACAACAAAATCCCCAATAAATGAGTTGGTCTGAAAATAGAACATCTGATTCTTACACTTTCACCAAAAACTGATTGTGAATCTGACTGAATTTTTTTTAATCCGCTCAAAGAGGGAGCTACTTTTTGGAACAGTCCAAAATGCTGAAGTACGTCCCTTGATCCCCACCGGGGAGGACTGCGTATATATTGAGAGAACAGCCGCGGAGACTTTCTCCGCGGCTGTTCTCTCTCTAGAAAACCTCTGGGACCAGGGTACCCCTCCGGTGGTCAACAGAGGAAGGAAATAAGACACTTGAAAAACTTTAAAACTGGAACCATAAAAAAAACCTAACCGGTCCGCAGTAAACAAGATCTTACCCACCACCTATAGCTAGCTATAGGTTCTCAAGAAAAACTTCTCAACAAAATGGTGAGGTAAATATTTTTAGAGATTTTCTGGAACTCGAACCCCACTACACTAAACGACCATCGTCACTCAGTCGTTGTCAAATTTTTAAATTTTAAAACCACTGCTTATCTATCTATTTTTAGTCAATCAGAATGAGTGAGCGATTCCTCTCTTTAGGAACTCTGCAGTCTTTATTTCTTATTACAGGGCGTAGGCCAAGCTTTTCGTTTGTACTAATAGCCGGTATACTTTATATACACGTATCCTAACCTAACGTACATTGTTGTATTTATACATTGAATCACATGTAATTAGTAGTCATGCACTTTACGTAGCCGGATGACTAACTGACATACACTTTTGAAACGGAATCAAGACTCGGCCTTTACTCGGCCCCAGGGCCGGCGGTTGTCATTGCGGGCGCGTACGTGACAATCAATTTTTTTTAAGATGAGGAGAGGTTACATGGACATCGACAGTCAAAATGGCGGACGAGCTGCTGTTTTCAACGTCCTGCGCGAAGGGAAATGTAACAGCTGAACGAGTCGGGTCTGTCCCTTTAAACTTTGTACGTTTGGAAAGGAGAGTTGCATGGAACGACTGCAGAATACCCCACCACAGCAAGCTGTATTGTAGAAATGTCAACGCGTCAACGCGTCAACTTGTGTGGAATACACAATGAACGTAGAGAGTTAAGAGAGTAATGTCGAGTCAACGTGTCATCGCGTCAATGAGTAGACTGCGGTTGCTTGTAGAACGAAGGTAGTAATATATAGAGTACACTTTATTCATCATGTCAACGCGTCATCGCGTTAACGAGTAGACTGCGGTTGCTTGTAGAACGAAGGTAGTAATATATAGAGTACACTTTATTCATCATGTCAACGCGTCATCGCGTCAACGAGTAGACTGCGGTTGTTTGTAGAACGAAGGTCGGTAATATATAGAGATAATAGCAAGATTGATAATGGACGTTATGTCAATTTACAATTTTATTTCATTATTTCATTTCATTTTCAATTTCATTTATATGTTTGACCGTGACAACGCGTTGACTTTCAACGTGTAAGGTAGATTACGTGGTAGGGTATTCTGGCGTTAAAATGCCGTTATTTACAGGACGTTTGGAACCACCAAAGCAAGTATTTCAACTCGTTTTTCTGGCGTTAGAATCTACTTTGGTATCTGCAGAACCGATTCAAACTTGTGGACCTCAAACATGAACTACTCGGAAGTCTTTGTGATTGAGCTTTCTGACTGGCCTTTACAGTATTTAACGGAAGAGGTATGGCGGATCTAGCTAATTTGGGTCGTTTTTTAGCAAAGCATCGGGAACCTCTAATCATCCACAACTCGTTAGCAATCATAGTCGAGGGCAGGAGCAGGCATGTTAACTGAATTTAAAACTTGTGGCCTCAAAAAATATAAATACTAAAGCAGCAAATTGGAAAATCGCGAAACGGTAAGCCTTGTCTTCACTGTTTTCACTAATTTTGGAACGACGTGCAATGCATTCTACGCATGCGCGGCGGCCATGATGTACGATATTGTTCGCCATGCAAAGAACATAGTTGTCAGTGATCTTATCCTCCAAACAGAGCCTCGGTCTCCCCGCGTCCATTTTTCCACAGGGATACTTAGAGAGACCGAGGCTGCAGCAAATGTAGTAATGAAGGTTTTTTAGCCGGTTAGAGGACTGTGCGAAGTGATAATGTTGAATTCGTGTATATGGAGGCTTATACCTGTTGCTTCTCTACTGGAAATCTTGACCTTCAGGAGAATGCCTTTAACTTCAGATCATTTGTACTACAGCAATGAGATGTTCTTTTATTTCTTTAGTTCTTTCATTTCTCTTAACTCTGCTGTTCATCCGACACACAACAACAACTATATAGATCCCCTGATTACGCTGATCATATCTTTAGAGTCATCCACATTCTGGTCAATCAGTCGGTAGTAACGACTACATGCACACCACCGCCCCCCCCCCCCCCCCCCCCCCCCTCCCTCCCCTCATTAACTGTTATCGTCCCCGATATTTTGCAATAGCCTCGTTCCCATGCTTTCCTTTACGCGCGGCTTGGGGGGGGGGGGGGGGGGTCTCGTACAAATATCATTTACATTTCGTAGAGGAAGTCAGTAACAAAACATAAACAACAGAAAGAAGATAACTATTACTGATACGAACTGAAAAGCGAGACGTGTCGAAAATAAAATCTTGAACAGTAAGGAATAATTTACAATTTGAATCTTACACCCACGACGTAAAAATATTAGCTTCCCAGATTCGTTAGAATTAATCCAAAAATTCATAAGACCCTTTTTTTATTTTTTTATTTTTTTATTTAATAGCTTAACTCAGGCTGAGAAACAGACTCTAGGTCCAAACAAGCTCAGCCTGAGACAAATACAAATACACTGACAATACATTACAGATAGAACTATGAATAATGTATTAAGCATGAAATGTAAAATATATGAGCAAAAAAATATATAATAATAGTGTACATTTGTACATTTGGTCGGCCGGCCAAGTACAAGTAAATAAGCGCAGAAAAAAGTTAGCGGCAACAAATAGTAGATATGTTAGTAGATCGGCATTTAGAACAGATAGTTTTATAGGTTCTAATGCGATCAGGGTCAAAAGTGGAAAGCAAAAGCGCAAGATAGTGAGCTCGTAGCAATGTTTTGAAAGACGAAATTGAACTACAGGACTTAATATTTAAAGGCAGCGAGTTCCATAGAATAACTATGCGATTAAAGAAAGAATCCCTATAAGTAGATGTTTTGCATGGGTTAAGCTTGTAGTCTGAACCAGTAGTGCTTCTTGTAGATCTTGATGAAAGCGAGCATGGAGTTACATAACTAGATAGATCAGTATTGTTAAGCTTAAGGCGACACTTAAACAAATATATGAGGTCTAGATATTCTAGCCAGTATGAAAGTGGCAGTAGATTAAGTTTAAGTAGCCTATCTTTATAGGGTAAGTCTACTTTTAACATGAATTTGGTTGCGCGGCGCTGAATACGTTCGAGAAGTTGGATATCTCTAGAGCTTGACTACGGGGCCCAAACCTGACTACCGTAACACAGAATGGAACGCACTAGCGTAAGATAAAGGGTACGACGCAGCGTTACCCCTAAAGAGTTAGGGGTATTACGTCTCAGGAAACCCAAAACCTTATTTGACTTAGCTACCACCACCGACACTACTTGGTTGTGCCAGCGCAGATCATTTGAAATGATAATACCTAAATCTTTTTGAGAGCTACTCTCTTTTAAGGCGTCGTGGTCGATGTTATAGAGACGCACCAGTGGATTGCGTCTTCTAGAGATTTTAAGAACCTCGCATTTACTGGAATTGAAAGCTAAGTCCCATTTGACACTCCAGCTGACCAAACCGTTTAGGTCATACTGGAGAGCTAAATGGTCTTGCTGAGATTTCTGAGAGCGATAACATTTGGTATCGTCAGCGAACATGACTGACCTAGTACTAGTCGAGGTTACACTGGGAAGATCATTTACATATAAAAGGAAAAGTATCGGACCCAGGATGCTGCCCTGTGGGACCCCAGAAACCACAGGCGTCCAGCTGGAACTGGACCCTTCGATGACAACACGTTGCCTGCGATTGCTGAGGTAATCAGCGAACCAATCCCACAGTGCACCAGCTACCCCGTATAACCTCAACTTAGTTAATAGCTTTATGTGATTGATCGAATCAAAAGCCTTAGCGAAATCTAGATATAGAATATCCGTCTCAATATTTTTGTCTAATAAGGCACCTATTTCGTGAAAGACGGTAAGTAGTTGAGAAATACAAGACCTCCCCTCTAAGAACCCAAACTGGCATGCAGCCGAAGTAAGTAAACGAGAGCGACGGGCGTCAAAATGGGGACAATGCAACAGATAATGTGTAGTTCTTTCCCGCTAGTATCCGCACACACAAGCAGGAGAGGGTATACAGTTATGACGAAAATATAGTCATTTAGAGTACTATATTATTCAACCGAAGTCTAGTATGTAAAACAGAGGGATATCTAGCATCAATTTCAAAGAGCTTTGGGCACTTTCCTTTTGACAATAGCCTTATACGAACTAAAATTTTGAAACTTAGCCAAAGGCGAAGAATTCCTTATGGAAAGAGCCAGGGAGTTCTTTCCAGAAATGGCAGAAGGAAAAAATGGAGTTTTGAAATAAAGATGTGGAGTGAACGCATAAGTGATATATCCTCGCTATTACGGAGTGAATAACTAGATCTGTGAAAAACTGTCGCGGGTAAAAGAGAGGAGAGATAATCAGGATCCAAATTATTCTTATTTTTTAAACGTAGAGTTCATTTAACAGGGACTGGCGGTTAGTACTAGTAACTAAACTGAATACGCTATAGAGCACTCACTACACTCCAAGATGCAACAATCCCATGCAGAGAAAATCGGCATACTCTAAGAGAGTCATACTGCTTCTAAGAGTCCGCCATTTTGAAAATGCGCTAGAAAAACCACTTTGCATGATGGGAAACTGACCGAAGCTGCACCGGTGTGTTACCGACAGGACGCGCACAAAATTACAAAAGCGGCTTATTGAGACTATTGACAACTGCCATGTGTAGCCGCATCAGCCACGGGAGACAGAAACGCACAACAAGACACACAACAGTCATAGGTCTCATAGGCCATGGTAGAATATTTCAGTTTACGGTTAATTTTTTTATGACTAACGGTTAAAATTATGTAATTTTTACGCCTAACGACTAGTTTTTTTTGCCGATTTACGGCTAACGGTTAACCCCATTGTGACCCTCAAGTAAGATACATGGTGTTAAGTGCATGTAGATCTATATTCAACATAAACTTTAAAGGGATCCCTGGCTGTTGGAACAAGTTGCCGTTAAATTGTTGGCAATATGGTCGAAGTTGAAAATATGTTGACAAAATTGGAAAATGTATTTTAGTTTTTGAAGAAATTGGACATGAGTACGAGCCATTTTGGGCATGGGCGCCGCCATCTTGGATCTGATGACGTTTCACGGCGGTCCCTCTTGTTAAAAAAACAATAGATTTTGTTGTGCCAGGAAAGATCACTACATAGATTTACACTAAATGACAATGTGACATCGGGTATCAGTGACAAACTGACTAAAAAGTAAGATCAGAAATAAGTTTCGCAGCGGATGCGACCGGTGAATGCGATTTTTTTTTTCCAGCCTAGTTCATTGCGCATCCCCTTCTGCGCATAATTTTGTTTAGCAATTGGTGAAGCATAACACAATTGTTTACTATACACATATTGTATAATCCAATATGGCGACTATCCCAATCGCGATGTAACGAACAGCTTCATTTATCAGCAAATTGAATAAGATTTATTCATTTCATACTAAAAATGAATATTATCTTACAATGAGAATTATGATACTGGACATATGTAATAATCCTATCGGCGTTTCGATCCCAACAGCAATAAATATTGCCGTCAAGAGTTTGAATAGTCCGAAGTCGAAGACCAAACCATGTCGAGTGCTCAACTAGCAATACGAATTTCAGCTTCCAAACAACGAATTTCACCTTCAGAACTATTCTGTTGCGAGTACCAAATGACCTAGAAACACAAAGATGCGGCTCGAATGATGAACGGATTACCCTGCAGTTCGTCGAACAAACTAGGCTGTGAATCGATCATACAGCCCACTTCATTGCGCATACCCTACTGCGCATCGAAGTTTTAGCAATTGGTGACCGTGGCATAATACGTGGCATTCTATTATCCAAGATGACGGCAAACGTACTCGAGCCGTGAGCGTCTGAACGAGTTTAACAATGACAGAGGAGCTAAGAAGTACTGGCTGGAATAACAAATTATATCAATTATCAGCTAAATATCAAGCCTGAAACAATAATTATTACAAACTACTGGGAGACTCGATCGAGGAAACACGCACGTTTTAAATCCGGTTTTAAATATAAATGTATAGCTCTCCTTTATACTTTTGTATAAAGCAGCTAGGGATACCAAATCAGCTTTGAACATTGGAATTTACACCTTCAGAAGTCTTATGTTGCGAGTATCAAATGGTCATCAAACGTACAGCCTAGTATATTGCGCATGCGCATGCTCTTCTGCGCATTAGAATATTTTAAAGACCTGTGGAGGAAAACAACTTCAAAGGCGAGACATTTTATTTTAGTTTACAGCATTATTGAAAACAATTGATACATCCACAAGTCCTGATTTTATTTTTAAAACATGATGAAAATGTCCTCATTAACTCCTTATTATAACTTATTCTATAAACTACAGTGCTTTACAAGGATTTCCAACACTGAGTAACATCGTATTTAAACACACATAGAAATACAATAATTTTATGTGTCGCCTTTCAGCCAATTAGCAATTTCCACGTCACATGCTTACCCTTGCTTTGAACAACAGGGCCCAGGTCCAAGTATTGTTTATAAAATAAATCAAACAATACATGGATGCTTGGATATATGGAATTGATCTGCGTGCCCATGTATTATTCTCTATTTACACAGCTCACCCCATAAAATATTTCTCATCACCCAACTAGCCGACCCATAATTATGTTACATGCAAATTGATGCTATCTTGAAATCATGCAGCATGCTAGTTGAAGGGCTGTGTGTGACACTAGGGCATAAGTGACTGCCAATCAAATTCTAAATTCTCCTTCAAGATCTTTGTTTTTTAAGTGAGAATTTAGAATGTAATCAGGAGTCACTTACGCTCTTGTTGCACAAAGCCCTTCAATTAGCAATCAGCAATATCTGTTGCAATCTTGAGATCACTGTATAATGAGCCAATAATTATTTTCTTTTTCTGGAAATGGAAACAAGATGTTAAATGCTCAAAATAGGTTCTCAATCGTCCTGACAAATTACCTACTGATACTATAGCCAACAAATACAAAAACTTTGTACAAAGGTTAACAAAACTCCTGAATCGGCAAAAAGAATTGGCTCTTGCATTTCATCAAAGCTTACTTCTGCGTGGAAACCATACCACAAATTTTCCTAAGGCTGGGATAAGAATCCTAAAGGACATTGTTTTTGACAGGGTGAAGGCATACAACCTAATTCAAGTATTTGATTTCATTACGATAACCCTCGAGTCATATTATCAAAACCGACTTCTCTCCATTGCACATAACAGGTTGGACCGTTTTGTTGCAAATAGATTTAAGAACTTGAAGACAAGGTATCAGCTTCGATGCTATCACAAAGTTAAAAACTAGTGATAGTTCATATTCTGTCCAAAGCATGCATTGATAAAAGAGATCCTATGTGGTAGACCTAAGCATTGGAATTTGTGAATTTCCCATAGGGGCAACTGGCCAGCCATGTAAACATCAGGCTGCTGTCATCATCAAATGCAGGGTACCATGCTTGAATTTTATTCCATTGCTACATACATTTGGTAGGCAGCAGTATGCAAAACTTTCACTTGGAGAGAAAGCAAATGACTTAGCATTCTGTGCTTGTCTTTTTCAAAAAGACCAAAGCTCTCCCCAGTCTAGCCAGCATGTACTTGAAAATATATGTGACACATATGTAATGACAGATTGTCCTGCTACAGAGTTTGTTGCTGATAAAAGAACAGACATTAACAATATTAATGCTGTACTAGAAGAGAACCAAACCGATGATCCAAACACTATTGTTTCAGTTAAGGAAAGAATTAAATGTATTTTAAAAGATCTCTCAAAAATTTTTAAACAAATGATATTAACTTAGTTTCACGGGTAAATACATTGTAAGTTCTGTGAACGCTATCAGAAAATGGCTCATGAGATAAATAACATATGTCAAGTAGCATCAGCTTTTCATCAGTTTGCCAGTGTTAGAGCACACTCAGTAAGTAAAAAAGAAAACACACCTCTGAGAAGGTATGGGAAAATAATTGCAATCCAAGCTACTGCAGCAGGCAGGCGGACTGTGGGACCAACAAAGGGAATGAAAAAGGCTGCCCAGGGTCGTCCTGCAAATATAGGCACTAAGAAGTGCAGCCAAGAGCTGCCTGGATATCTTACGCCAAAAAGGAAAAAAAATTAAGCATCCCAAACAGCAGCATTCATTGTCAAAAAATGCAGCCAGTAACCAGCAAAATGCAGGAAATTTAGCTACTATACTGTATAAATTGCAGCTACAATTTGTTTTCTATCAATAAATTGTTACAAATCGTACATGTAACATGTTTCCTTCATTCAGAATTTTGACTTTTGTGTTAATAATAATAATTATTAGTACAGCAGTTTTAAATTATACATCCACCACATCACTGTTTTTGTGGACAACAAAATAATGGAGCAGGACTACAATACATGCATGTATGTACACCTCGCACAATTGAAGGGCTGTGTGCAAAAAGGGCATACAAGTGTCTCCTGATTAGATTTTCAATTCTCCTTCAATTTCTTTGTTTTCTAAGGGAGAATTTAGAATGTGATCAAGGGTCAAGTACTTACGCCCTTTTTTCACACAGCCCTTCAATTTATGGTACATGATAATATTCCCACAAAATTTTTTTTATTTAGGATAGTTTATCACAGTATGTCCTCTTATTTACCAGCATGAATCCACAATAATTTGACCATGCAATGATGCAAAACATGGTAAGTAAACTACCCTAAATTTGTTTTTATAACAACAACCAGAAATAGTGAAGCGGAAAATCTTTGAAAACAATGGAAATTGTGGGAGAAAGTTATTTTAGTATGCGCTTGATGTAATCCGTGACAGGAGCAATGCCACAATCCGTGGTATGTCCTTATCTCCCATGGCAATAAGCCAAACAGAAAATGAGAAACTGAGCAATTGTTGTAAAAATATTAATTTACCTATAAGTATTCAGTGTGAAATACTAAGGTATTCAGTGACAGTGAGTGCATGTATTTGGTGTTGCTGCTAATGTTAAAACCTAGAACTTTGTAAAGAAGTACTTGTAATAGCTATAGTAATCATGGGATATTATAGTACATGTACTTACTATACGTATTAAGCAGCCTGCTTACATGTACAATGTTGACCATCCCAGAAAATATTTTGTTTCCCAATTTTGCTGCTGGATTACATCTTGCATTTAATCGACTATGGACTGAGGACGATTGAGAACCTATTTTGAGCATTTAACATCTTGTTGCCATAAATAATTATTGGCTCATTATACAGTGATCTCAAGATTGCAACAGATATTGTTGATTGCTAATTGAAGGGCTTTGTGCAACAAGAGCGTAAGTGACTCCTGATTACATTCTAAATTCTCACTTAAAAAACAAAGATCTTGAAGGAGAATTTAGAATTTGATTGGCAGTCACTTATGCCCTAGTGTCACACACAGCCCTTCAACTAGCATGCTGCATGATTTCAAGATAGCATCAATTTGCATGTAACATAATTATGGGTCGGCTAGTTGGGTGATGAGAAATATTTTATGGGGTGAGCTGTGTAAATAGAGAATAATACATGGGCACGCAGATCAATTCCATATATCCAAGCATCCATGTATTGTTTGATTTATTTTATAAACAATACTTGGACCTGGGCCCTGTTGTTCAAAGCAAGGGTAAGCATGTGACGTGGAAATTGCTAATTGGCTGAAAGGCGACACATAAAATTATTGTATTTCTATGTGTGTTTAAATACGATGTTACTCAGTGCTGGAAATCCTTGTAAAGCACTGTAGTTTATAGAATAAGTTATAATAAGGAGTTAATGAGGACATTTTCATCATGTTTTAAAAATAAAATCAGGACTTGTGGATGTATCAATTGTTTTCAATAATGCTGTAAACTAAAATAAAATGTCTCACCTTTGAAGTTGTTTTCCTCCACAGGTCTTTCAAATATTCTAATGCGCAGAAGAGCATGCGCATGCGCAATATACTAGGCGTTTGATGACCATTTGATACTCGCAACATAAGACTTCTGAAGGTGTAAATTCCAATGTTCAAAGCTGATTTGGTATCCCTAGCTGCTTTATACAAAAGTATAAAGGAGAGCTATACATTTATATTTAAAACCGGATTTAAAACGTGCGTGTTTCCTCGATCGAGTCTCCCAGTAGTTTGTAATAATTATTGTTTCAGGCTTGATATTTAGCTGATAATTGATATAATTTGTTATTCCAGCCAGTACTTCTTAGCTCCTCTGTCATTGTTAAACTCGTTCAGACGCTCACGGCTCGAGTACGTTTGCCGTCATCTTGGATAATAGAATGCCACGTATTATGCCACGGTCACCAATTGCTAAAACTTCGATGCGCAGTAGGGTATGCGCAATGAAGTGGGCTGTATGATCGATTCACAGCCTAGTTTGTTCGACGAACTGCAGGGTAATCCGTTCATCATTCGAGCCGCATCTTTGTGTTTCTAGGTCATTTGGTACTCGCAACAGAATAGTTCTGAAGGTGAAATTCGTTGTTTGGAAGCTGAAATTCGTATTGCTAGTTGAGCACTCGACATGGTTTGGTCTTCGACTTCGGACTATTCAAACTCTTGACGGCAATATTTATTGCTGTTGGGATCGAAACGCCGATAGGATTATTACATATGTCCAGTATCATAATTCTCATTGTAAGATAATATTCATTTTTAGTATGAAATGAATAAATCTTATTCAATTTGCTGATAAATGAAGCTGTTCGTTACATCGCGATTGGGATAGTCGCCATATTGGATTATACAATATGTGTATAGTAGACAATTGTGTTATGCTTCACCAATTGCTAAACAAAATTATGCGCAGAAGGGGATGCGCAATGAACTAGGCTGGAAAAAAAAAATCGCCCGGTGAATCGGTTACAACTAAAATCATAGTATCATCACAGGCAGCCCAAGCTCAAAGTTTGAATTTATTTGACAGTTGAACTACGAAGGTTCAAACATCCAGAATATCTGGTATTTTATTGCACTAAATGGCAAATGAATAACACAATAAACTTGCTTTGATGAAGATTAAGTTGTTGTGTCTTGAATTTGGGGGTTTGGGGGCCGATTTAACGAGTTTCTAGGAAACTTGGATTCACTCTACATTAAGTTAGGAAAGGCAGGCAAGCGGACGCGATGGCGTGTTCACATACCTGTCATCTCCACGGCAAAAATGACCCTTAAATCCACTCAATCGACGTGATACTTTTGGATCCCGTAGACAGATCTCCTTGCTGCGTATCCTCCAAGTTTCATGACCAAACATTCAAAGACTACCGAGAAATGATTTTTGTCACCTCGAATTTCGCCGTCCCAAACACCTCTTCACACTTTGACGAGCCACCGGAAGTCCAACCGAAAGGATGCCTCGTTTTGGAGTTGAAAATCACCGCCGCACCAATTGGATGGGAAAGCTCCAAAACGAGGCATCTGAATGAGAAAAATTAAAATCTGAATGAGAAAAATAATTTGAAAAGGTTCTGGTAGTTGTAGCTAGAACGCCATAATGAAAATGTCCTATTGAAATTTGCATAGCGTGCAGGAACAGCCGAATACATCTGTATTGTTCTCTCAATTATTTTTATTGCCGGGTGTTGTTAGCACCATATAGTCATACATGTTACTGATACATTTTTTTTTGGTTTGAATCGATTCTAAAACTTATTTTCAGCTGACTTTCCATATACCACCCTATACATTAGCTTGACATGCAAGATAAAGACTTCAATTGTTTTTAATAAAACAGCTTATGTCCTTTAAAAAGCTATACACAAGCACATCAACGGTAACACTGATCAGAATCATGCGGCGGCCTTGTAACAGATTCCTACATCGATCACCACTAATGAGTGCTTAAACGACCACTTGTTTATCTCAAGCATAACAGGTTACTTTATAGTTCATCACTTTTTACAATTTTATGTCCAGATGCGACAAAAGTGATGTCCGATAGCCCAGGGCAGTGAATCATGTCGGGCTGGTAGATCAGTTTGACAACTTGCCGGATAGACAAGAATCAAAGTAGGCCCGCTTCTAAGTGAAATGAGGTACTCGGGCAAGCTTCAATTTTCTTTTTCTTCTAACCCTGTATGTTGTGTTCATTTTTGCCACTGAAACTTATCTCAGAATTGCCGATTCTAATGCACATTCAACTATCATACAAAAGCCAAGCTAGATTTCTGATTAGTCTCACGTTTGACGTTTTAATATATTAAATAGCATTAACATCATATACTGACTATAAGAACTTATCAATAACTTAAGCCAATTAACATCTTAATAAATACTAGCATTTAGATTTCTTCTTAAGATATTCTTCAATATAGCAGGTAGTCCTTCTGTTCTTATTAACTTGAACTATCTGCAGTCTTTCATACTATTTGTGGTAAATCTATAGTTTTTTTATAGTATATATACATTTTTTTATATTATTTGTGGTAATAATTTTCAACAATAATCATTTTCCTTTTTAGAGTAGCCACAGTTCTGTCAAGACCCCTATTTATTATTATTTATGATACTAGTTAAGTCTATTAGTACATGGTTTAAATCATAAACCTCATTAAGGAATAATCTGAATACTGCTTATATTAAGTACCAAACAATACACATTCAATGCCCAAGAATGGGTTTATAGAAGAAAGCTAAGGGCTCATTTCTTTGTTTATGACATTTTTAAGAACTTAAAGTTATTATCATAATTAACCACTGAAGTAACACAGAGAATTAAGATCTATATCTATACAGTCATTACCCAATTTGTATGTTTAGATTTTGACAATCTGACTAAATTAATCACACAATTTGATAAATTTGATACACGCTGACTAAAATGTACAGTACTGTGAAAACTTATTTCCTTAATTTATAGTCTGACGTATCATCCGTTTCCCCAGTCAAAAATCCTCGGACGGACAGGCTATTTAATATAGAGTTTTTTTTATATTTCATCGCCAAATTAAAAGCACAGTTGCTTCTTTTCTTGATCAGTGCTTTTGTTTTCTTAATATAAGACAATGCTGGGCTCCCAATGCTGGAGTTGATCCAGGGTATTAATAGAATCCACAAATACCATAGACGCTAGCAGGTCAAATATCGTGTTAAACAACAGTTTCTGTGACTCCATCGTGCAACGAACTCGTGTACCTAACGACATGGATCAACGCAGTGGCATTATCACTGTTCACCACATCGTCGTAACTTGGAGGAGGTGGCTCATTGTTCTCCTCACTGAATAAAGAACCATATGTTGGCAAGGATTCAAGCGAGTTATCGGTAGTATTTGCCACGTCTTGTCTTACTGTGAATGATGGAATCATTCCAGATGGTAGTAAGGTTTCACTGCCCTCGTGTTGACAAACTGTTCCAGAGTTAAGTGACGTCATCTCTCGGTAAAACATGTCCCTTAGTCCTCTTCGGATCTGGTTTTGATCCATCAATTGAACAACAGAAATACTATTCGTTTCACGGTCGTACGAGACCGTTTCGGTACAAGAAACTGTGTTAGATAAATTGCTAGATTGTTGTTGTCTGTTATTGCGCTCAGATACTGCGGTAAACGGTTCACTGTTGTGATCGTGAGAGCCCCTTGCTCTTTCACGACCTCGTGTCTTTGGTCTCACGCAGTGTCTCGTATTATTACTTCCTCTTTCTCTGATGCCTTCATCCGTATCTTCAACTTCCCACTCTTCTCTTGCCAAGGATCCGTAATTAGCATATCGACGCCTGATATACTGGAATACCTCCTTCCAGCAACCTTCAGTGTAACAAAGAACGAAAACAGCGAATCCTAAAACTCCAATTATTATAATAAACGGCAGAAAACTCGTGAATGCTTTGGGTGGCTCCATCTTTGTACACTTGTTGTCCGTACACTCGTAGTTCACTGGACAGTGAGTGTTATTAGTGCAACCTTTTAGTTCACATCTCAAACGCTTCGAACAGGCAATACAAACGTGTTGTATACACAGCTCCTTCCGTGAGCAGTCCTCGTCTCGATTGCATAGTTCGCTACATCGAATCTTCTTCGCCGTACAGTGTTGTTTACAACAGTACTGGCCTTCATGGCAGTCTCTATCGATTGAACACGAATTCACAGATGAACAGACCACTAGGATGATTACAAACACAGCAATCCGTAACCTTACAGCCATTATTATCGGCGACAACTCCCGAAAACTCCCGCCGTACTTCATGTTTCCCGGCCGCGTGACTTACTAGAGTATGCAAATTTCGTAAGTTTATTGTCTTTTATATGAAAGAATCAGTCAGTCTGTAACACGAACCCAGCTCGCCATGTTTGTAAGACGGAAGTAAAGGGGTGCTGGCTAGGTCACGCGCGTGAAACAGAGAACACGGTCGTCTGCGGAAACCATTTCCTTGCCCACTGGAACGTCTCGGATGTTACTCAAGAAGACTGTTGCTCAATTTCTTTGACGTTTCAGTGACGCCCCACCGACATAATACCTAGGCCTCGTACATTCCAGATATATATGTGGTTGTTTACCATTTACACAGAAATTCCGGTGTAAATGGTACACAAAATTTCCCGATCGGTAAAAAACGTTTACCATTTGTACACAAACATCGTTCCGTATAAGGCCTGGAACTAGTACGACCGACTGGGAATTGTAAATGGTACACAAATTCCGGTTTGGGACCGACCTTTTCAGGCGTTCCAATAATTTCGGAAATTTTCCGAAAAAACGAATCGAAAAAACGTTTACCATTTAAATTCCAACCGAAATTTCCGGAATTTCCGCGTAAATGGTAAACAACCAGTTTCGTTTCAGATACACGGGATGTTAGTTTCAAATTCGTCTAAGGCCATCATGTGTTAGTCTGGCTCGTGATCTGTGGGTCGGTCGGTCGCCTACCCCCCCCTCTCCCCACCCCCCCCCCCCCCCCCCCCCCCCCAAAAAAAGGGCAAAACGTAAAGAAGACTCGCGTAAAAATGTTGTGGATTAACAATTCGCATGAAAAAAAAACGAAGAAACGAAAACGAAGACAGCTCGGAAAAGAGGTGTAAGTTATGAAATTATTCTTCAATCTTTTTCGTTTGATTATACTTTTCCACAAACCTGGGTCGGTCAGGCGATGGTAAACGAAACATTTTAATGCTGAGATGGCCTAACTCAGTCGAACTGAATACTATGGAAACAATATTATTTGATAGAACTGATCGAAATCCGTTCAGACAAAAACAATCAAGCCTTACTGTTACATTTGTATTATTCATATTGGTGTATGTCAGGAGCCATTTACTACTACTACAAACGCAATACTACAGTTTTGCCGGTTCGTGTATTAGTGTTTCCTCTCGGCACGGTTTGGTAGATAAGGTAACTCAGTAGCTCGAGAGCAAAGTCTTTATGGACAGTTTCAGTCTTGCCTGCAGTTAGTTGAAACATATTTTCTCTATTTCGCACTGACTGATTGACAGCTTTGTCAGCGTTAAATCGAGTATATGATAGTAAAATAATAAATAAACAACTTTATTTACGTGTCTAGTCAGTTCTAGCTGACCTTAACTGAATTAGATTCCTCGGTGGGACTGAAATCCGGAGAACCTGGAGAAAAACCCTTGAAAAACGGAAAAATAGACTGTTTTATTTATCATGATTTAATTGGCATGGGCGGAAGGATATGACCAAGCCCAGCTTAATGCGGCGCGGTTGCCGCCTATTTTAACTGCTACTGAGTTTCGTTGTCACGTACTATTGTAGAGGAGAAAGTTCCAATCCCTACCAACCCATGGAGACAATCGCGATGGTCTATGTAATATAATGGCAATAAACCCAACGAGATGTTGTGTAATGGCATGCCCATACTGATACCACAGGCAGCCCAAGCTCTAATCTAGTAATACTGACAGCGTTTGTATGGGAATTTTAACGAGCTAGAAATACGAAAGAATTAATGAATAAAATGTCTTACCTTGCTTCCATAGTGTATTACTTGCTGTCTGTGTGGCAACAGGGTTGATATGAAGCGATTTTAGCGAGTTTTCATTTTCTCATATCAACCCTGTTGCCACACAGACAGCAAGTAATACACTATGGAAGCAAGGTAAGACATTTTATTCATTAATTCTTTCGTATTTCTAGCTCGTTAAAATTCCCATACAAACGCTGTCAGTATTACTAGATTAGAGCTTGGGCTGCCTGTGCTGATACAAGCAGTAATTCTGAAAAAAAAGATAGTCTGATTTGTCACGAGGCCCGTGCTAATTGAGTAATACAGTACCGCTTGAGACCTGCAGTATTATGCCGGATTGGACCATTATACTGTAGTTCTATTGTTTTTGTCGGCTGCTCGTTCAAAAGTTTATGGTGTTTTGTATTGTTGGGTAGGGCAAGACTGTGGTTTGTTTCGAACGGTACTGTCTGGCCGGATCGTGCTAATCAGTTTTTTACCCAGGATTACATTGTTGTATTTCTTCCCACATTTTTAGTGTCAACTTACAGGAAAGTTCTTACGGTGGGTTGGGTAGATCAGGTACTTTGACCTTGATTGAATTGAATTGATAGTTAGGAACTCATAAGGAAGTCCTGAATTTGTCCTGTCACTTAGTAGATACCCCCCTCGTTCATTTAATCTCTAATTATCATTCTAAATACATACCGTGATGCTATACGCACAGTACACACGCACACATAAGGCTTACTTTTATTTACACACGATAGTATTTAAAGCTGGCAGCTTGTGGGATCGACCGAATAAAAACCCAAACAAAAGAAATAAATGTACAATCCATCATTCTAAAACCTAGCTGCTATATATAATATATAACTACAATAACAAAGTATCATAATACTGTTTAACGTTTATCGTTCTCTATAATTTACAACGACAAACTCCCTTTCTCTTATACATATCTACTTGCTGATGTGTCATATAGCGATGTTTCGTGTTTATAAACATTACAGTCGTTATGCTAATGTACAACCATGATTTCAAAAGGATCTCTGGTTCGCACATTAATGACAATGGATAACGTGGCAGTGAACATCGCTATACTACTTATATATATACTTGCTAATGTATCGTATATACTTGTTAATCATTACTTAAAATGAAGACATGCCACAACAGTTATATAACGGCGGAATAGCAATATCATTCAGATGTAGAAATCCACGGATGCGGGGCTGGCGTCCTTACATACGCTACATCTCGGTGACTAGTTGGTATCTTTACACCTTGGGCTATATTTAGATTAGGGAGGGATATAAGAAGGTTGTTACTGAAAGAAACTAAATCGTTATTTTTATGGCCATTTTATTACGCGAGATTACTTAGATTATAATTCAGTGTGATTGGATTCAACTTAGGCCCCTTCGCAGACATTCTAACTTCATGTGGCAACACAGGCAGCCCAATCTCATGATTTGTGTATTTATACGCTTACAAGAGGGGCTGAATGGGGGGGGGGGGGGGGGGGGGGGGGTACCAATATCAGTTAACAGCTAAATTTTTAGCAATTTATCAGTTATCAGTTAAATTTTGCTGTTATCAGTTAAGTTATATAAAAAGACTACCCTAACCTGATTTGAATACATATTTGCTGGTATGAAATGAATAATAACCGCTAATTCAACATCAAATACTACATTTTGTCTATTCAATAGATTTTTCTAGTATCAGATAACTCTGATGTGTCATGTTTAATATTTGACTATTATCAACTGGATCAAATCTGTCGAAAACCATCCGAAAAGCCAATAATAGCATGTGACGTTACGTCATTTTAATAAAAAATAATGAAATATCAGGTAACAGCTATCTCACAAATATCAGCTAACAGCTAAAAAAATGTAAAATTCTCAGTTAACAGTAATATTTTTGGCCATTTCTCAGTTATCAGTTAACCCCATTCAGCCCCTCTTACAAATATCGCTTGAATAGTTCATATTATAAATCTTTCCAAAACATGTATGTTAGACAAATAAATACACGACTTCACCCTACAATGTTTCAGTTGTGGTCATTCATACCTCTGAGCTATTCTAGGGTCGTTTCCGCTGTTTTTTTTCCGAACGTCTTTCCCTCACCTCCTAATAAAAGGTTCGAAAAAACAGCGGAAACGACCCTAGAATAGCTCAGAGGTATGAATGACCACAACTGAAACATTGTAGGGTGAAGTCGTGTATTTATTTGTCTAACATACATGTTTTGGAAAGATTTATAATATGAACTATTCAAGCGATATTTGTAAGCGTATAAATACACAAATCATGAGATTGGGCTGCCTGTGGTGGGAAGTACGTGAAGTAGATACTTTTCAGTATACAGGTAACTCCTTCAGTAAATTAAAAAATAATAAACTGTTATCAATAGAGGCCCTAAATTAAAAACACATTTGATCAAATACTATAAGAAACTGTTGTTATGCACTAAAAATATGTAAGCTTAAACTATAGAATTATAAGACTAATGCGAATAATATAATATATATACTAAGAGAGTGAAGTATATGTATGGAAATGTTGATAATCACAAATTACGATTAAAAACTCAGTATACATCCGTAATAATAAAATGATTTCTTGCTAGATTCTATTCTAACTCTAGGCAGATGCAGATTGTTACTTTGTCTGGTTGATCTCTTAATAATGTCTCTATAATTTGTAAAAAACTGGGGCGCCCGGCCATACATCTTTTAACTAACTTTAAAATGTGCTTCTCTCGTCTTGCTTCTAGGGTTTCATATCTAAGGTAATTCAAGTATAGCTAGGGAGATCGGAGCCATGTCTAATATTGAAAGAAGCGAGTCAACATGTTGAACGATATTGCCGATGGTTGAATGGAATAGAGAATGTCTCGATTTTCAACATGTTGACTCGCTTATTTCAGCATTCAACATGGTATGATACACGGTTCAACATTTTTTATTGCCAACAAATGTTTCACATCTTGGCAACAAATGTTGAACCGTGTATCACCAGATTATAAATGACACCATGGAATAAAGGGAAGGCATTTTTATTGCTGAAATCTTTCGTATTTCTAGCTCTAGAATAAGGTCGTTGAATTTCCACACAAACGCTGATCAGTTAAGTGATTATATAGAGAGCCTGTGAGCCTGTATTCCATTAAAGGGCCCTTTTACAAGAATGCAATCACGTGGTTGTGCTGCTGACTTCATTTATTTAAAGGCACTTGTACGAGATTGGTATACGGTTATTAACAAAACCTGTTTGTATAAATGTTACTTTTCATCTCCAATCGATTGTCGATATTTCTAAAAGAACGTTTTTAAAAATAGCTTGCCATGCAGCATCGATATCCATAGTAGCCTCCCCCGCAGCTCTTCTTAGAGATTCTCTCCTACCTCCCTAAGAAGAGCTGCGGGGGAGGCTACATCCATAGCATCGCCTTTCCCATGCATGGAGATCACAAGCTCAATAGGCCCTTTGCAGCTAACAGTCACGTGCTGATATAATACTTCATTAACGAATGAATTGAGCTCGTGATCCCCATGGGAAAGGTGTTGCCATGAATACTGGAGAGCAAGCTATCTTCAAAAACGCAGTGTTAGAAAGATCGGCAATCGATTGGAGGTGGAAAATAGCAGTTTTGCTAATAACAACACCGATCTCGTACAAGGCCTGTAAATAAATGAAGTCAGATATGTTTTGCTCTCCAGTACAACCACGTGATTTGTTAGCTGCAAAGGGCCACGTGACTGTATCCTGCTAAGGGCCTATTATATCAGTTATGCACGAGAATGAATCAAGGAGTTGACTGTATCCTGCTAAGGGCCTATCATATAAGTTATGCACGAGAATGAATCAAGGAGTTGACTGTATCCTGCTAAGGGCCTATCATATCAGTTATGCACGAGAATGAATCAAGGAGTTGACTGTATCCTGCTAAGGGCCTATCATATCAGTTATGCACGAGAATGAATCAAGGAGTTAACATGCACTGAGAGCATTCTCAGAAATCAAAACCAAGGGCGTTAGCCCGAGCCCGTGGCTTTGAACCGATTTAAAAGTCACTGAGTCATGTATAGCTATTTCCTGCTGGCTAGAAAAGTTCGTATCTTGTTAAAGGACTTATTACCGCCAGTGGAAAGAAGAAGGCTAGAACGACGGCATTAAAAAAATTGCCTTAATTACAAATTACAATAACTGCACGTGAAATCGTAAGCAGTCGCCTACATTTCAACCCTTGTCTGCAAAAACACCGCGAACGTAAGAAAGAACGTAAGTTTTTCGTTCGGCGTGAACGGAACTCTATGCTCATCATATTTTTCGAAAATCTGGTTGTGAGAAACAATTAAAGACGAACAAAGGAAAGAGTAAACACCAAATTTCGGCAGAAAACGGCCTCTCTACGTCCCGTCGTCACTGCCGTCGCCGTCCTGGTTGCTCAGTAAGTTCCCTATTGTCTTAGGAGGGAGTGGGACTGAATTCAAAACCCGGGACAGAATTCAAGACCTGCCCTGGGTTTTGAATTCAGCCCCGTTCTCCTTTTATAGCGGTCTCAGGTTATAATTATATAGCGGTCTCAGGTTATAATTATATTAGCCTGCTAGCGGCTGTTAGGAATTCTTTTTCTCCCCTTCCCCTCCCCCCTCCTTCCCTTTTCTCCTCATTTTGACCGCGCGACACAGGTAGCCCAATCCGAAAACAAATTAGCAAAAAAACACCCAATAATAAGGTTACCTTATTATAGGAAATTAACAATGCACTTTATTAACGCGATTTTACAAAATTCGCGTTAATTTAATGTATCTTAATTAATGTCGATGTAAATTTAATGCACGCTATTTTACAACATTGTTATTTTAAAGCACCTTTATTTCATTTCAAAACCTTATTAGTTCATGACTCCTCTATTGGCTCTTCAGAGTCACTATTGCGGTTTGGTTTCCGTCAATCAAACGAGTGAGCAGCTCTTGGTGATTTCACCGTGAGGCTTTGAAAGATCTTTTGAATTGATAGGGTCTAGTTAGGCTTCAAACCCAAATTTTCGGCTTTAAAAAAAACTTAGAAACATCCGTGCACTTGTCTTGGAAGGTTTTATTGACGGAAGCCAAAACGCAGTTTGGCGTTCAGAAATGTAAAGTGCGAGTTTGCAGAATTATGAAAATCGCAGTAAATAAAGCAAGATGCTTATCGAAAAATTCGCGTTAATTTAATGCATGTAAACCTAACTTTTGAAAAATTCGCGTTAATTTAGTGTAACGTAAATTTTCTTCGCGTTGTCAACGTGCATTGTTAATTTCCTATAATAAGGTATGCCTGTTATATAATATCTCCATTGTGTTGCATAAGTTCGGTCTCGTATGTGTACTCTGTATGTTATCACGTACACTAGTAACTTCAGAAGTCAATCACTTAGTTCAAGTGCTCTTTCCTTAATATAGTTTCGGCGATGTTTGGGATATAATATGTTTCGCATTTTCGAAATTCTTCTTAATTCATCTTTTTTAAAAAGTTTATCAAAGGTCAGTTCGCAAAAACATGTGAAAACTATTGGACAAGTTTGAGGCCATAAAATCAACTTGACCAACTTCATCCAGTTAATTCAGTGCCAAGAGTTTCGTTCATAGCAACCAATTGCAACTATTCCTGGCAAATGATTTATCTTTCCATCTCTCTTGGAAACGGATATTTCAACCTTATCATGACTTGTAACTTAATCTAAAACATGCACAACAAATACCGTATTTCCTCGATTAAGCGCCCACCCTCGATTAAGCGCCCCCCTCGATTAAGCTTTGGCAACAAAATTTGAAATAAGCGCCCCCCTCGATTAAGCGCCCCCCCCCCCTCCCCCCCCCCCCTCCCCCTCCCCCAATAAATATGGCACAGTAAGAGAGATGGCATACAACTTGCGTTTTATTACAAAGTTACGGCATGTTCCTATATGTATAGTACGTATTAAAGTTATGTTTGGCTGATAAGGAAATTAGTTTCTTTTCTTCCAACTCACAGTCCGTGATTATTAAGACCATGTGCTTGCATAGCTCTTGTACCCGAAGCAGCTCGTTATTCAGCCTTCTTCCCATTTCAACGCTTTGGGTAAATGCTGTGAAACAGCCAGGGACGACAAGACCAATTTCCAGTTTCCGTGAGCCATTAAGCGCCCCCCTTGGCAACAAAATTTGAAATAAGCGCCCAGGGCGCACGGTAAGTGTTTGATTTGCATTTGTGTTTTGAGCTGTTTTCGAGCTAAATGTAGCTGTAACCGAGTCGTTCGATGATATGTTTCAGCTTTTCGGTCCAGCTGAACGAGTGATGGTAATGAAGGCAATCCAATAATAGCCTGATTTGTCTGAGACTATACAAATGTCGTCCAAAAAGTAATGCTTCTTCAATTTTTACAAGGGCACCCAACGAGTACTTTTTAAAATACGTTTGAAACCAGTTGTCTGCAGCTTATCTAGCCATTTTAAGGCGCCTATACTATGTCTTTTGACGTATTCTAGGAAGCTATTAGCTGTTCGGATTTCAGTTCTAGGTGGAAATCGCGTCAACCGAAAATATACTATGGCAAAATATTCCCGGCCTACGAATTTGTTAGTCCAAGTTCATGTTGCAAAGTTTTGTGGAGGTACGAATTTTTTAGGGATTCTTTTTTCCTTTTTCCCTTATTCTTAGGGAATGAAAATGTGTTGTTCTGACTCTATTGCCGATCAGACGAATTGGGACGTACGAATATTTTAGGGACTGAAACCTTTTAGTCTCCCTTTTCTTCTATAATTTTCTAGGGATTGAAAACAAATTTTCTAACCAGTATTTCAGAAAACAATTTTCTAGGGACAATTTTTTTAAATCCGAAAGTTTTAGGCTAACTTACTCTCCCGAAAAGCTTTTTAACCGAAAACTTCGTTGGGTGCCCTTGTTTTTAGAGGCCATCTACCGAGCTCTGCATGCCCTGCATGCGTTATTCGTGGCAGTCTTGCTAACACCAAGTAGCATTTTACAAAATTTAGTGTGTACCAGTTCAGATGGATCTTTTTCTGTGTTCTTCTTTATACCTACTCCCCATATTTCACTCACATAACGTAAAATTGGTTGAGTATCGAATAATTTGATGGACAGGGAGACATCAGTTCTAAAATTCTGACCCATTTCTTTACGTAGTTCGAATAAAGCTTTAAGACCTACTTTCTTTAGTTCTTGTCTCGCCAAATCGAAAGTACCAAGGGTTGTAAACATAAAACCGAGATATTGATTTTTCATTTTCTAGTTTTGTATTATTATAATAGAAACGATAATTATTCATTCGCTTTCCGTTGTTATTGAATATAGTAACCTTAGGTTTATCTAAATTTACACTTATTCTGGACTGATGATTTTGAGTAGTCATATCTGATAGTGTAACTGATTTGTAGTCCTTGTTCGGTTTTGGACATTATAACTATAAAATCATCAGCGTACAGTTGATTTGATGATTTTGCGTTTGGACCAATTCTGAACTTAAGTTATTCTGGTAAATCGTGTAAAATACGTTAAAAAACGTACGTGACAACATACATGTAGTCCTTGTTTGACTCCTAAGAAACATTTGAAGCTCTGTAGATGTGACCGAGTTATCCATCTTACCTGCTGATTTGTCGTTGGTGTACATAGAGACAAGGAGGGAATAGAAATTGTCCTGTTATTCCTACCTTTTTTACTTTTTCGAATAATTTGCTTCTTGCTGGTATGCTATCAAACGCTTTTTTAAAAATCCACAAAACAAGTAATTTATAAGAGGGTCTGAATGGGGTTAACTGACTACTGACAAACGGCCTTCAAAATAACTGACAACTGACAAATGACGATTTTTTTACTGACAACTGACAACCGAAACATAACTGACAACTGACAAATTTGGTTTTTGTGGGTCAAACATAGTAAATTTTCTCTAGTAATGATTAACTAGGCCTAACTGACAACTGACAAATGGCCAAAATTTTAACTGACAACTGACATGTAGACCCCCCCATTCAGACCCTCTTATAACAAGTTCCTCTTTTTCTTAGGTTTACTTTTGACATACTTATCTTTTTTTTCTAAAGCCGCCTTGGTCATCTTTTTATCCATATAATCTTTATTTGTTAAGTATCGAAGTAAACAGTATCCATGGAGTGTTGTCAAATAATGCCATTTTAATGCAGTGTGACACTGTATTCTGGAAAAGAGATTTTTTTTACAATTGATAATATAGTTTCAATGCAAACTGCAGGCATAGTTTAAAAGTGGGCGTGACAGAGCACATGGTTGCCTGTATACCAAAGTGTTCATCACAATACAATCAAAACAATGGGAATATGCATATCTAGTGGTTACTGCAAATTATTTTAATAAAGTTTAGCATTTGACCCCCCCCCCCCCCCCATACTTTAGGCCTTGGTTCTCAAAAACAGACAACTGACCTAGATAGAAGTGCTTTCATTTCTGCTCCTAGCTCCCGTCTGGAAAGTAGTTTCACATAAAAAAAAATCATCTCCACATGTCCATGCAATGCTGTGATTTTCAATGAAAATAACCATGATTTCAATTTTTATGGTATAATGTTTAACCCTTTCATGCCCACATACCGGAATTTTCCGTATTTTACTGGGTACTTGATTTGTGAGTTTCAGTCTGAAAAAGTTTAAAGAGCTAGGCCCTGAGATTCCCACAAACCATAATGTATAGACAATGATCCTAGTGAACTGCATTGGGCATGTTAACAAAGAATAATTTTATCGAAATCCTCCTTTCTTTGCATAAGTTAACTACAGGTTACATTATTTCATTTCATAGAAAAAGACTAAAATAGCACTTCCAAAAAAAATTATTTCTCCTCAGATTCTAAATTTTCTCACAAAAATGCATATTTCACATAACATTTAGAGTTTCATGTTTGCACTAACCTCACTTTCTGTCTCCAAACAAGTAAACTTGCCCAGCACCAAGCCATTCTGTCCATAAGCACTTCACAGCAAGCTAAATTCATCCATAATGACCGCAAAGCATGCCGGGAAATCCTACCAAACAGCGACATGGCACTTCCCCCATCTTCATTCTTCAAAATATAGAAGAAGTTTAAAGCCATTTCGACCTAATAACTTCATATTGGAATCAATGGCAAGTAAATGTTGTCCAATATTTAAAACAACTTATGATAGGTGGCTCCAGATCCCCATTTATAAAGCCCACGCTAAAGTGACAGAAGAAGTCCTAGCCCATTCTACGAGTGTGAAATGAAGCTCGTTCTCCATCACAATAACATTGCACAGACTCCGTTCTTCGAGAAAGTGCTGATTCAAGCTCTCATCAGACTTAATGATGTCCTCCAGCACTGTATAAATGGTTAAAAAGGCTTTAAAAAACCTAAATTCTCTGTATTCCGCCAAACAAACTTCCCGCCAGCTGCGTTAAGTAATCCACAACTGCTTTCAAAATGGCTGTCTAAAAACTTTGAGCCCCCAGTATTATAGGTCAGTTGATAATTCCATGGTAACAATGACTACAGTTTACTTAGGGGGGAGGGTTCTTTTTGGTCTAGAAATAGCTAAAAATCAGTTCCAAAAACTCGGGGCTGAAAGGGTTAATGTCTTGAATGTACTGTGTTGGCAGTTTTGGGAACGTTTTGGATACAACAGAGATAGAGATGGTAATGTACAACTGTTTTCGCGACAAACCTCCTCGAGTCTCATGGCACGTTCATAATACATGTACATCCCTAGGCTCAGAGATAGAACGTGCTGCATTCTTTACTCGTCAGGGTGAATATAAGCTTAAAGTTCAGTTGAACGACGAGGAGATGTTAACTAACATCGATAAGTGAGGAAAGTGAGGAAAGCAAAGCTAAACAAAGCCATACAATAGCCAAACAAAAGCCAATGGAAAAGCTTAGTAATATACAGAATAACAATGTAATCAGTTCGAGAAATGATACGGTAAATATCACTGAAATGTCAAATGGTTTGAATTTGATGGTCGAACGCGAACAGCTGAACACTGTATTGTTATCTAGTAATGGCTTGAATACTGATCAATCTAGGAGTAGGAGGAACAAATCAAGATTAATTGTCTGCAGTTAGAAATCGTGATAGAGAACCTTCAAGAATACCAGTGAGAAAAATAATAAGCCTGTTTAAAAAAAAGTGTGGTTTCTTTGATCTTCCAGCCAGTTGACCTCCGGGTCATGCGCTGTTTATATTTGATAAAACGTTTGCGAGTTACATTTGGCTCGCGTTAGATTCCGAAAAACTCAATTCTGCGCCGATGTGGAACGGATAAAAACTTGTTTTAACTTCTTCGATATGGGATTTCAAAGTTCAGCGGGGCATTTTAATTTAAAGATCAATTTGATTTAGCCGACACCAGGAGCCCATGCCGACACTAAATAATAACTTTGTCACACAATCCTTGTTCAGATTGGAAGATTCCAGAACTACTTAGACTGCATGCGTCAACACAATTAGCCATTATCAAGCGAAGGTTCTAGACGTAATCAAGCTA
Organism: Actinernus sp. WN-2022; assembly: GCA_030867875.1. NCBI lineage: Eukaryota > Metazoa > Cnidaria > Anthozoa > Actiniaria > Actinernidae > Actinernus > Actinernus sp. WN-2022. The sequence goes on from JAOWCC010000577.1 coordinate 22,300,757, forward strand.
TGAATAGGTCGTTTATTCGACACACAATAGTAATTTAACTCGTGGATGCACGCATGTGCAGAACGAGTTATTGGGTTTAGGTGGATACGAGATAATTTATTCGTCGTTTTTTTCTGTGACTCGACGACTCCCCGTTGACTTTCCGAATGACCGTCCAAGGTTTCGAAAAGATTTGGTCATGCCAGGAGGTAATGGGCTCCTGGTCATACTGGAGAAGATGTATTTCACCCGTGAATAAGGGCTTCATTGTTGACAACTTACGGAGCCTAAGCTCTAATAGGCTATGGGAGTGGACAAGCTTAGTGCAAGGATGTTGAAGATTGCTGCCACTATTATCGCCCCATCTGTTACCAAGCTCATGAACATTTCTCTCAGGTCAGCGGTTTTCCCCAAGCCCAACCCCTGCCATTTAAGTCGGACCTCTTTAGCAATTTCAGGCTATTTTTAACACCACCCATTTTTAACATTGCAATGTTGGCTTTCTATCCCAACATTGTGAAGGGGGCGGGGACAAGCGAAGTCATATAAAATACCCGCGATGTGTCAGATGGGTTCGTTCAGTGTTCTGAATAGCATTATTTTGTCGGACGGTCCGTGGTTGTTTGTATAATTTATCCGACATGACAAGACACATTCATTTGTTTAATTTAGGTAGCCCTTATAGCACTGCTAGCTCCTTCCTGTTTTATTCAATGGATATGAAACTTTCAGGGAATTATCTTTAATGTTAAAGGCATACAATGAACGAAGACCGAAAACTATTTAGGATGAATATCGAATAGAAAATCATGATACAAAATAATGTTGCCTTATTGACACAAAAAGTAATTATGGATGTGTTTTCTATTTGTTGTACAACAACTATAACTGCTCAGAATGTGCTCATTCTAGTTCTTTGTATTAGTAATATATGTAGTTTAATCACTGCAAAAATGAAGTAGATCCATCAAATCCTTATAACATATCTTTGTTAAAGTCTAGGTGATTTTCCGAAATTTGTTATTAAAAGAAATGTTTTTATTAGAAGTCCAATAAATAGAAAGCAAAAGAAAAAACGGATTTCTAGACTTTCAACACGGTGTGGCTTATCAGGTTACAAATGCTAATTTAAAAAGCTAAAAATATATTATAAAAAAATATATCATGGCTATCACTAAAATGTACAAATATTTCTATCACTATAATATTTTATACACTCTGTCACTAATTATTTCATAATTGCATTATAAATTGGTTTCCAATAATTGATATATAATGAATAGACCCTTCCACGGTTTTTTTGAACTTTTGATATATATACACATAACAGCAAACTGACCGTCGAGCACTTCGAAGTTAGTCAAAATTTGAGAGTTATATCTTGAATAGGAGCAAAGTTATAGGCCCGCAAACTCGGAACATTTTACAGACGTTTGTATGGAATTTCGACTGGGGGGCATTTTGAGATTCTTCCAACACAGCATTTTGCTCGGTATTGGAGTCATGAAGCGCTCAATAGAACTCGTGCGGCGCGATTCTGTTAAAATTTTCCCACACTTGATAACAATAATCATAGTGTGGCTGTATTAAAGCAGTATATCACTGTTAACATAATGTTGATGGTCTGATACGTTTCAAAGCTCCAATACCGGAATCAATTTTCTTAGATGTGACTTCAATATGATTTGCCCATGTTAGGTTTTCATCGGCACTGTACCCCAAGAGATTTTGTTGTTGTGACTGCTTTATTCGGACATTATTTATTAATTATAAAGGCGCAACAGTTTGAGAAAGTGTGAAGAAAAGTTGCTATATTTTTTGTCTACCAACACCGTTTCTTGATATGACGATGGAAAGTCTTAAATTTTGGGGTCCGAATCTTGAGTTTTTATGTCCGCCATTACTCGAAGAGCGTAATTTCCAGCGAAAGTGACGTCATCTTCTCAACACAAAAACATGCGGGCTACGTTTCACACAAACTTTCGCAAAGTACATGTTTCCATTAAAAACTTCGTTTATTCCTTTCCTTTTTGGAAAAAAATTGTATAAATATGCATTTACAAGAGCGACATGTTGAGATGACATCACGACAGCAAACCGCTGGTCGAAAATCTCGAAGTATTTGGAACACACATCAGTAATGGAGGACGTGATTTGTATAGGTAATCAAATGGGGACGAGTGAAATTAGGGATATATTTCACGCGTTTGTCAAAATCGAAGTAATTTCCCGAGCTTCGGCGAGGGAAATTACTTCGATTTTGACAAACACAAGTGAAATTTATCCCTAATTTCACGAGTCACTATTTGATTACCATTAGAATCGCATAGCCAAAGCTGAATCGCACGGTGCATTTGCGAAATCAGACGCTGATTGGCTGAGACGGAGTGGTGATTCAGAGTGGAATCACCACTGTAAACTACGCACGCTATTTATAACTTAGCAAAATGTCAACAAAAGTACTAAATCTTCAAGTAATTCATCGGACTATGCGATTCAAGGAAAATCACATGCCTGACGAGGTAATTCCACGTTAAATTGCACTCGAAAAACCGATATATAAGCGACTGGGGCGATATCGGTTTTCTCGTGCAATTTAACGTGGAATTACCTCGTCAGGCATGTGATTTTCCTATAATATTATGGAGGGCAAATTACGATCCAGAAACACACTATTTTAAGCGCGCGTAGTGGCGTTTGAAATTTCACATGTTAAATTACAAATTAGGGATTAATTTGTCCTCTATGGTATTACGTATACAACGATAAACTCTGGCAAAATTCATTTGGTCCTTTGGTAATATCTACATCTACATGTTATTTAGTCGGTAATAAACCGTGTAAAAAATAAAATAATAATAAAATAATAAATAAATGATAAAAACAACTGAGAAAACAAGTCGAGTGAACGCAATAGAAGCACGAAAGAGCACCAACTAAACAGTACCAAATAGCACGTATTAAGCAAGGATTTCGCACTATTCAGCTAGTTAGCCGTCCCACGCCTTCACCGCTTGTACTCTATAATAAATCTAATAATGATTAATTCATTAAGTAATTAAGAAACTCGGACTTAAAAGTAATTAATGAGTTAGTCTCAACAATATCAGCAGGTAAGTTATTCCAAAGTCTAATAGTTCTTGGGAAAAAAAAAGAATAAAAATAAGGAAAGAATAAAAATAAGGAAAGAATAAAAATAAGATAAAAATATAAATATTTTTCCATGATTTGGATATTTTCGACACTGTGTCGTTTTGGAAGACAAAAAACTAGAAAAGAAAATGGTAGAATTTCGTCGTAGCAGCACTTTAATTGTGGTTTCTTTTAGACCCACTCGCCACTATTTAATGCATTTTAATTTGTTTTAACTTTAAGTTACTTTTAATTGTCAGTTGTTAAACATTATATGTCATTATATCTGTTAAACATTATATCTTCAAAAATACATTGAGAATGAAATTACAATAATAATAATTAATTATTATTAAACAACTATTGTTTTCAGTTTCTTCAAAGGTTTGGGCATTGCTACTGCACGAAGTAGTAATTCCAAAATATTCTTACATCATTGAGTCACAGTTCATCACTGGAGCTGCATCAAAGATTTCACAAGTCACAATAATTTCACAATCATTTATTTGATACAGTCGTCTCAATCCTATCAAACTTTCTTGAAGCAAATGTGCTAATGTTGAACAATTAAATTATTACAAGCTGCACAAATGGTGGCAAATTCATATTGAATTAATGCCAAAATGTATTCTCAGTGCATGGGTTTATAATCCTATAATCTGACCTCAATGTGTGTATTCTTTTTGAAGAAGTAATTTCTTGAATACAAAAGCACTATTTCTTTGTACATTAGATCCTAAAATAACATTAATTTATTTAAATGTACTATATACTACGTATACTATGTACTCAATAATTATTGAAAGTTGACAAATTCATATTGAATTGATGCCATTGTATATCATCTGACCTAAAGTTGTCTAGCAACGCATGCACACACAGATTTCTTATTAATTTTTTTTGATAGTTATATAGTGATACTTCATGTTGATAAACATTACAATTGTTATGCTAATGTACCAACCATGATTTCAAAAGGCCGCTTTGTGTCAGGAACCAATGGATCTCTGGTTGGCACATTAATGACAATGGATGATGTGCAGTAAGTATCGCTATTGTCCATGAAACAGAAGATCCGGCCACAATAATACTGAGGGATTAATAAGGCCAACGGCTGTTGAATGATTCTCTGTAGTGCATTTAGTGCATCTACACTGATCTAAGGTACTCTGCAACACCTTGTGGCAAGGCAGATAGCACTGAAAACAACATAACTGGACTAAAATTGATATTTATATATATCGTCTTTGTTTATAATTGATAAAAAACGATCTCAAGCTTTAGTCGCACTAGTAGTCGGGATATCAGCTAAACAATGGATTATGCACAGTAGGATTAATCAAATCCTTAGCCTGACAAAAAGCTTTTTGTAACTGACTTACTCCATTCTACATATAAACGAGGTTTTATTATAGTTTAGGGATTAATCGATCTTCCATCGAAGAAATGTACATCAGTTGCATTTTGAAAGGAATAACTCAATCTAAGTACAAGTATTTAAATGTAAATTCCGCTAATGTTAATCATTGTATTAGGTTCTGTTAACTGAATACGTAATTTAGGCATCACACAATGGTTATCGTATGAGAGCCAGTTGATCTGGGAAGAGAAATGGAATTAGTTTGTTCAGAGGGAGGATTATTAGATATGTTGGTACTCTCAACAGAACAGCTGTCACTGTTGGTAGAATTGTTGCTATTCCCTGTAATCTGGGTCCTGAGATATGTTATCTGCAAGCGATCGCTTGTATTTTGACCTCCGTCGCTATTATTATCGCAGCCAGACACATTTCTCTGATGATTTGAACGCTCAATAGATCGTAGCATGCCAGTTGAGCTAGCAGATCTACAAACGCGATCTAGTTCTGGGCCTGACTGAGGTTTGTGATTTGACAATGTTGGTGTTTGGTCATGCGTATCCGATCCTCCGTTCACGCATTCATTAAGTAAAAGTACTGAACGTCCCACGTCGCAATCCTGTCGATTTTCACTACTATCGTCACTCGATATCCTCTCGCTATTTTCCTGTCTTTGCCACCAAAATAAACGGCGACTAAGCAGGGAGAGGGACAGGCACGTATATCTCTGTGTTTTCTCATTTGCCATTCTCTGTGGCCTAGCACGAACCAAAGAATTAAAATTTACTTCAATTTCAGGTTGACAAGAGTCGGAAGAGTTGTGGTGTCGCTCGGCCGCCCGCCTTAACCGCCACATCCAAAACCACAGCGTCAACCTACAGTTACAATCAATATTTCTAAGGTAGTTCATACATCCTCTGTGTCCTATCCTTTCTAGAAAATAATCATTATAGCAAACAATCATCATCGATACAGCCAGAGCCGCAATAAAGATAACAAACGGTGCCATTTCGGCACTTAAGTTGTATGGCTTAGATTTCTCGCACATTTCCTTGTTGCACGAATGTCCGCTTGGACAGTGAGTGTCATTTAAGCATTTCTTCCATTCACAAGGGAATTTCGTTGAGCAGTTAACACACAATCCGAGAACACAACGTCCTCCTTGATCACAATCATGGTCGCTGTGGCATATGTGCTCACACCGAATTCGTTTCGACGTACAATTCCCTTTACAACAGTGTTCAAACGAAGTACAGTCGCTAACCAGTGCACACGTCCTCGCTTCACACAAGTAAAGAACACTAGCGAGAATAAGGATGAGAAAAATCTTGGTAATAGCGAAATACATGGCTTCCTCCTTCCTTAGTTTACTGCCGATGAACGCGTTTGATATCATAACAAACCAATGACTTTTCAGTAACGAACGTAACACGTATTCCACGTGACGTCACTCGTAACCGCTTTCGGTCTAGTCCCCAGGGGGTTTACACTCGTTCTCAATAACACGTGCAGGTTCGAAATTGAATTTCCAACGGAAAACGTCAATTTGATGGATGTCACTCAACTATATTTCTATGGCAACACTGGTCTGCATGCTAAATAAAACGTCGCCATACAACTCCCAGATGTGGAGGAAACATAAATAGTTTAGGAGGTCAACGAAATCGTAAGTAATTTGAGGCGACATAGGTAGAGATATGGCGGATACTAAGCCGAAAAACGATTGTTATTTGCTTGAATTCCTCACCGAAATGTCAGTGGAGAGTGGAGAGCATTGCCGATAATCCGTTTCAAAAAAGATATTTGCCCTGTCGAATGTTGTATCCATGCCTGGAGCTCGTCGAGGTAGAGCTCGAGGGTATTGCTCGATAAAACCTCTTATAAGGAGCATATCTGCAACTGGATGAATAAAAATAACTATAATTCTTTTACCAAGACCTTTGAAGCTATATAAACAATCAGATTACTTATACACAAACCGCTCGCTCACACACAAAGTTTATGCGATTTCCCTATTTTTATCTTATACACAAACCGCTCGCTCACACATAAAGTTTATGTGATTTCCCTATTTTGCAAACCCTTGGCTCTAAGCATGATTACTCTCCATCTAAGCGACTTTGGGAAAGACTTTGCCATGTTTATAAAATGCTAGTTTCCCGAATTTACTCACACAACGGTTCACTTCAAACTCCATGGAAACCGTTTGATTGACATCCACCAGAAACGACTTCGAAGTCAGGAGTTTCGTTTCGAACCTGCACGTGTTATTGAGAACGAGTGTAAGGGTGTTTATTAAAATCTAAGATGGACTGCGAACAGTCCCTTTATATTGTTGGTCTCTAGTCACGAAAAACTCGAAAAACGATGTTTTGGCCGAGCGCGGATTGGGCGCGTTTTCGTGTCTAGAGACCAACAAAATAAAGGGACTGTTCGCAGTCTAAATCTAATATGACTACCGTTAGATTATCCCATACCTGCAGCCTGGGACTCTGGTCCACTCCAACTCTTAGCTGGTCACGTAATTTCGAGTGTTGGGTAGAATATTGTCCCCTCCCCCTCCTTCCTTCTTTGTCCTCGTCCCATTCTTTCCGGCCTCGTTGAAATTCAATCAACTGGTCACGTGACCTTGTCCACCAGACTGGAATTAGTCCTGGTGCAAATTTCATCATAAAATTGAAGCAACATTTTTGAAATCTCAGTAAATTTAACAGAGTTTGTGAGTTGGACTGCAAACCTAGCTAGACGTCAGCACGTATACTGTAAACAAGACTGTAAAATAAGCCTCAGTGAAACTTCATCGGCCTAGGGCCAACTGCACAATCATGGCATTGAGCCAAAAACCATCATCATCTTCTTTATTTATACAGGTAAAAAATTATCAGGTCAATAAAACACTATCTTCATTCATCTAAAAGTCACGTAATGACTTATCGTCATCATAAATACTCACGTAACTCTCACCTTGTATTCCCCGCTGTATGTATGTATGGCTCAAGTTCCTAGGCCGCCCCCTCAGGACGAGCTACAACATCTCTACGCAAGATGCCCCAGCAGACGTCCCAGTTCCTAGATCCTGAGGTCAGTATATTTGTTTTCGCATTCCGAACCGTTGTGTTGTTCAGGTTTAAAGACCCTTTAGCACGCCCCGTGATGCTTTGCGCGAAACAAGTATTTTCGTGGACTACGAAATTCATTTCTGTAAAGAATCTGCTTGCATCGTCGTTGTTACCGCTGATAGTTACTATTATATACGCACATACGCTGAATACTCTTCTTAAGAACTTATTTAGGGCATTCTTTTAAATATTGAACCAAAATTTGCTGACAGATTTGGTGTGACATCCAACGGCCTAGCAAATCCGAGATGGCGCTAGCGAAGAACAACCGCCGAAAACATTGTCACGGTCTGTCTTCCTTCCTAAAACGAAGATAAGAAGATCATTCGCCGATAATTCTCCGATCTTCCAGTTAGGGAAACACAAGCAACTGCGGTGAGTTTGGAGAGTACTCTGCATTCTTGCATTTCTGAGTACATTTGTAAATAGCCGGCGGCTTAGCGGATGCCGAGCAGATGACTCTGGCTGTTCAAAGGACTGTCGATTCTCCAACGGTATGATATTTGTGGTTCAGTTTTCTAGTTGCGTGTATATCAGTGGATAAACTCAATGAATACCTTGCCGTTCCTCCGTTGTATCCGTGCTCACTAATTACGATATTTAGTAGCTTGTAAGTGTTCAAACCGAAGTCAAGTCAACGCAAATACTTTGTAGCGATCGGTCAGTACACACTATTATAATATTCTCCTCAGCGAACAAATAAAGTTATTGCTGCTACTGATTTTCTATTGCTGTATGTTGTTGCTTGACTTATTCCTCATCTAGATTATTAGTTAGATGTGTATTTGATCAATAATCGAACTGTTCGTGCTCTATAATCTGATATGAAACAGGAACACCCAACGAACTGTTCTGCAAAATAACTGTTCTTCTGGGCCACTCGGCTGGCAAATTCTGCACTTTGGAATTTCTTGGCTGGCAAATTCTGCAGTCTGATACTAGATAATAATATAACGGAGCGATATTTGTCAGCTGGTAAATTCTGCAGTCCGATATAATTACATAATAATAATATAACAGAGCGATATTTCTCAGCTGGCAAATTCTGCACGTACCTGTTGTTTCACAGGTTTTTAAAAATACCGAATTCTGCAGGTTAGCTCAGGTTTTTATTCTTATTTTTATTCTTAATTTGCTGCTGGCAAATTCTGCACTTAAATATTTCAGCTGGGAAATTTAGAAATTCTTCATGAACTTTAGGCTGGCTGGCGCTGCAGAACAGCTGTTCGTCTGCCAGCTGAAAAACAATTTCCCTTAAATATGTTTAAATACATCTGATTTGTTATAAAAACATCAGAATGTTTGTTTTTATGAAGTTTTACCGTTGGGTGTTCCTGATGAAATGCATGTAAGTGTTCGTGCATCAGTTTTAAAATCCTAGGACGCGCTGAATAATTAAATAACATCCTGCATCAAGTTCTCTTCCAAGTTCTACCTTTGTGGATGTTTGATTAATGAATAAGTCTCAGCTTTCAACCCAGATTTTAGGGCTTTCTTAAACTAGGCATTATTTCCGTTTATATAAAGTTTCATAGAGGTCCATAGAATTTTGACGACGGTTGTTGAGTTACTTGTTGAGTTAGGCGCTCGTCACAGTCAGTGAACACGAAATCAAAACAACACGGGTTTCGCGCAAAGTATCACGGCGCGTGCTAAAGGGTCTTTAATTCTCTTCACCGGTTTCATGCATTCGGTGTTCCTTGTTTGTACCTCGGTTAGTTTTCTTCTCCCCGTTATTCATATGCCTCATGTTCGCTACCACAATGTGGCGTATTTGCCGTATTACGTTGGCGCTTATCGGCTGAGCAGGAACACCCAACGGTAAAACTTCATAAAAACAAACATTCTGATGTTTTTATAACAAATCAGATGTATTTAAACATATTTAAGGGAAATTGTTTTTCAGCTGGCAGACGAACAGCTGTTCTGCAGCGCCAGCCAGCCTAAAGTTCATGAAGAATTTCTAAATTTCCCAGCTGAAATATTTAAGTGCAGAATTTGCCAGCAGCAAATTAAGAATAAAAATAAGAATAAAAACCTGAGCTAACCTGCAGAATTCGGTATTTTTAAAAACCTGTGAAACAACAGGTACGTGCAGAATTTGCCAGCTGAGAAATATCGCTCTGTTATATTATTATTATGTAATTATATCGGACTGCAGAATTTACCAACTGACAAATATCGCTCCGTTATATTATTATCTAGTATCAGACTGCAGAATTTGCCAGCCAAGAAATTCCAAAGTGCAGAATTTGCCAGCCGAGTGGCCCAGAAGAACAGTTATTTTGCAGAACAGTTCGTTAGGTGTTCCTGTCTGAGTAACGTAGACACGTGGCGATGTTTCGCCGTTTAATTACGTGGATATGGACGTTTATCGTCTGAGTCACGTAAATTCATAATATATTCGTGTTGCAAAATGAAGTTGGCGTTTTGTCGTCTGAGTAACGTAGACATGCATGTGGCGATATTTCGCCGGATCACGTAAATTGGTGGCATATTTAAACCGGAGAATTACGTTGACGTTTGTCGTCTGAGTAATGTAGACACGTGGCGGTGTTTAGCCGGATAATTACGTGGATGCTTAATCGTCTGAGTCACGTAAGTTTAAAACGTATTCGCGTCGGAGAATTACGTTGGCGTTTGTCGTCTCAGTAACGTACATATGTATGTGGCGGAGAATGGTTGACGCTAATCTTCTAAGTAACGTAGATAAGTGACGTGATTCGCCAGAGAACTACCTTGGTGCTTGCCGTATGAGTATTAAACGTACACGTGGCGGTGGTTCGCCTATCCGGTTAGTAATGTGGCCCGTTTCCAGGGAATTGTTTTAAAATTGGTTGGCGCTTGCCGTTTTGAATTTCTTGAGTAACCGGTGTTTCGCTTTAATTTTCATTTGAAGCTGGTTATAATTAATAGAGTGGAGAGGAACGGGTAGTGAAATCTCACTCCTCCCTATTTTTTTTCCGACATTTCTCCCTCCTCCCTAGTGAGTTTTAAAATTTCTTTCCAGAGCATGTATGTAGATCCCATTTTCTCCCTCCTCCCTGTATGCTAAATTCTTCCTCCTCCCTTGTTTTTCTGGACATTTCACCCTCCTCCCTGATTTTTTTTCCAATTCTCCCTCCCTGTTCTGTTCCTCTTAATAACTTTGGCCTGGAACTTTTAAAATTCCTATGCTTAATTATTGGCGTGGCTACTCGCCATAATGACATTAATCTGTAGCCTGTTTGGGCGTTGCTTTTGTCCTCAGTACTGCACACGCTATTGTGCACAAAATCAACAATATTGTAAGGTTTAACGCTTGTGCAATGCAAATATGTGGCGTATTTCGCCTTAATAATATGGCGTGTTTTCTACGTAATTATGTTTAATTACTTGGCGCTTGTTGTCTTCAATTACATGAGTAAGGGTGTTCCGCAAGAGAATTCCCATGTTGACTCCATGTTTTTGTTTACAAACGGCTACGATTATTTTAAGTCAAACGGAATGTCAATCCGGATTCCGGGAACTACACTCAACAGTTACGGCGTTGCTAGAGGCGACCGCTGCTTGGTACGGAAATTCGGGGGTAGAAGCGGAATATTGAATATTGACGGAATATCGTGGTTGAAAACTGAGGAATATTGAATATTTGCCTGAAAAATACACTGAATACGGAATATTTCAATGAAAATTTAAAAGAATAAGGAATATCCAAAAATAAATTAGTAGGGATGGGAATATTTACCTCAGGAGAGCAGAGGAATACGGATTTTTTAGAGTGAAAATATTCCGCTTCTACCCCCGAGGAAATATTGGTAAAGGGCTTATTAACGCTAGCCTACGTGTACTACACGTAGGCTAATTAACGCAAGAGTGACTTGTTTCATTTCTCCTCACATACCGTGAGGATTCAATAACTCACATTATATGTAAATTTCAGAACGAACAGTTACCTCCGCTCGTTTGCAAAATTGAATCCATACAATCTTATGTAGTTTGCGTGAATCCAGCAAATCATTTTCAAAGCGTACCCTCTTAGTCTTCCGTTATTCGCAAGAACGTTCATGAAATATGTTTCCTGTTCACAGCTGTTTGTACGGATATTAACATAACCTTTGAATTTTACTTTCTGTAATTATCTCAAGCGTTATCCATGTTTATTAGCGAAAATGGAAACCTCAACAAGAATAAATTTTTCAACCGTCCCCTCTCAGGGTAATTTTTACTCAGTGAGCAAAAGCTAAGTCTACAGAGTAAATATTTCTCCTAGTAGCAAATTAAGCACCCTGTGGTGAAGATTATTTAATTATTTCTCCTCAAGACAAAGCTTACTCAGATGCTAAAATACGGGACATTTTATCACCGTGTGGGACGCGGGACAAATTATTTAAATCCCGCATAATCCGGAATAGGAATTGCCATTAGGTCGCTCCTGATGATATCGCGAGTGTAAAAAGGGAAATTGAGGCTGTTAAAACTCAACTCGGCCAGAACACAGTGCATAACGCCCTACAAGCACTTAGATAGCTGCTATCGCGCTCACCTGGTATATTTGACCTACATGCTTCCATGGCCGCCCTCGCCGGAACATCTGGTAGATGTCGCAAGAGAGATGAAAGATGACCAAGCACCCGGTACAATTCCATCCTCAAACAAACCAGGGCTCTGGCCTCACACCCATCTCTCCAGCGTGTCCTGCTTAAGCTTCTAGGCGACGTTTTCAGTTTCAAGCGAAAGCTGAAGAGCAAATTATATCAAACTCAAAATAGGTTAAATTAATAGATGTAATTCAAATTATCATGTACACTGTAGTTGTATTGTATTTGTATTTTGTCTTTGAAAAGCCTTTTTAAGGAAAGATAAATGAAGTATGAAGTACAAGGACGATATCGCTATTGCAACGGAGATAGAGAAAGCGGTTAAAAACGCTAATCCTCCACCTCTTGTCGGGAGCGCCAGTCGGCCCTACAACCCAAGGAATCGGAGACCACCGATCACTTGTTCTTCTGTGGACTTCGAGGCCACATAGCCAGAAATTGCAGGGTCAGGAAGGCTCGCAATAATTTCTCGTAAACTATAGCCTCCCTTAAGATTCGAACATTTCTGTCACAGTTGTATTAATTCTCAGTATACCCGAAACTGATGTATTCCATCTACAGTATATTTTCCTATTAAACACCTTAGCATTTATTTTTGTGTACTTGTTACGTTTTTACCATATACTCGTGTATTATTATTAAAATCAGTATTATTTTTATTTTCCCACTTTCGAGTCGTGTCCAGGGGGGTTTATCTAATACATAACCCTTTTCCAGTCTTCGGACGGATTCCTGGTTCGACTCGGCTGTGGGGAACTCCTCCCGTTCTCTCCCATATTATTAGTATTATTACATGGTGCAATTGGGAGAGAAATCCCCACAGTTCGGTCGGACCACTCCCTTCAGTGGATTTAGTCTCTTTGGGCTCCATATTCGCCTCGCCTACCCAGATCCCCTTCAGAGATCCCAACAACTTCATCGCCGGAAATCTTATCAAGCATTCCACAACTTGGGAATCAATTCGCTTAACCACACGAAGGCGGAAGAAATTTTACGTCATATCTCACTTGGCGTTAGCATCGATGATTTTTCTACACCCTTCAAAGGCATGTTTCAGGGTTATTATTACAATTCCTGACGCCCCCGGCGTATGATATTCCCAAATGCTAACAAGTGCCAAGCTCACGAAGAATTTATTACCTCATGTATCGTAGAGCGGGTAAAGAATGGCTCTCTTCTAGTCATAGGCAAAGTCGGAACCGTTGAACCTCCTTACTTAGTCATTCCCATCACAGTTTAACCTTTCAAACCTCGCATGTGTCACGACGAAAGATTTCTAAACCTCTGGATAAAAGACTGTCCGTTCTCTCAACTATATCACCAACCTTTCCCGTTATGTCGGCATCAACCACTACCAGACCACACTCGACGATAAAAGTGGATATGACATATTTTTGTTTACAATGGAAGGGGTACTTTTTTGTTTACGCAACTCTCCCATTTGCTTGGAAAGCCAGCGCCTACATTTACAAAACGATTGGAACGGCGGCTACGAGTCACATAAGATCCCTTGGATACCTTGCTCCCATTACATCGATGACACACATCGGCCAACTACGCCCGCTTAAGAAAAACCATGGAACCATTTCTAATTTCCAACTCGCGGAGATGGCGGCGTTTATAGCATGCGTCGTCCTCCTTGACCTAGGTTACTTTCCTGGTATAACGAAGAGCGTCCTTAAACCTGCCATTAAAGTCAAATACTTAGGCTATTTTTCCGAATCGGACAAACAGGCCTTTACTTTTCCCCTGCCAAAGTTCAGAAGTTTGCTGCGCTTCGAGATTCCATTCTAAGCCACACGACCGTGTCCCTTAAGACGCTGCAGAAATTCTCCGGCAAAACAACCTCGTTCTCCCTTCTGATTCCGCGTGCCAAACGTTTTACCAACTCCACTTACCAGGCCATCTCCCTAGCTTGTAAAAAGTCTAGGCCCATTTCTATCTCCAATTCCCTAAGAACCGAGCTTAGTTCTCCACTGGCAGCTTCGTGATTCATGGGATGGCTACCTTCCTTGGAAAGACGAAAAACACATTACTGTCACTTTGTTCTCCGACGCCTCGGATGTAGGCTGGGGTGGAGTCATTCAAATCCCCGGAAAAGAAGAGCAACACCTGCGTGGTTAAAGGGACGACGACACCCGCAAACTCCCAATAACTGTTAGGGAAGCTCAAGCCTTGCTTTGGAAAGTTCGTGAGATACCATCTACAATTCCAGAATTGATTGTTTCAACGATAACAAAGCGGTGGTATCTTGCTGGGAAAACCAAGTATCTAGCTCGCCGAGTTTGTCTGTTATTATGAAGTCGATCTTCCACCTGACTTTAAGGTACAACCTCACACTGAAAACCTTCTTTGTTTCCTCACGAGAAAACTCCGCAGACCGCATCCCTTCGCCACATCGATCTGACGGGGATTGCATGCTTAGCCCTCTTGCATGGAAATAGTGGAACAATCGTATGGACCCCACACCTTGGATATTATGGCTCTATCTTCTAATGTCCAACGGAATTCGCATGACCAACCTCTTCGGTTTTTCTCCGGCGCCTTTCCCTGATCCTGGATCTTACGGAACCAATGTCTCTTCTCAAAACATTGATCCCTCAGAGAACGCCTACGCCTTTCCCCCGTTTGTTTTGGTTGGACCCCTCATCAAGTTCCTATATTCTCTGTTTCATTCCTTTACACTTGTCGTACCTGATTTGTGTCCAAAGCGTTTCTGGTGGCCTATCCTTCAACACAAAGCATCAAGTTTCTTCAGGCTTGGCCGTAAAGGCGAAAATAATGTTCTCTTATTCCCTAACCATTCACAATCAGGCTCCTTTGCCCCTCGCGCCCTGCAATGGGACCTTTGGGCCTTCAGATTCCCACAACATTGACTTTGGCTGCTTGAAACCTCCAGAATAGATGACCTAAGCGCTCTGCGAATTTCAGAAATGAGGTGAAACCATGCATGTACAGTTTTCGGAGTCGATGTTCAATTACACTTTCTATGTTGGGCGTCCCCACAGACGCCATTGCAAGACACGTGGGATGGAAATCAACTCAGATGGCCGAGTACTACATCCAAACTGAGAAGATCCTAAATCTCGCTAAACCAGCAGACGCCCTGGTCGAGGGTACAACTCCTTCGAAAGAAGGGGTATCCACCGCCTCACTCATAGGTTACACTTTCCGTGCACACAATAATCGTAACGGCTTCCACCAAGCTTTTCTGTAACAGGTGGGGTTTGGTTTTTCTGAGTTTTGGGAGAATACGTCATATATTATTCGCTATCAATTTGCTCTTGTATAGATGTATAATGATTAGGCTCGTTTCTTCTGCACGTTTCCTACTCGGTACCGGCAAAATGTTTTCTCCCATAACTTAACCTAGTATAAGGCATAGAGTGACTGTTAAATGAATGAAAATATATTACTATCTTCATTCATCTAAAAGTCACGTAATGACTTATCGTCTCCATAAATACCCACGTGACTCTCACCTTGTATTCCCCGCTTTGTCACAATAATCCCTAGGGAGACTCTCATACCTTTTTTAAGCAAGTTCGCATCATTATCGGCCTCTTTCGTAATTCGACGCTGGTCGATGATTCTCGTACAAAATTTCTACCCACCCTCCTCCCCTTCAGCGACGCCGTCTTTTTCCCTTTACACAGTCTCACTCTACGCCTTATGCAAAATGTTTTTTCCCATAACTTAACCTAGTATAAGGCATAGAGTGACTGTTAAATGAATGAAAATATATTACTATTAAAAAGGGGGTCCAAACTACAATATATAACCAGTCTGTTCCAGAGAACAGCACCAGTATAGCTAAAGCTGTTTTTTAGGTAATTGGTTCTAAGCAAAAGAAGAGCAAGTTTATTAGCAGAGTCTCTTAAGAAATAAGGTATGTCATCGCGATTGGAGCACAGATATTCGGGAGTGAGACCATACAGGGATTTGTGAACCATCCACAGCTTTTGCAATTTGACGCTGTGTACCGAGTTTTTCCAGCTTAATTGTATACATTTAGTACGAAAAATTACTCTCTCTTAATCGTGAAACTTCTCAAAACCCCTGGCACCCAGGGTACATCATAGGTGCATGGAAAAGGTCAACGCACGTGCCGCACGGTTTTGTAGCTTTTGTAATTTATCTGATAGTGTTTTGCCACATTTCCCCCAGACAACATTACAATAATCGAAATGAGGTTGTACGAGAGCACTATAGACAAGATGTAGTGCTGCCGAAGGGACAAAGGTTCGTATTCGTTTGATGGCTCCAATACTAGAGGCGATCTTTATTGATTTGGCTGTGCCACATGGGGTTCTCGTAAATTATCACTCCAAGCGATTTGGTTGAAGATAGTTGTTTAACTGGATTAGCAATTCAGATGGCGCAGCCCAGGTATTTAGGGACGGACCATTTCAAAATTGATGGGGGGGTACCCGGTTTTTTTTTTGTTCGAAAATTCTTTTAGGCCTCCAACTGCTGCAATAATTTTTTTTTATGGCTTCGGACCTTGCACGATATTTTTTTAAGGCATTCAGTATTTTGGTTTTACATCAAGAACATTTTACACAATTTTAATGTTTCTAGATTTATGGTATTTTACATGTACATTAATTGCCTTTGTTTAGTAGAAAACATATATATCAGGCATGTTTTCACAAAAGGAGCCTTAGAACCTAAGACCCCCTTTTGTGAAAACATGCCTGATCTTGTGTGCCTTTAGCTTTAAAAGCCAGTATTAAACTCGTTTTTTGTCTTTTTCTTGAAAGGTCAAATGACAGTTTAAGACTTTTCTGGCCTTTCTATCCCATAATTTACTTGTGTGAGATTATCACATAATTTCTTTATTTGAGAGCTAGAGGTTAGGATTAGGTTAAAAAAAACGCCATTTTCTGGTATAATTTCTGCTCAAAATACGGCAAAATTTCATCGATTAAACTTAATCTACAGGAAGAGAATGTTGTACTGCCGTGTAGTGCATCGAAATCCATTAAAAACTCGAGAAATGGCGCTACTTTGAAATTTAAGTTACACAAGTAAATTAATGTGTACCTGTTGGCTTTAAAAGCCGGTAACTCACTTTTCAACGCGATTTTTTTTTAACTAGTCCTCCCCACCCCTCACCCCCACATAAAATACCTTGAGATCAATTATGGGATAGAAATGCCAGAAAAGTCTTAAACTGTCATTTGCCCTTTCAAGAAAACGGCAAAAACACGAGTTATTGGATTTTAAAGCTAAAGGCACACAATATCAGGCATGTTTTCACAAAATGGGGTCTTAGGTTCTGAGGCTCCTTTTGTGAAAACGTACATGCCTGATATACATGTATTCTTCTTGAAATCTCTACCTCATACTCCTTCCCAGATGGATACTTAAAATTATACTGTTAATTCGTGCATCATATTGTATTGCAGTGCATCATATTGCATTGTTCCGTAGTCTCAAATAAAAAAAATAAAAAATAAAAAAGTGCTCAACATTGACTCTTCTTAATATTTATGCGCATATAATTAGTTGCTTCGCTGAAAAGCAAAATGGCGTCGCGGATGGAGCATTGCTGTGTTCCTCTCAGCATTGCTGTGTTCCTCATTCATTCCGCTCAGTATGCGTTGGAGACAAAATTGTCCTTTCGAACTAGAATGCACGTTGCATCCTCGATGCGGGGATAGCCTCGTTTTCGAGTCGGTGAATTAAATATGCGCATAAATATTAAGAAGAGTGAATTGGCATATATAACTAATCTCTTGTACACAAATGCATTATTTGGCCTATGGGAATGTGCCTTTGATTATGAGCTTAGATAATATACCGTCCTGCGTATGGAAGAAAAAAGCAGAATGTCTTTTAATATTGCGAGGGCCAAAGGCCCGAACCAAAATTTTTGAGATTTTACTGCTCTCTAAAACACTGGTTTCCTGTGTTCTGGAGACTAAACATTGGCTGAACCTGTTTAAGCTAATGAACAAGGTTTCACCCTTGCTCGATTTTTTTTCGGGGTGATTTTGGCTCGTTCGCTCTTTTTTCTGTTGACATTCGGCCTGCTCCCCTCCCCCCCCCCCCCCCCCCCCCCTAATCAATTTTCAAATGGTCCGTCCCTTAGTTTTTGTCTTGAACCAATTAACATAAATTCGGTTTTATTCATATTCAGGGTAAGCCATTTTCTGATATTATCCAAATCTTGGTTTAAGCCTGATTTTCAGACGGTACGAGGTCGTCCGCTCACTTCCTCCCCCTCCCCGTCTGATGGACTTCATAGACTTTCGTGTTCCGACGTCATAATGTCAACCAATCAGAGCGAACTTTACACTTTTGGCAAAGTCTGGAATTTAAGGAATGTGCTCGTATATTTTTCTGAATGGCGTTTATAGGGAAGAACTTGAGCATTGTGTCGACCGAAGTTGTAAAGTTGTAAAGCAGAAGAAAGCATTGGAATCGTTCATTCATCGAAACGATGTGTTTGTGAATCTACGTACGGGCTTTGGTAAATCACTAATCTTCCTCCGCTTATAAATCTCATGCATTCAATAGATCTCAAACATTCTCCTAGGTTTTTGGCTTTTAGAAGACCAAATCTTTCATGGAATATTATGATTTTTGTGCAGAAGTGAACACACATACTGAGTATGTTATGGAAAAAGTTTCATGGCACTTGGGAGAATATTTATGTTTTCAGAATTATGAACACACTTCCGTAAGTTCATCCGGCCCGGGTTCATGTACGGCAATGGCATCTAAACTTTGCACAAAAAGTCGGTTAAAACAATCTCTGATACCAAAAAACCTACACTAAGACAACTTTAGGGTCTTGTGTGACTAATCGGCATACATATCAAGCTTCAAAACGTTTTAAAAATAAACTGAAGTAAAAGCGTAAAAGTTCTAAGACTTTACGGCATAGAATCGAGGCTGATATTTCTTGTATACATTCTCATACATTGTCCTGCAAATACTGCACGCAAACTTCCGTTTAAAAAGTTCCTGCTCTCCAAAGAACCACAGCAGCTCAAACAGGATACCATTCTGAGAAATCGAGAGAAGTTTGAAGCTGTAGAATGTTTTTTCCAGTGCATGAAGGCTGATAGTTCCAACTAGTAAAAGCCGCTACTGCACGACTGTTCTACACTTCACGCTTCAATTCTTACGCATGTTCGTATTGGCTTAGTGTAAAAACAAAGGTTGATGACGTCAGGAACATGAAAGACTATGAAGTCCATCGGACGGGGAGGAGGAGGAGTGAGCGGACGACCTCGTACCGTCTGAAAATCAGGCTAGGTTTAAACAAGACTGGATGGAGTTTAAGTCACTGGTAGCATATTAAGCTATATGTGTATCATCGGCGTACATACTGGGCTGGCAGGATGATAAAGAATTTGGCAAATCATTAATATATAAAATAAATAATAGCGATCCTAGGATTGTCCTCTGAGGAAAACCGCAAGTAAACGAGCAACTTTTAGAAATAGAGTTATTAACAAAACATTTTTGCTTTCGGTTGAAAGCTTTCTTCAAATCCAAAAACAACAGCATTTATATACCAAGCACATCTCAACCATCGTCCACGGCTGAATTCTAGATTATGTTGTGTTGTTGGGTTTGCTGACAAGGCTGACAGGCAGCCCAGGATCACTGATAGTAACGGTGTATGGAAATTAACAGTGTTTGTATGGGAAATTTTCCGTTCTCAATTTTCGAAAGAAATATTTAATAAAAGTATTTCGCGGAAGTGGGCTATTTCCATTACATACATGCGCGTGCATCTCTTCGTATTTCATTATTGGGAGTTCGCTCATAGGCTTGCCTTTATATATATATTAATCCCCAAGAATTACAATCTTCTAGCTAAAAATAATGCATTTCAAATTTTACTAGTTCAGTGAACCGAGCACAAATCATTTTCAAACTACCTTATTACTCGGGCTGCCTGTGGCAGCACCGAGTCTTAAAATGCAAGCCGTTATTTTATTTTGTATTTTGTTGGGTGTCGCAAAATTTATGCGCATGCGTTAAAGGTCAAGTTCACACCAATCAGATTGCACTGTGCTGGTCACGCAACAATCGCCAGGTTAATTTATTTACATAATTTAATACAGTAAATCAAGATGGTGGAGGGCCCGCGAGGAACTTTCTCTCTAATTTGGAGTCCCATCTCTCAAATGTAAGCAGTTTAATGTTTTATTTAACTTCACTGGTGCGAAAGCCTTCCAACAGGCTCAGGATATTTCAACTGGCGCTATTGTCGGAGCCGAAGGACCCGCGTTTTTTACCCAGATGGCCAATGATTTTATATACGACACCTACGACGACCTGAAGCGAGGATCCGGAAAGCTAAAATTCGAAGAAATAAATATTGGAATCTATAAGCCATCGGCTCGTTGTGCTGCATTTGAAGGCACTTCAAGACCAATATTATGAGTCTCTTAAAAACTGTTAGAGATTTAAATTTACCATAAGTTGGATCGACCACTTAAATGAGGCAAAGACACAGTCAGAGAGTATTGAGATCAAGTTATTTCGTTCCAGCGAGGATATTGACCTAGCAGAAACGGTACAAGCTGTCGAAGGATTTTACTTATAACCATCCACGTCTACTTAACAACAGGAACAGTTATGTGCCAAGGCATGGGCAAATATATTACAGATGAAAGTGGAGAACTTAATGAATGAAGAAACAGAGGTCACGCGCGACATGCTTGAGAACATGAACATGTTCAACACTTTATGTTATACTAAGAAAACAAAACAAATTACAGAGCCTGCAAGTTCACAAGTCAATGAAAAACCCCAAGAGCCTGTAGTTTTGGATCAACATATCCTTGAAACTCCAAAAGCAACATACACATGAGTCAAATTCAAACCGGAAGAGACGGAATTCTTTAGATTCTTCACGAGGATTGTTAGCCCGCAATAAGAACTCTCTCGCTGCTTTAATGACCTTGATTTGTAACATGGAGGCTGACCTAACTGATATGCGTAATGAATTCTTACTCTCGTCACATCAAAACAGGAATCAAGAAACCAAACTCAGTCATTTGGAAGACAAATTAGTGCAGCAAGATAATATATACAAGACCGAAATCAAGATGCTGTCATCACGTATTATTGACCTAGAAGTTGAAAATGGCGAGTTGAAAGCGGATATAATAAAGCTGAGATACGACTTCCAAACTTTAAAAAAAAAATCAAGAATACAAAAAAGAAGACAATGAAAGACCAAGGTCTCCAGTGTTCCGAGACTACCGAGTCTACTGAAGCTTTAGCAACGAATCAGTTTGTTCAAGAGCCATCTTTCTTACATGACAACCCGATCCCTATTCATCAGAATACATTTTCTGTGCTAAATGACGAGAGTTTACAATCACCTGACCGACAACCCAGAACGGTTAATTCTCGGGTTCAAAACAATGAATATATGCCTGGTCAAATGCAGTGTGTTAAACGAATAAGTAGTGTTTAAATTAAAAGGTCAACATACGAGAAAAACACAAATATTAAATTACATATATACTAGGGGAGCAGAGAATGAAAGTCACCGCGCTACCGGCCACTCCTAAAGACTGCTAAATTCAGCTAATAATTCTTCCCTTTGGTTATTACTAAGAGGATTTCAAATGAAAGTGTATTTCATCTTCAATCTCATGTGGCCCGAGTGGAAGCCCAGATGGGCTCTTGTTGTTACTTATTTTCGCGGGACTTAATTTTCGCAATTTTCGCCGCGATTTATATTAAAAGGGCCGCGAAAAAACGTTATCGCGAAAATTAGTTCCTTTTAACACGATTTTTCTGCCAAATCGAGAAATTTAAGTCTTGCGAAATTTGCCACTTCCATTTTCGCGAAATTAAGTTACCGCGAAAATAAGTAACAATAAGGTAGAACAAACCCGAGTTACAGGATTGGGCATCTCATTTTATTGAATGAACAACAGTTGGTTTACATGCATGTATCAAGAACCTTAAGTTTACATACCTTCGAGTACACTCATGCTAAACTGTAATCACTTATATACTTCAGGGTATTACATAACGATAACACCTATACACAATCTAACAATTAACCTAGTGTACATTCAGGATCGTTAGCAAATCATTTCTTGCATGTAGCTGAGTTTGCGGGGTGAGGGTATATACTTTATGGTAGTGTTTCGTTCCATATTCAGGGAGACTATATGGAACGAAACACTACCATGAAGTATATACCGGGGTGAGGCTTGTCTCTTCTAACCTGAGATGACGCGATTTCGAAATCCAAAAACATCAAAGGAGAAACGAGTTGCCTGAATCTAGTATTCCAGCCAGTATACATACTTAATATTCGACGATGAAATGGGATGTAACGTATGGTGGCCCTTGTTATCAAGCCATTTTGATACCGTTATTTTTCATTTAAAAATGATTTTACCAACTTTTCTTGATATACTTATTGGAATTCAAGCTTTATTTAGAAAGCATATGCAATATAAGCCAGTCTGATTTACCTTTAAGATTCTACTTCACATACTTTTATTCTGACTTTGTTTTACGTTTTACGATAAATTTTCAAATCAGTTTGCAATTGTACCGATTGACCGTATTCCAGAATAAGAATATATGGAATAGTCTCTGGAAATTACTGGTTCAGGTGATTTTTTTGCTCTGTAGCCTACAAACACTTGCTGACATACGATATTCAGGATACATTTTGTATTCCATAGACTAAAACATCCCGATATAAGTGATTTGTAGTTATAATTCTGTGTATTCTTATTCCGGAATACGGCCAATCGAACGCCCTTGATGTTACTTTCAATTTCAGTTGTACTTTGGATGAATTTAAATCAAAAATAAATTAATTAAATTAAAATTAAATATTGATTGTTTTAACACTAAGGAAAAATTAAACTTAAAGCTGTAGCCTGTCCATCGTTTTCAAAGTTTACAGTATAAAAAAATTACAAAGCTAACGCTCCTTTGCGCACGAAATTTTTTTTTCTTCGATTTAGCCGCTCGTGGCCCAGCGCTCTCAAGGTTCAAAACCTGCAATGCCTCGGGCCAAACAAGGCAAGTATAAGACAAAATCTCACAACTATAAGTGGAATGAATAAATCTACCTAACAATCCAGTAAAGTATAGCTTTGAAATTAAGCTGTTTGGTAGTACCGAACTGCTGCATAGGTGGCCATTTTCTACAAGGCCCAGCGTTATCATGCCGCCATCTTGGAAAGAACGAACCTCATTCCCAGGGTCTTCTCGGTCACTAGACAGAGCCGCCCTCTTGACCGAGAAGACCCTGGGAACTTCCTGCGAACAACATTCCCTTTATTCCGATCGAACCCAGGATCCGCGGTTTATCTTCATGATCAATACCATCATATATTCAGTGACCGAATCATAATGCCGCCTCCTAATTTGCATAATTTGGAAGATAGATCTGTAGAGAGAAACTAATGCTACCACATGAAAGATCACATTAAAACTACAAAGTATATTCAGTTTTAGGGAAGTGTGGATAATTGCTGTTAATTGAGTTATAGGCATTTCAATGCAGAAAAAAAGTTCTCTGGTGGTTTTCCCATACAAATCTCTCTAATTTCAAATGACTGTTAGGGCAGCGTCACATATCGATTTTTCCACGAGAAACGTCCAGCGAAGTTTGGGAGTGGGGGGGTTTTGACCTGTGACGTTTCTCTGTGGAAAAATCGATAGTTTTCAGAAACATCACCTCGCCTCACATATCTCCGCGGCGATATAAAGACCCCTGAAGAGAAATGGCAGATTGCGGTTGCATACCTGCGAACTCTCCCGGTTTATGCGGGAGACTCCAGAATTTGGACCTCATCTCCCGGTCTCCCGGATAGAGCCTCAAATTTCCCGGTTTTTAGCCATTTTATGGATTGAGTTCGCCGTTTTTCTGGCTCGAGGGTTAAAAAACAAACAATTTTACTCTGAGTTGCGTTTGTGTTCATTTCGCATGCAAGCGAATGCGCGAAAAGCACCGAGTGACTCGATCGATCGCGAGGCTTGTAACTAATTTTCCCGAGAGCTTTCGGAAAGTCTTCGGAACACAATCGGGGTATCTTCGGAAATAATTCTGAAATCATTACGTCAGAACAAAGCCTCCACCAACATTCTCCATATTTTAGAACTCCGGGGGTTGGCAGGTATGCGGTTGTCCCACAGCCGGCTAAGTTTTTGAGAACTCACTGACATAGATAACAGTGAATTCAAAGGTTTCACGATGAATTCAACGTTCCATTCCCACCAAATGGGACCCAGAGGTTGTGACAAGTTGTTTAAGTTGGGATAAAAAGGCGGACATGAATGGAAAGAGGTAGTGTATGACTTTTGAAAAAAATCGATAAATCGCTGACGTTTCTTAGGGGGGGTGGGGGGGGGGGGGGTTTCTCGTGGAAAAATCATTGCTTTTTAAGCTACAGCGCTCAAATTTCACAAGATCACTAATGTCGCCATGCTCTTGCACAGGGCAATGATGATGTTTTCTGTACATGCGATTTTGGGGTGATTTTGGGACTTCTGAAGCAGTTTATTAGGCCTCGAGGTTTTGACGGTTGGCCGCGTGTCTATCCACAGGCAGCCCAAGCTCTAATATCTAGCTAATACTTACAGCGTTTGTATGGGAATTTTAACGAGCTAGAAATACGAAAGAATTAATGAATAAAATGCCTTACCTTGCTTCCATAGTGTATTACTTGCTGTCTGTGTGGTAACAGGGTTGATATGAAGCGATTTTAGCGTGTTTTCATTTTCCGCTTCATATCAACCCTGTTACCACACAGACAGCAAGTAATACACTATGGAAGCAAGGTAAGGCACTTTATTCATTAATTCTTTCGTATTTCTAGCTCGTTAAAATTCCCATACAAACGCTGTAAGTATTAGCTAGATATTAGAGCTTGGGCTGCCTGTGGTCTATCTCATAGCTACAAATATACACAAGCCAACCGTCAAAACCTCGAGGCCTAATAAACTGCTTCAAGTCCCCAAATCACCCCAAAACCACTCGCAAAACTTCATTAAGTATCAATCTTTTATTATTGAAGGTTTATTTCGTAGGAATCGCAAAAGAGAATTCACAAGGAGCAATTATGTAAACTCTTCCAAGATCGCTTATGAAACATACCACAGGTAACCCAAAAAGCGGGAAATATATGTCGAGTCTGGGCTGCCTGTGGTCAAATCAACGTTATTTTGAAGAATTTATCCGTATGAACTATGATTAGAACTAAATTTAATTTCTGAAGGCAACACTGTTCTTTTAATAATTTATTGTTGACGAATTGAGACGGAATAAGTTTTTCTAAAGAAAACATACGGGCGAAAGGACGAAAAGATCTGTCAAACTGAAGTAACTAGTCGTCTTCTCGATCAACACCGACGCTCCCTGTTTTGCGAACCTTGAACAATTTGTACCTGGCTATCACTGGAAAATCTGTTAGTGTAAGTGGCATCCTGAGCCAATATTAGCAGCCAGCAAATTTCCTTAGAAGCACCGGGAAAGGCACTGCCGTGGACAAGTTGGAGCTTTGTCAGTTTGTGTACAAGATATTTTCGCTTTGCAGCAAAAAATGGACGTGACTTTTCGAAGCCCTTATTCCAAAGGATATTGACTAGCCTTGAGGAATTTTCATCAGAGAGGAATCTTTGGATACTATTTGAAAACATGAAAGTCTGTGTTCCAGGCTCGTAAAGTCGTATACTTCGCCGCTAATTTTGGCCAATTTGGGAATGTCCGATGAAGAAGTTGGATAAATAACAGGTGGTCGAAGTACAACTAGTCAGGTGGAGGTAAGGTTACAAATATTACGTTTTCCTTGTTTATCGACTCCAGGAACCGACAGAAGGTTTTTTATGTCACTAGCTATTTTCTTCACGGAACTTTTCTGTTTATTTACGAACCTCTCGATTCCTTGCTGGCTGTTCGGAGCCTCCCGGCCTGTTTTTAGGGCTATCAAAGTTTGCCGGGCATTAACATATCTCATAATGCCCGTGGGCATTTTGGGGAAATCTCTACCGCTAAACAGCCAATCAGAACGCGCGCTTTTACCGGAGGTAGCTCTTGCCATATAATAAGTAGATTTAATCAACTAGGAGTAATTATAGATTTATGGCAAGTGCGTTGGACAAATTTGAATATGATTGTGCAACCAATAGTTGATAATTTTCGATTAAAAAATGAAATAAAGGTAACAAAATAAACAAAGTGGAAACGATATAGAGCCATAGAGAGAGATTTTTAGTTTGCCCAACTCACACTCGCCTTTGCTCAATCAAGAATTGTTGGGTTGGGTTATTAGACAGTGTGCATTTTGGACAGCAAATAACACAACATCGACAACGGAAACATAGACAACAAGTAAATTAGTATATATATTTTATTGAAATGTGTGAACAATCATAAACTATAACATTTATTTGCTGTATGGTAGAATTCAATGGGAGTGGAGAAAACACTGACCCCCAGTCCATGGACTCCCTAAATGTACTGGGAGTCCAATGGACTGGGGGTCAATGCCTTTCTCCACACCCAGGTACAACGTCCACCGATCAACAATAACATCAACTCAAAGTTAATATTTGTGTACGAGTGAAGCACTTTTTAAAATGTCAATGCTACAAAATAATAACAATTTTATGTATACACTCGATGTAAAAGCTTAAAAGCAAGAGGAATTATGGGGTAAACCTTATTTCTGATATAGGGACGATTCAGTTTTCATTTGTCTGTGCCACGTTGGGCGATTCAGTGTTTGCTACCTGGAAGGGTTCGTTTGCTGTCCCGAAGGACGATTTGTAAGTGAGTAGTCTCCATAGACTAACATGCCTCAACGGGCAGATAGTTCAGCGATATCGTCTCTGCATCTGGGATGAGTCGGTCTGCTTCGATAAGAATTCGGTGTCGATTGTGTCAGAGGTCCACTGCTGAACTGGTTTAGATTGGGCACACGACAGCGCTGAAAAACTCATAAAAGAACATTGCCTTCCTATCGATACATCACTAAGGCGTTTGTGACCCTGCTGAATACTTTCAGCTATGAATAAAGTGGAGATTGACATAATAATTTGATAAAACGGTACGGCTCACTGTCTTTAATACCCGGCTACTTGAAACTGATCACTGTGTTGAAATCGGCGAACGCGAAAATATGCATGGATGCCGTTTGTTACATCCGGGATATATCATCTATGACCCAGGGCGTCAAAGCGAGGCGATCACCGGCCGGTAGGAGACCATGAGCCCAAAATAGTTTCCAAGGAAATAGTATGCGTGTGGTCACCCTGTGTTGTAACGTCAAGTTTAACGCAGCAACATTACATTTACATTTTTATTCGGCATATTTTTTTTTTATATCAGTAACGATAGTAATACTGACTACAATACAAAGCGGCCTAGTGGTGTGATTTGTATAGGAATATTAATAACTAATATCACAAGATCACTAATGTTGATATGCTCTTTCACATGGCAATGTTCATGTTTTCTGTACATGTGGATAAACTATTGAAACGGAAATACGCAGTTACGAGGTCTATATTGTTTCTGTTTTGAATTGCACTGTATAGTACTGGTGGCTCGATTTGGTTTCGTTCCCCGGAGAATCGGAGGCGTAGGAGGATTTCGAGAAACGAGTGGGAATGAAGCGAACCGCAGGAGGAGATGCTAAGAAGGCAGTGATCGGTAAATTACCAAATGGTATTCTCGTTCAAAGGATGTCGTCAGCACCAACTGGTCATAATCAACATAATGAATATTGAAATGCATTAAACGCCATAAGACCCTTTGTACGTGACGTCATAGCCGCCATGTTGGTGTACAGGTAACAATAGATTCCTCGTTAGCTTCTTTTGTTCTGTACACAAACATGGCCGCCATGCCCTTTGTCATTTGAATCTATGAGGATTGAGTGCAAACCATCTATCCAAAATCGGAATACTCCACCGATATTGTTAAAAATCTCTTTTTTACAAAATCAAGAATTTCGACCCTTTTCAAATTCTTCTTTACATAACTAGTAAGATCTTCAATTGATCATATTCTTTCCAATCAATCTTGGTGCTGGCAGCACACAATAAATGACAGACGACTTCTTTCTACTGACCGAGCAGACCCTGGGAATGAAGTTGAATAACTTGTTGTTCCCAGGGTCCTCTCGGTCGTTCTTTCCAAGATGGCGGCCGTGATAACGCTGGGCCATGTCAGTAGAAAATGGCCTCCTATGCAGCAGTTCGGTACTACCAAACAGCTTAAATTCAAAGCATATACTTTGCTGGGTTGTTAGGTAGATTTATTCATTCCACTTAGAGTACCCTGTCAAAATATTATTATTATTATTATTATTATTACAAGTGGATACCGCTAACGATAATCATACAATGGTTTTCACCCCCCATTTTTGGAAGCTTCGCAGATCTTGCACAAAATTAACAAAATGTGTTGTATTCGTCGTGTTTACTACCAAAACTATGGTTTATAAGCTGCAACGTCAGGTATCAAGACAAAATGAAAGGCTGATTGTACGGTACTGGGAATATATATAATTATTACCGATATTTCGGTTGGCACGGCCAACCTTCCTCAGGGTACACAAGTATATGGCAAGAAACCGTTAGTTACAAATTTTGAAAACATGAATGTGAGACTAGGAGATAAAATTACAAGTGATGAGTGGTCGTGATAGAGAACTAAGCTAAATACAATTCCATAATTGAGACTAAGTGGTATAAAATTACATTTCTTCCTTTCTGTTCATGCCTTTAGGTTCTAATGTTTGTCCTTTATCAATAAGAAATGCCTCGCGAGCCTTGCGTACGCCATCTCTATTAGAGTGGATGAGTTCTAAGGGAATTAATTGCATGTCATTAGGGCTTAACCCCCCCTGAACTTCATTTGCGCGAGTAATAACGCAAAGATTTCAGGTAGGTGGTCGATATTACATAGAATCGCATAGCCAAAGCTGAATCGTACGGTGCATTTGCGAAATCAGACGCTGATTGGCTGAGACGGAGTGGTGATTCAGAGTGGAATCACCACTGCAGACTACGCGCGCTATTTATAACTCAGCAAAATATCAACAAAAGTACTAAATCTTCAAGCAATTCATCGGACTATGCGATTCAAGTTAATTCCACGTTAAATTGCACTTGAAAAACCGATATCGCCCTCGCCGAAGCGACTCTGGCGATATCGGTTTTCTCGTGCAATTTAACCTGGAATTACCTCGTCAGGCATGTGATTTTCCTATATAATAGGCTAGTCTTGAATCCTTTCACTATTAGCTACATATGAAACATAAGATATCAATTACAATTATTCACTACCCCACCCCCCCTGGAAATGGTATACCCATTTGTGTTTGCAAAATGTGTTGGGAATGCTATTCATGACAAAACTGAATGGTTTCTAAGTTTTCAAGTTCAACACCGAAACACAGAATTAACGTTAACCAGTTGCCCAGGCCCCGCTCGGACAAGCAAAAAGCGAGAAAAACCGGCTTAACCCCCCCCTGAACTTCATTTGCGCGAGTATTTATGCAAATATTTCATCTAGTTAGGCAAAAACACATCAGATAGGCTGGTTTTTATTCCTTTAACTATGCGCTAGATACCAAACATTAATTAACTAATTATTTAATGATTGTATTATTTCTATGATTATCGTTAGGAACAAGTGGATAGCGCCAACGATAATCAAACATGCAAAATACAGTGGCCACTTGATTTTTAAGACAAAAACACAAGTTCAAATGCGTTCTGATCAATCTAGTTAACGAATAGCGAAGTGTACAGAAGCAAAGTGAGATCCCATCTCTGCTCCCCCTACCCCCTCACGGGCGCTGTAGGTTTTGGGAGCAGAGTCTGCAGAGTCCCACCCATACCGGTCCACCCGTATGAGATTCTCATATTAGATCAGCTTCAGTGGCGCTTTTTATAGCTGAATTTGGAGGCTTCAATCTTCCATGTGGGAGACATTAATAGATGGGACATGTAAGAAATCAAGGTTTTAAGGTAATCAATAATAGATGGACACCTAACTTGTTTGCTATCAACCCGTGGATATCGAAGTAATTGGGTGCGTATTTATTTGTTTACTACCAATCCGATATGCTCTCAAGTGCATATCGAAGTAATACTGAAAATGTAACACAATTTCATGAAAGTAGGGCTAGAAAATATGACGCTGCACCCCCTGGATTTCATTTTTCAATAAAATGATATCAAAATTCGTGCTCTACATCAAAAACTACTTCTGATAACATCAATTGTGTTTCTTTATCTCCTGTTATTATTCATTTTATTATATATATTATATTAGACTAGTCGATACCGATACCTGGGTAGTGCCATGCAACTTGCATGGTAGTGATCCTAGGTGTATGGTTATTTTCCACCTACTAAGGCTCAACTGGAATTTTGGAGCACTTCTCCGTGGAAATAAGTGGCCTAAACATCAGCCAAAAAAGTTTCTCCTTGAAACGATTGTTATTTTCCATCCAAGTACATTGAATGTCATCACAAGCTCGCGAACCGACAGCCATCCGCAGTTCATGCCGCATGGCAGTCGTCGCGTCGAGTACAGAAACCATGGTTTTAACTCTGCCACATCACTTGATCCATTGTGATTTGAAGCTGCAACCTCATTCTAGCCACTTCTAAATGTATTAACAGGAAAGGCATGGGATTTTTCACCCCTCCCCCTCAGTTTTGCAAGGTTCGCATTTCTTACCCCAAATTTGCAACCAAGATATTGTGTTCGTCGTGTTTACTACCAAAACTATGATTTTAGCGCTGCAACTTCATTCAAGCCAATTATAAATGGGGAGGGCACCGTTATTAACGGCAAAGGCATAGGCTTTTCCACCCCTCCCCCCTCAGTTTTGCAAGGTTCGCATTTCTTACCCCACATTTGCAAGCAATATGTTGTGTTCGTCGTGTTCGTCGTGTTTACTACCAAAACTATGATTTTAACGATGTAACGTTATTCAATCCAGTTCTGGACTCGGAAATAGCAAATGAAACTGTCCCAGCATGCTTTGCGGCCAAAACGGAAAGGGCGATGGATTTTTACGGGTAGAAAGGAACATCGTACAGACATGGGGTTTTCACTAAAATGTTACCCATAGAAAACTGCAGGGGGTCTTCTTTATTTGGTTGACATTAAATTGCAGGGGGAGAAATGACAGGCAAAACAAAAATTCAAAACGGCTTAACCCCCCTGAACTTCATTTGCGCGAGTAATAACGCAAAAAAATCATCTAATTGGACGAAAATATATCAGATAGGCTAGTTTTTGTGTCTTTCACTATTCGCTACATACCGAACATTAATTAATTATTTAATGATTGTATTATTTCTATGATTATCGTTAGGAATTATAGAGTAGTGTCATTTTGTCTCCTACTTGCCTTGTTTTACCCGAAGAATTGCGGGCTAGCTTTGAACCTTGATAGCACTGGGCCACGAGCGGCTAAATGGAAATTTATTTCTGATTTAAATTGACATCGAAAATTCATTCCAAAGTACAACTGAAGTTGAAAGTAACATCGAGTGTGCATTTTAAAAGTACAATTGCAAACCGATTTGAAAACTGATCGTAAAACGTAAAACAAAGTGAGATTAAGATGCTATTTTACATTTGATTTGCAAATAGTATGTCAAGTAGAATCGAAAAGGTAAACCAGACTGATATTATGTATGCAAATGTAGTCTAAATAAGGCCTGAATTCCAATTAGTATCAAGAAAAGTTGGGAAAATCATCTTAAAATGAAAAATAACGGTATCAAAATGGCTTGATAACCATGGGCCACCATAGTAAACATAGAGCGGTTTTCAGTTGAGTGTAGTAAAACCAAACGCAAATTACCCACAGCCAGCCAATCATAAGAGCAAGTAATCACAAGTAACTCATAAATGGCTTCCCTGTGAGCCAATGACAAACCAAAGCAAAACCAAAACCAATTTGCATTTGGTTTTACTTTGGATTCTAATTGGTTGGTTTACTTTCTCATCCAATAGGAGAGCTTTGTAAACGCAAAACCAAAACACTTCCGACACTCAATTGAAATTCGCTCTATTCCAGGGCGTTCCAGGGCTGGCATTCTACTTGAATGAAGGCGCAACTTTAGAATACCCGGCCACTAAAACTTGGGAGTCGTTAACTACTGGCTACATATGAAGGTAAAAAAATAATATAGCCAGGTAAAAGTCCTTTTTACTAGTAAATAAAAAATAGGACTGCAATGCGATCATAGGCGACCATTCGGTATTGAGGAAAGTGGAAGAGGTGTCGTTGAAGTAAATTTTACTAGTAATACATTACATGCAGAAGCCTCACGACCATTGTTGTCATTGTTGTAATATTTAACAAAACATGCAGGAGAACTCATACGAAATTACATTCGGGTAGTGTATTTTCCATATACTCACTAGTGAAAATACCGATGACGTCACGTTTGCCGCCTTTTGATGCAGGTTTGTGGAAATCACAGAGGAAGATGTAAACAGCTTAAATGAGCTGCATGACAATGAATATTCCGAGCACAAAAAGCCAAATACGATCTAAATCTCTAAAGATTTTCTCAACTGCAACGCCAAGCGACAAAAAAAACCGATTAAACTCCCCAGAACAGCTTAGGGACTGGTCATAAAGTAAAGGGGGGTGATAAAATGCGATTTTTCAAAGGCTGGATTTTATGTGGCCCACCCCTGGAT
Source organism: Actinernus sp. WN-2022 (assembly GCA_030867875.1). Taxonomy (NCBI): domain Eukaryota; kingdom Metazoa; phylum Cnidaria; class Anthozoa; order Actiniaria; family Actinernidae; genus Actinernus; species Actinernus sp. WN-2022. The sequence continues at coordinate 22,333,622 of JAOWCC010000577.1, forward strand.
TAGTGCAGAATTACACATGAGCCACCTCTATTTTGCAGCTGAAAAACATCATGACCCACCCCCTTAGTATATTTTGGCCTACAAATAATGGTAATACACATAGTACAGTTATAATATAAATTGGAGGTAATGTTTTGTATTATTGTATTATCTCCATAATCAGTCAGAGTAATATTTGTTTGTATAACTGTTAATACCTTTCAAGTATAAAATCAAAGGAGATTTCTGTGTGACCCACCCTCAATGTGGTGGCAAAATGTATATGACCCACCCCCATTTATTACTTGAAAAATTGATAACCCACCCCCTAATTTTCATCACCCACTCCCCCCTCCTCCCCCTTTACTTTATGACCAGTCCCTTAGAAAGATCACGAAGAAGTTTGTACTGACAGTCTGTGAGTAAAATGAATCGATAAGAGTTCTTAGAGCAGTTTAATTGTCCATATAATAAAAAGAAAATTGCACGGTGGTTAACGTTTGAAGATATGAAGTTTATCCTCTCGAGTCGAAAACATTTCACTCGTTCGCTGCGCTCGAGGATAAACTTCATATCTTCTCAGCACCGTGTAATATCCTCAATATATATGCCATGCGTGAATACCCATTGCCAGAAAAGTCGAATGGTTTAAGATTCTAATTATTGTTGTGCCATTCATCTTATGATTTTATTACGTAGCTGATTGGTTCACACGGACACGTGATGCGATTTTCTGAATTAATAAAAGCTTGAGCGTAGCCTGCGTATGGTATATGTACGATTTAATTATTATACTGTAATATTTCTCAGGCAGTTGAACCAAATGCAGCATAATATGTGCCGATTAACCTGAAACTTGCCTGTCACAGACCTTGGAGGTTGGGCACTCGTTGAAAGTAAAATGGAACAAATCCATCTTTTGGGTTTTGAAATATACGCTCTTTCCTAAAAAAACAACGTTTTCGAAAATCGCTTTTTTGTCTTCAACAATTCTTCTGTACTTTTTATATAATTCGAGGATTCTTTATTAAAAGTTCAAAACATCTCACTGATAAATTGGATAATGTTTAGCTCTTCAAAAACGCGATTTAAAAAGACCCCCGTTGCCAACATAAATAGCTGTGGGCCACCTTAAATATATGATTATTAGATAATGAAAGACAAAAAATTAAAATGTATAATCATCCAGCTTTCGACGAAATTGAGTTATAGAGGAAGAACATCGAATCTCTGTGGGGAGAGAGTTCCAAAGGACTGCTCCGCTATATGAAAAACTAGGTGGAACTAGTTTGATGTCAGAATTTCGTAGTATGTAGAACTAGAGCGGACGGAGCATTAAATGAGCTCATGGTTATAAGTCTGGCCGCTCTGTTTTGAGTATTTGTAGTTTATCTACTAGACCCTTGGAGGTATTCCCCAATATTTCACTGCAATAATCAAAGTAACGAGCAACCAATGAACGATAAACTAATAGACCAGTTCGCGGTTAATTCCGACATTTTGAAAGGGGTGCAAACATGGCGCGAAATACAGTGTTTGTGTGGGAATCCGATGCCAAATAGTTTCCGAAAAATCGAATTTCTAAAATATGGACTGTCTACAAACTTAAGCTACCAGATAAAAGATTAACTGATCAAAATTTGAGGGATGTAGCTGTGCTGGGAAGCGTGCAATCGTGTTTTCATTTTTCCATACATTTGTCTGTAAATCAGTTTCCCCGCGGACTTTGACGTTAATTGACCTATATCACTATGACGTCATATCAAAACAATCTATTGTTTAAACGCTAAGGATCACGGTCGTGGGAGGGGGACAAAACAGCAACAACACAAAGGAAATCGCTATCAAATGCATTTTGAAGAACGTAGAATAGCGCTAACAGCCACCAAATACGGTAAATATTGTGGGAATACATTGATACAGCTGATATCTGGAAACCAGACAATTCGAAGTTAAATTTTCCTCAGCAGAGCAGATTTAGTTCAAAATTCTATTGTTCAAGTCGATTCTGTCCCCCTCATAAACAAGCCGTGACGTCATAATGATATAGGGTAAATTACAGACAAATGTATGGAAAACTTTTGCAGACAGTGAATATTTCAAAAAATTCGTTTTTACGGCAATTATTTGGCATCGGATTCCCATTTCGCGCCATGTTTGCACCCCTTTCAAAATGTCGGAATTAACCGCGAACTGGTCTATTGGAGAGTGTCTTTATCCATCATGTCAGATGTCGAACCCGTTTCATAAGTTTTAAGTTATTTGTGACCCTCTCAATTATGACATCAATATGCTCACCATATTTTAGATTTTGATCAATGGTTACTACTCAGGTAAATTTTGGGCCGGGTCATTAGTAATAGCCTTTAATCGCTGGTTTGAACCTAGTAGCATATACTCTGTTTGGACTTAATTTGTTGGCCTATAAGGAATATAAAAAGCCTTTCGAAAGAAATAGCCAGTTCAATTAGACTTCGAGTTACATTATATAAGCAGACAGCAAGATAATGAACTGATAAATTCGATTGAAGTTTGAATTAGATAAGTTTGCCTCGCTTCCATTACATAATGAATGTCTAGACAATCTCATTGACACCACTTCAGTAAAATACGCGAAACAAGAAAAATATATTTGCGGTTCCTTTTAAGACAGGAGTGTACATGGAATGTTTACCTATTAACTGAAAGTTTCGTCTCTGTTTTTTATAACTATCGAACTAGTGAATTTCCTATTTCGTTACTTAGCTCCTTGTAGCGCTCTTTTCACTTTGATAAGTAAGAGCAAAAAATACTTCTTGCTTGTCGCGAAGAAGCATGACTATCCAAAACAGAAACAGGAATGTAGGATTCGCATATGTTTCGAGAGCCGTCGGCTACGGAATACGAGTTCGCCGCATATGACCAGTGATAAACATGTGAGTGTCTATTTTTAGAATTTGGTAATTTCATTCAGATTAAATTTGCAAAGCTGACCGTTTCGGCTTGCCAGTGCAGATCAGTGCAGTGAATAACAGTGGATAAATCGTTGTTTGACACTACGGGGAGTACGCAGGATTTTTCTGGTGGTTTTCCGTGGTTTGCTATATTTTCGTATGTTTCACATTTCTTGTGCTTGACTTCCAAAGTCGACCTAAATCAAATCAGTTAACACTATGAACACCTGTTTTTAATACACTGTTCGTCAAGATTTGTAGAAGCAGTAAGCTTTTCGATGATGCGAATCGGAAACCTGGAAACCGCCGGAAAACAGACTGAAACTTCTATTATGAATTTTCAACAATTGAACCGGTTTAATTATTTCTATTTTCAAAAGTTTAAAAAAAAAGTCCTATTGGTTAAGTCTTATTCCATAATGACATACGAAGTAGTGTAGGATTAAGAGTCATGAGAAGGCTGTGTTTTTATCGTGAGAATATTAGCCTTGACTGCAGTATTTATCGACTAACGCCGCCAGTGTCAGCAACCGCGCTACGGTTGCATGATGCTCTGGAATTTGAAGTTTAGATAAAAAGAACAGCACATCCGTGTAATTTACGAAAAAGCCTTGAAAGTGTGCTGAAACATGCTCACTCTTTAACATTTCGATCATGTCGAAATATGTAACCGGCTACTGGAAATAGCTGGTAGCTTGCATGTAGGCGGATGGAATTGAACCTACTAGACTTGGCAACTGAGCTCACCCCCCTCTACATTCAGTCACTCACTCTACATTCTTAATGCACTGTCGGTTAGATTAGATATACCAATTGTACCGATTGCTTCCATCGGATGAGAAGGTCTCGGGTAATATCTCTTATCGTACCAAATTGTGCATTGTCTTTTTGAGCACGTTTTGTTGATGTTGTGAGCTAGTTGACCACACCTATAAATAACTCATATTTAGTTTTCCAAAAAATAAACTCGTACCCGTTAATATAAGCCTTCTGTCCTCGTTTTAATGTTTTTTTTCAACCTTAAACCAGGATTCTTCAATATTATTGGGGTGCCAATACCACTGAATAATAAATCTTGCAAAATATCAAATGAATTTTTAAACAGTTTTCCTCAGGGGTATTTGGGTAAAAATATTAACTTACAAGTAAATCGCATCGTGTTACTTCGATTCATTATTGTTTTTATTCTCTTTTTAATTGAAATTCACAAAGCAAAAGCAGTTCCGTCTCACTGTTTTCACATGAGAGAGGTTCTCGATTCTGACGGATTCACAAACACAATCCTTCAATATAGAAAATAAATTCGATTCCTAGCAACGGGGGAGACAAAAATTATTACGAACGCAAAAGCTGGTTAAATCGGGTAGCAGGTCAAAACGATTCATTATCATTGTGGCTTGTGTATGCAGTGTATTGTTTACAGGTATAAAAAATACTACATTAGCATTATAATAGCTCGGAGGTTCGACGCACTTAATGGCCTAACGCCGCATGGAAATCCAGTCGACTCCACCGAATTTACATCTGAATTTATTGATGTCAGGATTGGCAATTTTACTACAACAATGTTTCTTCTCCCGATTAATAACGTGGGAATATTCGACAATAAATTCACCTTCGAAGAATCGAATAAATTGTATGTGTTAATTTAAACAAATATATGTTGAAGAGCAAATAGTGTGAGAAGAATCCAAGTTTTAACGTGAACTGGCGTTGCCATTGTTCAGCGAGCAGCAAGATGTCTTTTGTTCATGGCCGTCGCATATTCTGTCTTGGCGATTTCCCACCTGAACCAAAAGCATCTTAGTTTTCATCTTTAGTTATTAGCTCTTTGGTTTCTTTACAAGCAAATAAAAAAAAACAGCGAAGAGCAATTCTATGTTGATAAATACTGGGTCCATAAACTCTCTGTTCGACATAGATTTGTGTAGACGTTTATATCCATAAGGCTTGCTGGCGATAACAGCATTGTGGGGCAGCTTATCTTCGCTTTCTGGTGCCCACCGCAAGATATAACTTTTATACAAAGCCTCTCGATATATATTCTCGAAAAGTTAACTTTGTGATTCCCTTTAAGGCCTTTTTTCCATAGACAATGTTTTACCTTGAAGACTGATACAGCCATAGAAGATCAGCTCTTGAAGTTCGCTTTTGCATTCATATTCCTAATTTCGCGGACTAAGCAGCTGTAGCTGAACAAGACGCTCGCTGTTGTTTTGATATGGCGAGCGAAGTACGGTTAGACAATATAAATTTTCCATCGTATTTCACACGCTGTGACCGCTATTCCACTTAACACAGCATCTTCCACAAAGATATTCTTAATTTTCGTTCCTCGGAAAATAAATAATCATTTATGATATTTTTTCCCTATCTCTATGTAAGCTTTGCTTTTAAGATTGTATATTCTCGCACTTGTTGTCTGTTTTTCCCCATAAGGTAACCATAGTGTTGGTGGCAGATCTACGGACTGATAGAAACATTATTTCCAAAAAATCTATTTCACAGTCACTTCGCTAATTTCATCCTCCTCTATGATAGCCGAGAGCTCAACGCTACCAAACAGGCTGGAGGTTGGTATTTTTGAACCACCTTCCTGTCTCGAGATTCCTTTCCCGTGTACTGTAGGAACTTCAGGTGATTCGGTAGAACCAGTGCTATTATTAGAGAGTCTCGAGTGCTCTGAACTCCTTCGAGAATTCGCCTTGTCGGTACACTCGTCAAACGAGACTTTACGATCGCTTAGCGTAGAACGAGAGCGCTCCATGGCTCGCACGTGTGCCTCTTTGGCTGCTAAAGACGGTCGAGATGTATGTTGCTGTTTTAAACAAAAGTAAAACGCACAAGCAAATATGACAAGACCAACAGTAGCTACTATAGCCAGTACTGTGGGGCTAAGGCTAGGAGTTTGGGACACGGGGTCACTTAATATTTGGCACAAGCCGTTGATGCAGGTTTCATTTTTAATACATCGCGAGTCAGTGTCGCATGGATGTTTGCCATTCTCTAGTACAGTGGTTGCTTCCGCCTCACACGGCGCATTCACGCATTCGCAACTCTTGTTGACGCACTTTTCTCCAAAGTTCTCGTCACAATCGACGTCAATAGTACAGGTACCATCGCATGATCTTCGTGCCAAACAAATATGGTCACAACACCTCTTCTCTACACCACAGTCTCTTGTACGTCGACAGAATGTTGAAGCGGTTTCTACATTGGACAAACATAGCATTACCAGCGCCAAAGCCCATGTTTTATCCATGACTCCCAAGCTCTTGTTCTCAGTCGTTAGTGTTGGCGCGAATACCAATCAAGTGTGATTGCAAGTCACAAGACGCACGACGTGAAATCCTATCCCTATTCCCCGAACACGCGCGACAGGTGTCTTTGAATCCCCACGAAATTACTTGATAACCAAAATGCAAATAATCCTGTTATCACTACAACTTCTACTGTTTCCTTTTTTTATACTGTTAATTGCCTAAAAAAAACTGGCTTTATCTTTACTTTTAGAGCTTCCCCCTCATCATTTTTATCTGTGTGAATGTTACGTCGCTCGTTCCATGTTTTCACCCAGCTAACTCTAACATGCGGCATCTAACTTTTCCCATAATTACGCGGGTATTTATCGCTTCCAATTCTATGCAAATAGATTATTTGTTTTTCTCGTCACGCGAGGTAACTGGCCATGTTAGTGACATACATGTACTAGTCATTAATCTTTTATCCGTTCGCTTGCCGATCGCGAATGTTTTGACTCACAAAACGGAAGGAAATTACCCACTTCTTATTTTGATAAATTCGATTCTTAATATCAGAAAATAAGCGGTCTCAGAGAAACAAACACTGGAGATCCGAGTGATGGCTGACAAACTCTAGTGTGTTTAATTTTCTGGTATGTGATGTGATAATAGTTCATTGGTTGAAGATGACATTATATCAATGATATTGGATCTCTAGTGTTCTCTATCTGTGTCACGTTGCTACCGCGTGAATGCTATCGGATGATGGTTATTTGGATAGGATTAAGGGACGTGCATAATAACACAAATTCGGCACAACGAGGTTTGATATTTTGCGGGATTTTAAAATTCTAATATTGTACAAGATTTCAGTCGTGATTCCGGCCATCAAAATATTTGGTAAAATCTCAAAACAAGAGAATGAAAACCTCGTCATTTAATTCAAAATAATTTTGCTTTCGAGCACCCGGCTATCGTGGCAGCCGGATCACAATAAGGAATATAATGTAATAAATACTACATAAAGCTATAAAGATTTCTAGAAATGTGGACTTGAGTAAGTCAAGATATACTGTGGGTCCAATATAAGATGTATATATATCTGACGCTATGTGAACCATGAAAAGTTTCCTTCTAGCTATCTCTTCGACAACAATTATTAATCCAAACGTCACGGGGGTGGCGCCAGCTAGTTGTTCAAAATAACCCCGGATACTAAGAACATATTAGTCCCGGATATGAGTACTCACAGACCCATTTCGACTCCATTTTTTTCAGATATGAGACGACAGAAATGGTACAGGAATCAGCTTTCCACAAGTAATTCACCAATGCACTGTGGCTCCATATAGACAGGTCATAATTCACCAAGCACGTACCATATATGTTCTTGTTCTTCCTTAAGACTTTTATGGAATGTGAGTAACCTTTTTTGGGTATACGCTTGCTTGTGTTAAGATAGGCACTTGATTCTGTAGATTTACAAGGGATCAGATCGTAGTGGTCCTTCACGTGGAGCACCTTATATCTGATGGCCATACAACACCGGCCGTCACTGTGATACCAGCTAGTGCTACATTATGATCTTGTGTTATTATTATAGAGGGTCCGCAAAAGGACAATATAGGCAGAACACGTTCTGTTGTTTTTAAGGAAAACCAATCATGGAATTATTGTTTTCTCCATAATTTCGAACCTACTAAATCATTTTCTTTTAACCAAATCTGGTGCTACAGTGAAATTGTTAATCGCTTTTCTCGACTGCAGCGCGAGTGTCTAAAGTTTGGTTTACGATGTGGTTTTGTAAACACCCGTTAGCTGTGTGCGATTACTAAGGATGTCTAGCGACATTTCTTGCTCTAAAAGTGGTCATAAGACAGCAAGTCTATAGCACGAGAAAACTGTGGACAAATTATGTTCAGTACATAGCTTCGAAAATCGAACTTGGAGCCATACGCGATATGTTATTCTCCGAGAATGGCGATCATGGAAAGGTATGTAAAACTGAACCAGAGTCAAATAACGAGCAACTACTCTGATCCTTCATCGCCGAGCAGCTTTCCTTCCGAACCAACGGATGAAATCACATCTCATTCCTCAGAGCTAACGGCTGGAACTGCAGTAGCAATTGCTATATTCATCATTGTAATTTACTTCTACGGAAAGCGACTGCAGTCGCCGCGTCGTCGAAGAGGAAGGTTCGGATCACGCCCGAGAACAAGTCGGCGGCCGGTGGGCAGGAGATCGGGAAGAACTGAGAATAGCGGAAACAGAGGAGCTGCTCTGGAACTTACGAGTATTTATGTGCGCTCACCCGGCAGTCGGGATGGTACAGCTGGCGTGGAGTTAATGCCTCCCTCGTACGAGAGTGTTTTAAACCATGAAGGTGATCTACCACCCTATGAATTTCCCCCATCCTACGAAGAAGTCATGCAGCGAGAAGAGCATCATGTTTGACTTTATAACTTAACTTTGTTTTCTTCAAAGATGGCACTGATGTCTTGCTTTTGTGCTATAAGTCATAACATAATAAAACGTAGTTATATAAAATGGAACAGGTGTCAGTAACGACACACGTACGACGGACCTATTTACGACTAAAATGTTGCGGGAAGTCGGTTGAGACAATGAAACTGAAAGGCTCGTGCTATGACGTCAGAAGCGCTTTTTGGTAATCACGCCTCAGTAAACTCTGTCAGGCACGAATTCGAAAGGACATTGGTTGAATCGAAGCTGACAGTCTGCTGAAACAGAGAGACGCATTATGACTGTTTGAGTGACTGCTCCACACGAGTTGCGAATAATACTGTATGGTAAGAATGGCGACGATGATAATGATATTAATGCATGTATAATAACCGCGTCACTTTCCATTCAAGGTATAAAGGCCCTGGTGATTTTTGTTGCGATTTAAGGGGCAATTTCAAATTGGAATGAATCTTGAAATCGCCGCGAAGTTGCCTTACTGGTTAGCTCAGTTGATTAAGCACGATCCAGAGAGCGGGAGGTCGTGGGTTCACTGGTTAGCTCAGTTGGTAGAACACGGTCTAGAGAGCGGGAGGTGGTGGGGACAAAATCCTGCGGCAGCGTTTTCGGGCAGAGACATATAAGCTGTTGGCCCTGTCTCCTTCCTATTCTAATTAATCTTGATGAGGGGAAGCTAAACTAACCTGTTTTGCTTTTTTGTGAAAGCGGAGGTCTTGATTGTAAGCTGCACGGAAGCACTTTGCGCCACAATAACAGTCCGTATCTCAGGACCTCAATTGCGAAGCGCATTTGATATAGCTATATAGAATGTGTGCTATATAGATGAATACCTTCTTGAAATCGCAGCAAAAATCGAAAGTGAAAACGAAAATAATGTTCTCATCTGTCGCGTACGGTAGTGAACGATGTTTCAAGGTTTTATATTTACGAGTATTTTAAATATAAATTCCATATCTCCAAGCGTCCATGTATTTTTCTGTTTATTTTATGAACAATATTAACAAGCAGTACTTAACTATGATGAGTTTTATTACCCGATAAGGTGATAAGATTGGCTGAGGAGTATCAGCAAACGTAAAATTATCATATTTTAACAGTGTTCAGATGCTATATTTCTGTGGTGGAATTTTTTGTAAAACACTGTTGTTTATTTAATAAATCATGCTCTAAGCTTTACCTGACAGAGTTGGGCTAGTTTGTTTGAAAATAAGAAATTTTTGTGGTTGGTGTCTTTAAGGTATTTGAGCGGCGAAATGTTGAAGGGTATAAGTTGAAATTACCTTGTGCAAGAGTCATCCTTCGTGTTACACTTGAGACTTTACAATAACACGAGATTATGGTTATGAAAAGGAAAGGAAAGATCCTTTGGCTAAAGGTAAATCTAAAAACGGCGATTTGTTGCATAAAACCGACGTTCACTAGGCGAAAAAGCCGGTAAACAAACAAAACCCACGATAACAATCACTGCATTATTGTGACATTTGTTGTTTATAATGACCTATCGTCATCTATATTAAATAAAGTTCTTTCCATTTAGCTAGTAGCGTTATTAAAATGGTCATCTTTGTCGGCTTGGTATATAACGTGTTACAAGATACAATGATACGGAGATACCAAGATACAGTGATACGGTGATACCGTGATACGGCGATACGGTGATACAGTGATACAGTGATACGAAGATCTCAAATTTAAAAATGGGGGGGGGGGGGAATGCTTTCCCTCAGAAATGTAGTTTTGGCTAGCCTGAATTTCAGCCGTTTCCTCCGGTTCGTTCCAGGAGACGGCTGAAATCCAAGTTAAGTTTTGGCAGCAATTTTTCACATACCAAAAAATCAGTACGCAAAAGGAAGTTTTTAACCGGAAGTAAAAAGTTCTGTTTGATTGACAGCAGGTCAATTAACACATGACATGTGCTCACTAGCCCGTAACGAAAGCTAGCATGAATTCATTTCATGTTTATTGAGAAAGGTTTTTCCAGCCCCGACCATGGGTTGTTGGCCTTATGTCTTCCAAAAAGCAAGCAGGGCTAAATGTTCCAGCAGGGCTAAGTTCCAGCAGGATGCCCTTAGCTTGGAAAGAAGCAAAACAAGGCCAAACAATGCATACGACTACGAGCCTCGCAAAATCCGACAAGTTCAGACAGAGTGCCGAGTGGTCCACATCTGAACATAAAGAAGAATTGATCTGATTGATAGGAACCAGCCGAGGGAAGATTTGTTTCCAAGAAAGCTTAGATTGAAACATATAAAAACTCTGAATCGCTTGAAACCAACACCACGATCTCGCTATTTGCCGTGCTGTTTCAGGACCTTTCAGACTCCTGCAAATCGCTGTCACTGGCGTTTAAGGCCTTTGATCAGTTCTGTGCCCTTCCTTTGTCATTTATAGGTGTTCGCTTTGGCTTTGTCCCTCGAGGACCTTTTCACCGAAAGCATGATAACCAAATCGAATTTTGATTTTTGTAATACGATTCCTCCGAAATGCGACAAAGCAACCATAAAATATTTTTGGAGTTGGAGCTTCTGAAAGCCATCTCACTAGATCGGAGAAACGGGATCGCGTCAAAATCCCCCACCCCCCCCCCCCCCCCCAAAAAAAAAAAAAAAACAAAAAAAAAAACGAGCAAACCGAATTTGCACAGAAAATAATCGAGCGAGCCAATTGCAATATCACCCAGAAAAAAATCAAGCAAGGGCGAAACTTTAACAAAATCGTGCAAGGTTCTGATGCCAGAAAAAATTATTGCAGCAACTGAGAAGTCGTAAAAAAATTCGAACAAAAAAAACCGGGCCCCCTCTCCATCAATTTTCAAATGGTCCGTCCCTAAATCTAGTTGCCAATGAGAATAAAGCTTTCAGCGTTAATTTCGTATTTGTGTTGCAAAAACCTTTCTTCAACAAGGGCAATAAAGTGGTTCAATGTTAAATGCGTAACGTTCAAAAGTTAAAATTAAATAACAAAACTAGTCAGACAAAGCAGTCATGCTGTAAGATAATACCGTTAAATTAGCGTCACGCCACGGCTGCAAGAGCTCAAGTGACCCATGCAACAGTCCGTTTCATACAGAAACCTGTATTTAGCGGGGCCATTTCGCGTCCGCTTAAAAAAAAGGAAATTTGAGATGTTCGTATCACTGTATCACCATATCACCGTATCACCGTATCACCGTATCACCGTATCACTGTATCTTGGTATCTCCGTATCATTGTATCTTGTAACACGTTATATACCAAGCCATCTTTGTCTACGTTATACGTTCAACTATATAAAACGTTTAAGAGTGAAATAGCACAACTATAGGACTGATAGAGAGCAACTGTTTGGGCTGTTTATCATGCTTTCCCTCTTTTCACTGACCGCTAAATGTGTATATTTTTAGTTAATATATGCCGGGTGAGGCACAAGACAACTTAATCCTTCTTCTACACAAGCCGAACCAAATTTTCATTCCCCTGGCCATCCACATGGATGATAGCGACCGTACCAGAAACACATTTTGTGACACTAAGATCTCCTAGAGATATGTATTCATAGGGTTTCGAGTGAAATTTGAGATTAATCCGAAAGATTGTTTTTCAAAGAGTATATATCATACTGAATTGTGCGGTGAGCCCGAAGGGTGAACGCAATTTGAGCTCTTTGAGAACACAGGAGTTTGAATTAATCCCAACTTTAATTGCACGAGAAAACAGTTTGCTGACCAACATCTAATAACCAATTAATGAAGCCGAAAATCAACAAATGAAGCTATACTTTACTTGATCCGTCGCGCAGTTTTCTGCAGTTTTCCCCCTTTTCTTAGGATTCCTTAAAAAAAATAAAGGTTTTTCAATGCTATTTGGTCAGAATTTACGTCAGAATCTCGGCAAAAACTTTGATTTTGAGATACAGTGTAATAATTTGCACTAGTGTTTCACTTTAAGGATTTGGTATCGTGGTTGACATCGATAAAGTTCAAGACTTGGAAAGCGATGTGACTGACATGACGACAGACTCTAAATTTTTGACTCCGGCACACAATATGAAGAGGATGTTTGTAAGTTTATGCACGTTTTTATTATTTTACGACTTTGAGTTTGGTTTAATAATTGGGACTAAACAGTGGCTCGGTAAACAAGTAATGGTAGTTGGATAACTCCATTTTAAAAATATTATGTGTGTCTCGGTAGTCTGCTGATATTAGTAAATTTAGTGCAAAATTGATTATCTAGGTACCTTATGATCCGTGTACTTTTTGCTATCTATGGATCTTTATCAGTGAATTCTTAATTAGGATGAACCTTTATATAAAATTTCATGTTCAGTAGAATTTTTTATATCAACGTTCATCCTAATTTGCAATTCAATGAGAAAGCTGAAACATCAATCTCATCATTTCTATTTTATCAGGTATAAAGGAGTATGCACGTGACTGATTTGCTTCATCTGATTGGACAACATTCTCATTAATTATTCATGAGTTTTTGAATTGTTTTATAATATAAAATTCGATTTACGTGAGAAGAAATTAATCAAGCACGCTGAGCTCAATTCTTAATTTTATCCAATGAAATCGTGGCTTCTTAGGATGCTCCCGTAACTTATATAATTATTATATTATAAAATATACTAAAACAAAATACGAAGGGAAACGAATTTGTAAACTTTATACGCCCTGAGTCACGACAGCCAATCTTGTGACATTCTTTGTGTGTGAGATCAAAGCAAATCAATTGAGCCCAAACATACTCTTGCCTCCATTTTTTATCTTCGCTATCAACCAAAAGTATTGAAAAATGTAATTTACAAATTGCACTGTATTACCTAGAAATACACTAGCTCTCGCCCAATTAGAACCGTATGTGTTATTATAATGGTAAGTGGAGTGCAATTTAGTCTGTAATATAATTATAATACATATGCTGCAACGATTTCTCGAGTCAGTGATTGGTTAATTGTAGCTGTATTTATGCTAAACACCAGTGCCATCTCGTGTAATACAAGTGCCAAATCATGTAATACCTCAAATGTAAGACAAATGTATCTCGATGAATCAGGACTCGTTGACTGCGAATTAGCGGTGGTATTTCCAAACTTTTGAAACAATGGTATATGTAGGACAATAACGTGGAGAGGTTTCCCCATTTACCCTGAGCCGAAATAAGTCAGTTGAACAACTGAACTGGCAAAAACTTTGAAAAAGCACAAATCCGTGGATGATTGATTATAACATGTACTCCTGTGGATTTCTAATGCAATTTTGGATTAACTTGAACAGTCGTGAGTTTACAAATTCGCACGACACGACCGAGTGCAATTCGTAACCACAAGAGTATGAACTATGATGTCAGACAAAAATTGCATGAAAAGAAGTTCTATATTTCCAGTTAGTATTCATTTTGAAATCTAAACACACCGATTACAACTGTATTTCACACTCGGAAGTCCAGAGAAAAAAATGCAGCCAAAAATAATGCTGCAAGATGTTTTATTTCATTATTACTTTGAAATTGCTTCTCAAATCCTTTGATTTGATTGGCTGGTTTGTGAGGTTCCTGCATTCTGATTGGTTCAATTCAGCAAAATGATGTACCCGCCGTGGCCATCTTGGATTCAAAGCGAGGCAATCCTTTGTATTTGCTAGGCTAAACTCGTTCTGATATCCCTCAGTGCGAGGGTAACCTAGCAAAAACAAAGGACTGCCTCACTTTGACTCCGAGATGGCCACCTGGTAAAAAGAGTGAATGAATGATGCGATATGCTGTGTATATAATCACACTATTTTCAATCAATCAGATTACATTCAGGAAACCCCAGTGATTTCAAAATGAACATAATTAACAATGAACTACACTACTCTTAGTCGATCAGAATCGATATTTTGTTTCATGTGTTATGTTATTAATCAAGAAAAACCTTGAGCAAACTCATGGTTATGACAGCATTCGTAATACCTGTGGTAATCCAATCTTTGATCAAGGCATACAAAACATCGTGTTTAAGCGACAAATGTACGCTGACCATTGCCGGGCGCTGAGAACTGTTGAGCCCCGACTGGGAAAGGCCTTTAAGTCTAGTGCGCATGACACAAACTGCCGTGTAACCTTTAGTTCTAGCAGAGTAAACGGCAGGAATATCGCTCAGTCATTCATATTGCAGTTGTGAAAATCATACACTTCAAAACACTCGGGTACAAAAAAATTCAGAGTTGCAAACTTATAGAATATTATTTTGAAAAATGTTCATGAGTCGCTTTGCTTGTCTCGATCTATTCAGCGTTCAAACTAGAATCATCTACAAAGTTCGGTCCCATTATCAATAGTAAAAGGTAAATAAAGAATTAAATAAACATATCGGCAAATACTCTATATGTCCAGATCATGCCAGGATTCAATTTACTCAAAGGACACCGATCCTCCTCCTAAGGTTATAAATGGTTTAGAAAGTTGTAAACTGAATGGACAGAGTTGACCATCAATAACATTTAGAGACAGCTTGTTAAAAAAATATTCATTTTTGTGGATTGAAATCTCAGTATGGCTTCGCCGTGACTAAATAGTGACATGCGGTTTTGTCAAACTAAGTCGGTGGGTTTGTGAAATGAATCAAATGAATTCTCTCACCTGATATTCTGCCGTACACTTGAAGACATTAGATCCTATAAGAATGACTTGGACTTAAAATTGTGACATTACTTTCCCCTAAAAATGTTCTTTAGACTTGAGACGTTTTTTTACATATCATAACAGGACGCGAGTCAAGCTGATTTAAAATTTCGTTAAACGTATTAAATTTAACATGAATTTTATCTTCACAAAATAATGATTGTGTTTAAAATAAAAGGAATGTATATTATCTTCGCGACGTTTTTCTCAACGGAAGTCTTGAGAAAGGGAAAGAAAATGCTTCTGGCATATTTCTTATGAACCTCTAAATACCTTTTGTAGTTATCGATTCTCGCTCTAAATACTACTGTATTTTGTATTCTTGATCGCGTTGGCAATTATACACGTGATGCGATGAAAGACAACGCGAGGCTCGACCAGCCGGCGAGTTTGTTTTCATTTGCCAAACATATGCTTAAGTAGATGAACATAGGGCAGTAAATATTATGATTTCGTCGATCTGAAAAGACATTCTGGGAGTGAAAATGATTCGGTGAGATCCAAATGTATTTTGTTTTGAAAGAGAATGTTGAGTTTGTAGCCATGTGAGGACCACTCTATGTTTTATTATTATATATCGCTATCAAAAAGTAATAGGTTTGTATGTTTGAATAAGAAAACCGCCGAGGAGATACGCTTCTAAAGTGCCTTAAAATACTCCAATACAGCCAATTTCGCTTCCAACGAATAGCATTATATTGCGTCTGCGATTTTCAGGGAATTTATTTTGGGATCTCGTTAAACAAAGTGGTTGGGTGTTTCGTCGGTATTTTTAAAACGAACTAAAACAAGATTTGTATGAGACAAGTGGTTACGTCAGATCCAGCCTATTTAAGCATTCATCGTTAATCTAGTCAATAATCTAGTGAACAGCGAATAACGCCCGGAACTTGCCGAGATTTTGTAATATTTCTTTATCAGTGAATTAATTTTTTACATTTTTCGACCACAGTCTCTCCTTCGAATCAAATGATTTGCTTACAAATGCCACTGACCGTTGGTTAATGGCGGCCATTCGACAAAACTGGCACGTTGTTTGTTAGAAAATTGACCTGTCGTTGAATGAGGTCTTCAGGCTAAGAGCACTGAATTTGCTACGTGCCTAATCTAGGTAAACTTTAGGAGTTCAACATCACTTAGGATCGAATACAAGGGCGCCATTGGTTCACCGTGACGTGACTTGGTCAAAACTACCAAAAGCAAAAATCCCCCACCACAGCATTCTGTAAAGTTAGAATTATAAAACAGATACACCTTAAATCGACTACGTAGTGAAGGTAATTATACATCGAGGCTCAAAGAAAACAGGAATACCCAGCCACCAACACAAACATATTCCATAGGCTGCGGCGGGCGAACCGAACAAGGAGGATTTCCAAGCGTTTGCCTTACTTCCAGCAAGAGGGATTTGGATTGTAATTTGTGTACTCAAAGTATTCACTAAAATGTTTTCCTCGGTCATAGGTTGCACCTGGTTTGTCATATAACCTGATAACAATCGGCTGCTGCGATTCCCACAGCCAACAGGAACCCGCTCCTCTCGATCGGATTAACTTTTGTGGTCTTCCTCGCGGATTACAAGTCTTCAGTATAGGCATTCGGATAGTTCATCACCGTTAGTTTGACCTAAATTGAAGATATGTATAGAGATAGTTCCCTTAAATATGTATGCAGCCAGAATCCGCAGTAAATTATTGAGTATGTGCAAGATTTCCCTCGTACGGCCATTGACCAGATGTTTAACTGCTTGAATGTTGGCTACTGGCTTCTCGCGACTTCGCCACTCAAAAAGCCTTGCCTGCGCCCAAACAAAGGCTTCACATTCATGGATTCTGGAGTAGTATTGTGGGTCATTTTATTAGCGGCGATGGCAACATTTGGGGTTTCTTCACCCTCAAATTATGTGGCTCTCCGGCCGTGTGAAGCTACACTTGAGTGTTTGAGTCAAGGAGTTGGGAATCTAAGTGGATCCAGGAATGTTTCTCGTATGTGTTGCAATGGTTTCTGTGTGATAGAATCGAGTTGTAAGGATGGGAATATAATGAGCGTCAATTCTACTATAGCACTGAACACAACCAACACAAGAACAAACGCTAGTGAAAACACTAGAAACGCCGATGTTGTGATTATTAGCAATAACACAAAAAACAGTTCTAGCAGTTTGAATTCCACTACTAATTCTACTGATCACAATTATCGCAAGCGGTGTTTGATATCTGAGGATTGTGATTCAATTCTTAATAAGAAGACTTGTCTTTCGCGAAATTGTGTAGCTCGCCAGAAATCAGAGAAAACCTACTCGAAATGTTCTTGTGTAAAACTCGGTTCTGATTGTCAAGATGGACGATGTTTTAATTTTAATTTTACTTCGCTTAATGAGGCTCCCTCGACTTCGAAACCTCACACGCCAGCACAGCCTCAGATCACACCGTTTCAGTTGAGGCTCTTATTTGGTTCAATGGGGGGAATTATTGTTATGATTGTTATAATATACTGTTTCAAGCGCTTCACTGATAATCGACGACGACAATACTTGCTGAAGCACGGTGTTTGGGAAACCCCGCCGAAGGCCAAGGCGGACGGTGATCCGGATTCCCGCCAAAATGATGAGTCGTCGGACGCGATCAGTCACAAGAAAAGGCTTGAAGTTCCCATTATTACTGTTGAAATGGAAAAAGAGCCAAGTCAGGCAAGTATAGAAGAAAAGGATGATAAAGATAAGAAGACTGAGAAAACGGGTTCAGATGAGGAGAAATCGAAGGACAACGACACAAATACCAAGATGATGCAGGATCCGGTTAACATCCAGAAAAAAGAGGACCAAGCTACTATACCACCAAAGACTGCTGTACAACCCAAAGATAAATGTACTGCTAATTCAACACACAACCCTGTAACAAAAGAACCTAACACTGGCAAAAATACTGCTGGCACAGAATCCAAAGGATCGCCTGTTATAAGAAATGCTACCTCGACAGAGGTGAAAACTACAGGATCCCCCAAACAACATAGATTTAACGTGTATGGAAAAGCTAAGGATTCACCTAAGAAAATCCTTGCTAATGGAAGACAGGAGAAAACATCTTCTTTGAACAAAAACAAGAAAAACACACCTCCTGCACAACTATGTGAACCTGAAAATTTCAGCGACTTTGGAATGTGATGCGGGCTCATCAAGAGACAGCAAGTGATGTGATTGGTCAGTTGACCAGGGTGTGCGCTTGAATTGAGCTGTCATCAACTTTGTGATGGCATTCTTACTCGCAATTCTAATATGATACGACCTAAAATGCTGATATGAAATCGAAAGGGATGGCTTTGAATATTTCAGCATGCGGAGCTCGGTTTATTCCCGAAATCGGCGTAGAAGTGGATCCAAAAGGTAAAATGAAGTCGAGAACCAGTTGCAATTAAAGTTGACATTTTACCGAATTTGTGGTTTGGAAAGATACAGACCGCTGTAATCAACAGGAGAGCGAAAGCTATTTGAACAACGAATAGCTCAGTTTGCAGAATGAGAGCGATGGAAACGAAAAATAAAACCGATGTTTTGCTTGTACTATGGAAGATACTGTGCATACTTTACTATGCATATGGAAGATATTTGGAAATTAAAAATGGATCAGCGAGAACAGACTAACATCTGGAAATGACGAAAATTGGAGAACTAAAGTGGATAGTCTCAATGAATTATGCTTGGTGTGTTTAACGACACTGCGCACACTCGATCGAGCTTCTGCAATGTGGTATTCTAACACTCGGCTCTAAGCTATGACATAACCCACCGAAGTTATGTAATAATGTTTCGAAACAAGTATTTTCCAAACAAGAATATTCTATATCACTGTATCAGTGTCAAAGTAAGGTTTACATGGATCAGTTAACGACTAGGATGACTACTGCGTGGGAATATGAATAGTTTATAGACAGGAGTTGGAGGAATTATTACATATTGTAATTAAAAGCTCTTTTGCCCTCTGGAATTGTCAGTGAGGTTCTGCAATACTACATAACCCAGTTTTTTCCACCAATAGAATCTACATCATAGAGGGTCCTGACGATGGTCCGATTACAGGACATGGAACTAAACAGTGTATATAGATATCTTACTGTAGGCGAGCACTGCTCTTTAGTACCTTATGGATATGGGCCCTTTTGGCTTCTAATTAGGTTATTATACAATTATTTATTAAACCAGTGGGGATAAGGGCCTTGGAGTCCTTTCATTGGGTATATTAGGTAAGTATTAGGAAACCAATTGAGAAGGGGATGAACGGTAAGCTATTAGGGATAGATATGTTTCTTGCATAACTAGGCTGATGAAGTTGAAAAAAATGTCATTGGTATCGAGGGGATGAATTAGCGTCAATTTTTGAATGAACGATAGCTGGCGCTTAGCAGAACACTGAAAGAATTCAAAGCGAATAGTGCCGAACGACGTGTATTTGTCAATTGTTTGACAGACTAAGTGCACTCACTACATGTGGCATTTGAATTAGTGATAACCGTGATATGATGTGAGACCGTGTTACAATGGTTAAAACGAGGGAGAAGGGGGAGGGGAGCCGGGTAGTAAATGATCCTAACACAAAATGGGCTGGGCACTATTGAACTCAACTTTATCTTTAATTGATAAAAGTTAGAGTTGACGGCATTTGATTATATTACAGCTAATGACTAAACCTTAATCTTCCCTGCTAAGTTATACGCTAGAGACCTTTAGATCCAAGTACGAGTAACATTTTTTAATAAGGGTACGATTTTTAGAGTCAAAATGTCTCACTCGCAATGACAGTAAGGATCTTCCGCAGATCTTCCAATTCTGCCAAACAATGTTAGAGACATGAGAACAAGCTACTAAAGGTGCGTTCACACCGGCTACGTTTCAAATAATCATGTTTCAAAGAAACACGTTTCCCATAAACTTGTTTGAAACTGCATTGTTCACATTAGCGGTCTGTTTCAAACACGTTTCCGTAATTTATGCAGGTTGAAGTTTCTACAGCAAACTTTGTTATTAGAGTTTAAATGGCGCTCGAACTTGTAGTTGCTTTTATCCTCTGGTTCAATCTTACTATTCAGGCTCTTCGTAGGTGAAGAACCTTGCAACGTTTAGCCAGGATATAGCAATGTTCTCCCAGATATTTTGCTTCCTTCCCATCTCAGATAGCTGCGTTTGAATTTCTTCATCAGCCCATATTTGTACAAGTTTTTAGCCTCGTCATATTCCCCCTCTCGCCATGATCAAGTCAGACTGAGTAACCACGTTTCAAACATGATTCGCGCAATGAATGATTGAGTGTGAACGCTCTCTTTAGTGAAACATGTTTCGTTCGTGATCAGTGTGAACGCAACATAAGAGTGTTTATTCATGTATCTTTTTAAACTATTCCTCAATTGTGGAAAGTTGTACTCGACGTACTCGGATCTAAAGGTTTTCGCACGCTGGAGGTTGCCAAGCACGATAAAAACATAAGATTGAATGCTTAGCAACCTCCCAAGTCAGTCCATAAGTCCACGTACACATTTAAGTAATGATCCGGGTAAGAACGATAGCATGAACAGCAAATGTAAAAGGTGCTAATTTTCTATTCTTCTTTCGCATAATGCATTGATTGATACTCATAAATTCAATAGAAACCATCGAAATAATGCACTTTCATTCGATAATTTGTAAAGTTTGAATTTATTTTTCATCAAACTATGTGGGGAAAGTGATCAAAGTCATCGTATGTGGGGAAAGTGATCAAATTTGAGATTGAAAGATTGGCTGGATGGTGGCTTCCTTGAGTTTTCACAGTACAAAGAACCCATAGCATTAAAAATACTTTATTTTCTGGGTGTATTTTGGATTGTAGACATCACATACAGCACTTCAGGCATCAAGCAAAACTGTATGTGCAGCAGCAGCCTATTGTCTTTTGCTCTAGTTCTTAGCTGAATCATTACTTAAAACGAGCCTCGCGTTCACAGCTGTAGCCTTGAGCATTTATTTTATAACGTTAGACGCAAGCTTAAAAAGGATCTGAATTGAGCGTACAACCAATGAGGAAATGGTTACTGAATGGCTATTAGCCAATCACAGCGCTGATTGTATCATGGTTAATAAGAGGTTGGGTTAAACAAGAAAAAGGGTGAATTTCGTATCCTCCTGAAATCAGAACTAGGAAAACATGCTTAGGTCACCCTTCTTGTTGCATATATAGTCGAAGAATTATGAACAATGGATAGATTTTGAAACATTTTCATAAAAAAGGAAATTATTATGAAATTAATAAGCCTTATTATCGCGCTTTCGGCTTTGGAACTAAAGAACAAACTAAATCAACATACGGGGAAAACGCAGTAATTCGATCTCTAGCAAATGAAATGCATATTTGAGGGATAACTAGTTTCACTATAACAATGACCTTACTAGAAAACACGTTTATTAATAGTGTCTACATTTTAAACTAAAACTTGGGAAGCCCACTTTATTTTATAAATCTACAAAGAATGCAGGCAATACGCACTAGAATGCAAGAAACGCGACATTCTATTATTCGGCGGGCAGTAAAAATGAAATGGCTTCCCGAATAGTGCACTTTTTGCAGATTTATATGATAAACAACTTGTTCGTTGGTTAACCAGCTAATACGCTGTGTATTTTTACTAGTTGTACGCATTTTGCGTCGGCTAAACGCTCGCCAAAATACATATGACGCGTAAATTAAAAGTACCCTGACAGCCGTATTATATGGTTAGCCGACTAACCGCTGTTAGCATAACTCAGCCGCCGACTATTGGTAAATTCACCACCATCAGGGCACCGTCTATCGATCGGTATGATACTGACTGAGTCGATCGTGCGTGCTGCACACAAAAAGCACTTAGAAAAATGCTTCGTTTTCACAGTTTTCTCGATCGCTAAGTTGATAGAACGGTGACTTGGTTATGCTAATTAGACTCCTCGCTATTGGTTTCTATTGACTTGATAGTTGAGTCGGGGCTGCGCCCGTCGCTATGCAACTATCAGGCGTTATAGTTCACCACAAAATTTTGGCGCGCGCTCATTGGCTCACGTGACGTGATAGTTGTCGTCCGCGGATGCAAACTATCAGGCGTTATAGTTCACCACAAAATTTTGGCGCGCGTTGATTGGCTAAAACCGATCACATGACGTGATAGTTGTCGTCCGCGGAGGCAAACTATCAGGCGTTATAGTTCACCACAAAATTTTGGCGCGCGCTCATTGGCTAAAACCGATCACGTGACGTGATAGTTGTCGTCCGCGGAGGCAAACTATCAGGCGATAGTGCCCGCTGAGAGCTGAAGACAATTTTGTGATGAACAATAACGACAAATAGACTGTGTTTGTCTAGTAACTATTATACAAATAGACTGTGTCCGTCGAGGAACTTTCGGCTGATAGTTGCCCGCGGAAATTTGATGTTCTTAAAACAAATATAAGCCCGAGAACGCAGTTCGAGGGCTTATATGCTAGTTTTAAGAACATCAAATTTCCAAGGGAAACTATCAGCCGATAGTTCCGAGACAATCACAGTCTATTTGTCGTTATTGTTCATCACAAAATTGTCTTCAGCTCTCAGCGGGCACTATCGCCTGATAGTTTGCCTCCGCGGACGACAACTATCACGTCACGTGATCGCTTTTAACCAATGAGCGCGCGCCAAAATTTTGTGGTGAATTATAACGGCTGATAGTTCCTCGACACAGTCTATTTGTATAATAGTGCCCGCTGAGCATGAAAGTTTCCCTTGCAACAAAGTTATATCAATTTGAAAATAAGTTATTGTTACTGGACGGCGTTTTATACTCAGTATTTCCATGTAATATCATCAGAGTATCTGATTCTTTATCGATTTGCCATTTTAACAAAAATCCAAAAATAAGATCTTACATGATAATCTACTTTACAAGAAAGCATGAAAGCGAGGACAATAAACTATTTGAATTCGATGGACTCATTTGTGGTATTTCAAAATATTAAATAACAGCTTCGAGAAAACGAATGGGTAAGTGAAATGTTGGTACAGTATCGACTTCAGTCAAGATGGAGCAAAATGAATTTTCAACACCAGCAGCAACTGAACGTGACTGGTGCGCACGCCACTGAAGTATCAGTTAGAAAAAGATGGTACTTTTATCCACAATTCTTTGCGCGAGATAAACCTTAAATCCTTTTACAATTCGTGGTAGAGAGGTTTAGAATGTCAAAAACAAGCAAGTAAATTTCTGTTCTCACGGCACTAGCTATCATTCAAGAGAACAGATTACTTCCACGTGTTATTTGGACTGTGTTAGGTTCGCAAGGGATTGTGGGCAAATAAGCAGCCGCCATCTTTTTCCGTTGATTCGAAATGATTTCCTGAAATTGCCAGTTAAAAAGGAGGACGTGAGATGGCTGAGTGCGAAGCATACGCCCGTGACTTGATCTGACATGGTTTTCCGTCAATCCTGTTATTCAGTTTTATAACTGATACATTACGAGAGCATCGTAAGAACGCGCGATTTCATTGGCTTAAAGACGAGCTCAGGGTGCTTTATTTTCTTTTATGACATAGCCATGATACAACGGGCGCTCTGATTTGCTAAAGACAGTGGCGGATCCAGGGGTGTTTACGGGGGTGACATGTCACCCCCCCCTCCCCCTTTTGGGCCAAAAACAAATTCTGTATAAGAATTCGTAAAAATAAAATACATTCGTTCAAATTTTGTAAGCAATTTCGCACCAGAAACTGTACCGGTCAAAATAGTCACCCCCCTTTTTCAAATCCTGGATCCGCCACTGAAAGAGCGTGTTTTAACAGAGTATATATATATAACATACGCGAGCGTGTTTTATTGATTTGAATTGCTTGGTTGCTTTCATTGCGCGCTTCAATCTATATCGTAAAACAAGCAATGAAGCCTAAGCTATACTGTCTTCAAAAACTCATGAATACTTAATGAGCATTTTGTCCAATCAGATGAAGCAAATCAGTCACGTGCATGCTCCTTTATACCTGATAAAATATCATCATTCTAAAAAGCCCGCGGAGGAATTTGACTTCAGTCCTAGGGGAAAATGGGGTTAATTGATCAAAATAATGGATATGGTAATTGTTATCTAGGTACCTTAAAATTCGTGTACCTTTTTGCTAATTTTGGGTCTTTATCAGTGAATTTCTAATTAGGATGAATCTTTATTTAAAGATTTTTAATTCAGGTGAATCTTTATATTAAGGTTTCATCCTAATAAATCCTGATAAAGACCCAACGAGAACAAAAAGTACACGGACCATATGGTACCTAGATTATCAATTTTGCACTAAATTTACTAATATCAGCTACCGAGATACTACTTGTTTACCGAGCCACTATTTAGTCCCAATTATTAAACCAAACTCAAAGCCGTAAATTAATAAAAACGTGCATTAAACTTGCAAACATCCTCTTCGTTTAGAGTCTGCCGTCATGTCAGTCGCATCGCCGTTTCCAAGTCTTGAACTTTATCTATGTCAACCTTGACACCAAATCCTTCAAGTGCAGGTTCTTCTTCCCTTTCCATACAATGCTTTCAGCATTGCGAAACATCTGCTTGAATCCAGCCAAATAAACAACATAGTATGGTAATTTTTCATGTCATTCCCTTGAGATGTTCGTAATCGCAGGCGGTGATTACTCGAATATTTGCATGGAGTTGTGAATACAAAGGTTCAATGGTTAATTAATTAATTAACCATAAGTTTTTGAAGCCGTTTAATAACCTCGCAACGTGTTTTATCAGATCTAAAAACGCTCGGGCTTCGACTTCGCGTTTTTAAATCTAATAAAACACTGCAAATGCCCGTCGTGTATCATGACAGTATAACACGTAGCTTAGTCTGCTTTCATTATTTGTTAAATAAATACACGCTCGATTCTTTTTACATAAATAGAATTTCATATTATAAAACAAATTAGAAGATGGTTGACACGTTCCGCTCGTGCATTCACAGCTGAACTAGTAAAGATCTCGGCCGTGCATTTTTTTCTAACGGCACATGGAGATGGAGGACAATCTTCTACTTGTTAATTAAGAGCACGTTCATTTGCGATATTCCGTAATAAGAATATTTTAGTAATATTAATTTTCTTGTTACTTCAATGACCTTTCTGTAGTACATAACTACAACACTCGTTCAGAATCAAAATTTTTTTTTTTATGGAGCTCGCCAAAGGCTGAACTATTGCAAATTTGGAGTTAAGTATGCTTCCGTCAAAGTGTGGAACAATATACCCGTAGATATAAAAAGTAGTCCAACAACTAAATCATTTAAAAAGGTGTTCAAAAAAATCTCCTTTCTTCTTCCTAACAAAAATATAAATATATCAATGATTTAATATCTTTATGTAGTAAAATGCAAACTCCTGACATTTCTTGTAAGATTACTTTATTATTCATTTTCTGTTTACAATAATTATTTGAAGTTATCTGTTTCCATCTTAGAGTGATCTGTAATTAATGTTAATATAAAGGGTGCATGCATGAGAGCCTTGTTAACCCTTTGGGTTGTATCCCATGCACCCTCCACGTAGTTTAGTTTGACCTTTCTCTTTCCTTTTTCATCTTTGTAATTGAACCTTTGTATTCTGGCCATTTTGAATATTTCATGTACAGCGACTTTCAACTTTATTAGTATAGACCAATCCTTGCTGACGTCATTGTTTACATTTTGCCTCATTATCATAATAATAGTAATATGCTGTTTATTAATTACCTCTTGCAGTATAAACTGAATTACAGGCAATTTACAATTTAGTTAACTAAATAATTATATTCAGAAGCCCCATTACCAGGAGCGTGCATCTCCCAGAACAGGTCTGTCCAACAGCAGAACAGATGATGTAGCTATTTTTAGCTTTGTGTTTCCCGCGAGAAGAAACAAAGGCCGTCACTTTTAACCAATCAGGATGCACTGAAAAATTGTAATTAACACGGTTCAAAATACTAAAGAACTTCGCGACTATAAATAGCCACATCGTCTACTGTGCTGTGGGCGCTACCCATCACATAGGTACGCTCCTGGTAATGGGCTCCTGTTATATAATAATAAATTGATAGCGCGTTAAACAGTTACAAAATCAGTTAATCGCTTGGTCTTACCTTTGGTTTTGCAGTCGCTCCTTATCTTAAGTTGTAACATCAGCGTGATACAACAACTATGCATGCCATGCTCACTAACACTGCACTTCTTGAGCTGTCTAAGATTAAGAGCGTACAATCTCTCATTCGCTGTCTTGCATGATGATCCAGTTACAGTGGGAGTCTCACGTCAAGTCATCCGCCGATATGGTAACACCGAGAAACTTAAAAGACTAGACGCTCTCCACAACATTATTGCCAATTATAATGGGACGCCACACACAACTACATCAATTGTACCACTATATCAATTGTATCATGTATTCACGAACTTCAATTCTTTATATATCTATATATCTATATATCTATTGTTAATGTATGTATTCTATGTGTGGCAAAGCGCAAATTAAAAAAATTAAAAAGCTACGATACCGACTTCTAGAAATTGATCGACATAGCCTTTAGTTGCACTTAGACGGATTAAGACGCATGTTATTCTCTTCAGCGAAACTATGAACTTCATCGACTACAAAATTCATGTTGGACGGGGAGTTCCTCGCGACAATCTCAAGGACAGTTAGATTGTCCTCACACTTAGCTCGGGACCCCCAGTTAACAACAAGGTCATTGACCACCACAGTGAATAGAATAAGGCCTAATTTTGTCCCCTGAGGGTCCCACCCTTCAAACCAAGTGTCTGTAGTCTTCCCTGTAGGAATGCCGCAACCCATCTTAGCAGAGAACAGTGTATATTAAATTCAGACAGTTTACGAATTAGAATATGGTGATCAATTAGGTTAAAGCCCTCGGCTTTCGAAAGTCCGCAAAGTCTTAAGCGCAGTTCCCTTTATCAAGGGCGTCCAGTAATAGTTACAAGATGTACACCGATTGCATATATTGTCGACTTTCCAGCCACCACAAATTGCTTGCTGTCCAGTTGACGCAAAGTCGATGGAAGGATCCTAGTTAATGTAAACCCCTCCATCACCTTAGCAAGCTGACAAGTGAGATAAATGGGTCTGATGTCGTTCTCGACGCTAGTAGGCGTATTCAGCTTTGGGAGTGAACATACAGCAGCACAGTAAAGGAGCAAAAAGCCCTCACGCAGCGATGCGTTATACATATCGGCAACGGCGGGTGCAGGTTCAAATTGAGAACAGCTTGAGAATCTTGTTAGGAATACCGTCAAATAATTTTAAAAACTTCAAGCTACAAACTAATAGACTACATCAGTTAATAGAGAATTTTAAACGTAGTAACCACCGAAAATTTGAGATTGATAGGTTAAATATTTACGGAGAAATTGACTTTTCAAAACTGTAAAATGGGCTGTGTGGCAAGAGTTGCTGACAACCAACATTATTTGTAAATTTGAGATGTTTAAATATCTTTCGATTTATGGACTCTGTTAGTTTGTATGTACGTCGCTTGAAGTTTGATGTATGCTAATGAGGAAAAACGTAAACAAGGATTCGCCTATATATATATGACCAGTGTTGGATAATATACCACCCACAGATCGAGGCGGGGGTCTAAAAGAATATTTTATAGTATATTGTTTCACTGAAATAGTGAAACTTTACATACAGAGCTGAGTGCATGTAGAAAAAAAGAAAAAGAGGAGGACAAATTGGTGCATAATTAAATCAAATTGCTGCTAAATTGCTGACAGTTATGTATTGGAAAACGTGCAACTAATTTACGTTAATCGTGGAAGAATATATAAGAAAAGTGGAAAAGAATCATTGAGAACGTATTCAGCACTTGGAGGCTATATCTGCATGATTTTATAGATGTCAACATAGTCATTTTCCATAAGCAGAACTGAAGTTAAAACTTTTCTCAACTTCTTTTTAAAATAATGTTTACTCAGAGAGCATATGGTTATGAAAACGATGTTATAAAAACGAGGCGAATATGAAACAAACAAGGGAATTATCGCTAAAACAAATCGAGAAATTCGCTGTACAAGCGTGCAATATTTATATCTACAGTACTTTGACTGTCATAGCGTCGCTCGAGTCCCCGTTCACCTCGTTTTCATACAGTTTTATCACTACATGACAATAGCGGAAGAAACTGTGATGGGAGTATTAGACTTCTCTTGGTTTCGATCGACTTTAATAGTTAACTTGGCTACTGCGCTCCTCGCCAACTTTATCTGCCGATGTAAACTTCAAGCTCGCAGTCTAATAGACCGATTTAGCTTGCACATTTGTTATCCCAATTCAGATCATGTGACAGCTCTCCAGAGGATTCAGTGCTTTATTTTCCAATTACAGGAATTTGTACATTTCCTCTTGGGATACAGAAAAACAAGAAACATTACTCAAGGGAAAAGTCAGGTGACCTGAATTGGGACAACAAATGTACAAGCTAAATCGGTCTATTGTTGATAGATGCACGGATGACGTAAAAATGTGAAGAAAAAGAACACCAGTTACGCCACTAGATAGATAGATGACCTTTATTTAAACACGATGAATATTAAAACTTGCAGTTTGTGGGGTTGTGCGATTAAAAATACTAAAAATTACTTTACATTGCTTACCACTAAGGTACTCACTAATACTATTTTACATTATTACGTGAAAAATATACAGTATAGGTATGATATATATTAAGTATTTATTTATAGCTATTATATATAGAGGATATTACATGGCCGCGCGGAGATACGGATTGTATCTTCGAGTGTTGATGAAATATCTTACGAGTGAGCGCAGCGAACGAGTAAGATACTCATCAACACGAGAAGATACAATCCGTATCTCCAAGCGGCCATGTAATGTTCTGTTTAATATATAATTATTGATGAAATACCAGTTTCAATCTCTTACTAAAAAGGTTAGAAATCTTTGAAATCGAGTCATATTTTCAAAAGTGATATCTGTGCATGTGTAACATGTCATGACATGCAAGGTTTTACTGACAGTTATTTGACCTTTTAAGTGTGCAGAGAGTTTAACGAGAGATTCACTCTCTCATAATTTTCTCAAAATGAACATGCAGTGACCCGAAATTCGATATAATTTTTAGAGGCTCCAGTTAGGATTTGGTATTCCTCAGTTTCTCGTTTTCTGATGGGCTTATTGCCATTGCATATAAGAGGACATACCACGGATTGCGGAATCGAAGGAATCACTTTCCACACAATTTCTTTCGTTTTCAAGGGTCTTCTGTTTGACTACTTTTCGTTTGTATTTGTCAAATACAAATTTATGATAATTCACCGTGGTATGTCCTCTTATTTGCCACGTTTGGCGCCATCGCAAGGTGACAACTGTTGTGGATTCACGAGGCGCCAGCCGATTTTGACCATGCAATGACGAACAACGTAACAAATACATGACATACCACGGTACACTATCAAGTTTGTTAAACAGATTCTTCTACATGGAAATCACGCTTACGCACACAACTCTTGAGGAAGCATATGAACAACAACAACAACGACGAACAACGTGACAAATATATCACATACCACGGTAAACTATCATAAGTTTGTTAAACAGATTCTTCTACATGGAAATCACGCTTACGCACACAACTCTTGAGGAAGCATATGAACAACGACAACAACGACGAACAACGTGACAAATATATCACATACCACGGTAAACTATCATAAGTTTGTTAAACAGATTCTTCTACATGGAAATCACGCTTGCGCACACAACTCTTGAGGAAGTATATGAACGACAGCAACAACGACGAACAACGTGACAAATATATCACATACCACGGTAAACTATCATAAGTTTGTTAAACAGATTCTTCTACATGGAAATCACGCTTACGCACACAACTCTTGAGGAAGCATATGAACAACAACAACAACAACGACGAACAACGTGACAAATATATCACATACCACGGTAAACTATCATAAGTTTGTTAAACAGATTCTTCTACATGGAAATCACGCTTACGCACACAACTCTTGAGGAAGCATATGAACAACAACAACAACAACAACGACGAACAACGTGACAAATATATTACATACCACGGTAAACTATCATAAGTTTGTTAAACAGATTCTTCTACATGGAAATCACGCTTGCGCACACAACACTTGAGGAAGTATATGAACGACAGCAACAACGACGAACAACGCGTGACAAATATATCAAATACCACAGTAGACTTAAAAATCAATGCTCGTACTTTTCTGTAACAGTGCTTTGAAGTCCAAATTTCGAGTGAAAATTCAACCAAAATGGTGCACGTGAGCGTGATTTCCCGCGTGAAATTCACACATGCACAAGCGTTTTACAGACTTCCACTATGGCGCTTTGGCCACGTTAAAAAAGCTAATGACACGAAAAATGGTATTGCTACTTATACGAATGTTAATTCAATAATCAATATCGTTGAATAATAATAATAGTATTGAAACTTATTTTTATCTATTTCTATTATATTATTACATTATTATTATATTATTTTTTACCGATTGACATTATAATACCCAACGTGGCTATAGCGTCTAGTGCATGCAGTTATCTCACATATCTTATTTAGCATACTTATTGTATTAATTTAGTACTGATATGTATTGTTATTAATTGTTCTTTTTTTGAGGGCCGTATGTTAGATAACTTTCATGGCTAATACGTCTTTTCTGTGCTATTTTACCCTACCAATAACCAACAAGATACGGACAATGTGAAGAATGTTTCATGTGCCGCGGTAGACCAGCACTGCGAATTATTGTGAATAAGTTACCATTTATAACACAATAATATGGTAATTGCAATTAGTTCTCAGATTGCTTAGCTGACCAATGAGGCACTCCCCGGGGGTTGGATACCCCAGCTCGTGTTACTCCGTTAAAGGTTTAAGTAAACATTATGTGTATATATTACAGACGAGTCCATATCACTCTCTAACACGGAGTTGCAACTAAAAATTGGTGTAGTTGCATTACTCAGCAAGGGCAAACTGAGCACGTAACCGCCGCAGCAGATACTCGGAGTCCAGAAAAGGCCTGCCCTCACTTGAACGGATTGTGAGCACAGGAAATCTGTGTATAGGCTCCAGACGCCAGCCCTTTCTACTAAGTTTCTGTATTCTAAAAATTCATAGACTTGGGTGATCTTTACAAGTTCTTCGGGAATGGTTTCCATGTATCTATATTTGGATTTCGGATTCCTCTATCCTACATGCATGTCCTTAAGAGAGGAATTGAGAAACATAACTCCCGGTTCATTGGCACCCCTATCCCAATACTGTGAGTATACCATACAATCGAGTATCTGGGACACAAGAAACAAATATTTTAATAAAATATAGGTCTTAACAATGCGGTTTGTTGTAGAATAGCTAATTCCTAAAGATTCGTGAAATATTTTCTTCATAGCTTCAATTTAACAATTCTACAAACTATAGGCTTACTAGAGTCACTGGAATCGGGCAACAAGGACAACAATATTTCTGTAATTCCCATTGGACATGTGGGTTCTACTTATAAGTTCATATAGAATTGAAATAAAAATTTCTATATCTAACTAGGTAATTAACTAATAATTGCCTAATAAACACTAAAATGTTACTATACTCACTAATATTTACATGTGAAAGAAATTGTGAAAGGGTAGGAGCTTGCTTGGCTTCAGGTGTGAGACTGTTCCATAATACTGCCCCTCTATAAGCAAAAGCTTTTTTAAGAGATTCAGTACGAGGTCTAGGAATAAAAATATTGTTGTTTGAACCTCGAAGGTTGTGTTGATGTATGGTGTTTGCCATACAAAACGTTTCTGAGAGGTATTCTGGAACTTCTTTGTTCATATTTTCGTACAGAAGAGTTTTAAAATGATTGGATAGGTCAGCTAGAATTTGGGATGATCGGACATCAAAGTCGGAGCCTGTAATTATCCGGGCTGCTCTGTTTTGTAATTTCTCAAGTTTTAAGGCAAGGTCTTTGCCAATAATCTCCCAGAATCGAAGTGTGCAAGATTAATGATTTGTAGATAGAAATCAAAATCCTCTGGGGTAATATTGGTTTGAGTCTTCTAAGGACAGCAAAGGCTTTGGCTACTTTTTTGTGACCTTAGATATATCGGTGAATCCCACGATAATGTTTCATCTAATTCAACTCCCACGACCCTAATTTCCTGGCTGTCTATGCTAACATTAGGTTGTGAAGGCAATGAGGAAATTCTTTGTCGTGTTGCAGTAAACATGCATTTAGTTTGTTAACATATAGCCATTGTCTTAATTCAAGTAGATCGTGATTCATAGCAGATAACAACTCATCTGGATCTTTTGCGGCAAATGTAAGATTTGTATCGTCACAGCATACATTCGTGCCTCAGAGAGAAGACTATATACAATTGATCTTGGAGAAAAGAACTAGATTACTTGTGAACAATAACTGTAAAGTACTTCCAATCGCATCTATCTATACGCATAGTGGCATCTTGCCTTACTCCATTATATAGCGTATTTCATGATTGACAAATCACTTCTGAGACAATCCGCCTATGCTATTCATAGCTACTTCCTCTCAGGTATATCCCTTAATAGTGGCATAATGCCTTGCGTACTTTCCTTAGTAACGGGTTCCATTCTCAAGACACAAATCGTCTTCAGAGGCTATTTCCCTTATGCTATTGACATAATATAGCCATAATGTACTTCCTGTCAGGTATATCTATTAATAGTACTTTCCTTAGTAACGGGTTCCATTCTCAAGACACAAATCGTCTTCAGAGGCTATTTCCCTTATGCTATTGACATAATATAGCCATAATGTACTTCCTGTCAGGTATATCTATTAATAGTACTTTCCTTAGTAACGGGTTCCATTCTCAAGACACAATCGTCTTCAGAGGCTATTTCCCTTATGCTATTGACATAATATAGCCATAATGTACTTCCTGTCAGGTATATCTATTAATAGTACTTTCCTTAGTAACGGGTTCCATTCTCAAGACACAATCGTCTTCTGAGGCAATTCCGCTTACGCTATTGAATAATAACTATAAGGTACTTCCTCTCAGGTATATCTCGCGCTATTGTATTCCTCACATTATGATCACTTGTTCTCAGGCACACCTCAATAAACAATTTATAGCAATAAATTAATAATTATCTTCCGAGGCGATTGCACTTACGCTATTGATTGCTGCCGCAGCGAGAGAGCCTGAAGCGAGCGAACAAGGCAGCAGTTCTAATCTGTAAGCGGGTCCAAATCTCGATTTCTTTTTTTTACCACAATGCATCACTTCTATTGTCTTTTTTTACCACACTGCTTTGCACGGATCTGATCGTCACGTGACGTTACACGAGGTGGAATCTGCATTGTTTGAGCTAACTCCGTTCAACCGTTCGATTCTTTAATGCATTTCTGTGTATGCGATCCTTGTGCAATCATGAATTTGTTGAAGTGTAGACGTGTAGGCGAACTCTTTATAATTCTGTGTGAACTATCAGTTTCCAAAGAGCAAGATCTCTCCTGTTATCAAGATGGTGAGCAGCAAATAATTTTCTTTTATTGGCTTCGATAAAGTCAAGCAGCCGGTTCAAAATACAATTAGCATTTACAATTACATTCTCAATTACAGTTGATTTCCGGTGTTTAAACTTCACCGGGGAGAACAGCAGTTTGTTGTGCCGGGAATGTTAAGAAAATGTTGGGAATTGGTAGGCTCTGGGAATTTACCGGGAGATCGTTGATATGTCGGGACAAAACGAAAATAAATCGCGACAACGTTTAAGTTACATACCACAGCTCAAACAGGATTCAGTCGCACGATAGCCCCAAACCTACAAAATATACTGATTCATCTAACACCTTGGCATTTTTATCTTCTAATACAATTCCTTAACTGATCGGAACAGCATTCACTACCTGTTAGGTATACTAGTATAATAGCTATAAGGTACTTCCCTCAGGTATATCTATTAGTAGTTGGTACTTTGCCTTATTTCCATTATAACGGATTCCCGCATCCTCAGACACCATTCTCCTTTCATGTATATCTATGGTAGCTCCGACATAATGGTCTTCCGACGCGATATATTCCGCTTATGATATTCATAAGGTACTCCCTCCCAGGTATTAATAGTGGCCATTTTGCCTTATTGCCATTATAACAGATTCTATCCTCAGACACTCCTTTCATGTATATCTATATCGATAGCTGGCACCGACGCAATTCCGCTTATGCTATTGATCAGTATAATAAGGTACTTCCTGTCTGGCATATCTCGCGCTATTGTATACCTCGCCTTGTTCTCAACCCCGGGGGGTACCCCCTAAAAATTAGGATGGGGGTGTGTCGCTGAGCCCCTGAAACCCTTCCCTGTTCCAGAACAAGAAATTGTATTTTTGCGACCCAAAATGGCAAAAAGGTAACCTGTACCAGACTAGAAAAAAAAATATCCTGTTCCAGACAAGGTTAGCGTCTGGTATGATACGCGCGAGACGTTGCGCTCCACTCGATTCATAAACAGATAAACGGACTCTGCGTTTGCAGCGGCAAGGGACCGTGAATAACTCAACCGTCCTGAGGCCCTTCAACAAATTACGACCCTTTTCCAGACCAAAACAGTGATTTATATACCCTGTTCCAGGCTAAGAATTGTCAAAAACCATACCCTGTCGAGCGGCACGTACCCGTATCGGCCTATATATGGGAGTACCCCCCTCCCCTCCGGGGGTTCTCAGGCACACCTCAATAAATAATTGAATAAGAAATTTATACCAATATATTACTAAGTGATCAATATGTGATCGACATTACTAACCTGAAGTATACGTAATGATTTCGGACGACCAAGGAAACCGAGGGCTTGCTGTGAATTGACATACCAAATAACACG
The DNA here is from genome assembly GCA_030867875.1 of Actinernus sp. WN-2022. NCBI lineage: Eukaryota > Metazoa > Cnidaria > Anthozoa > Actiniaria > Actinernidae > Actinernus > Actinernus sp. WN-2022. The sequence goes on from JAOWCC010000577.1 coordinate 22,368,849, forward strand.
TGTACACTTTAGTGGATTTCAAAACACACAGAATACAATTATATACTAAACTTCGTATCGGACATAATTTATTATTCCATTGCAGTAGTCTTCGGACACTTTATCACTTATTGTATTTTATAATATAGATACAATAGTACGCGCGCTCTAATTGGCTAAATGTTTTCAACTGACGGTTTCCTTTCATCGCGCGCGTAAATCTATATTTTAAAACAGATAAAGAAGCCTTAAATCCATGTTTTATGTTATATATAAAAAACGAGAGCTAGTGTTTTACCAGGGGATCCAAACACCGAGAAAGATGAAAGCACGAGGTCGAGGTGTTTGGATTCCCTGGTGAAACACGAAGCTCGAGTTTTTAAATGACTTCTCAAGCGAAAACAATACCTGCATTCATAAATCATTAGAAAGTATTGTTTGCCTGGAATTTTATTGCATATCCAAATTACTAGTGATGTTCATGCATCTGGTGTTTCATTGGGTATCAAGATTCATGCATGTGACCAAATGCACTCCTCTGCTTGACTAAAAAGCTCATTCATTATTCATGAGTTTGAGAAACTATCTTCTCAAACTCATTAATAATTCATGAGATAGTCATCCAATGGAGGAACTGTATTTGGTCACATGCATGGGTCTTGATACCGGGTGAAAGCCTTGTGTTTGATTATGTTTCAACCCTAGTGATCAATATTTCTTAATCATCATATTCATGAACCACTAACTAATTACATACTGATAAACTACAAGTAAGGAGCGAAGAAGTAAAGAAATAAAGAATGACATAGAAAGAAAAAGTCTGCCTCCACTGGAGTTCGAACCACGACCCTTCCGACTGCTTGTACTATCTCTTGTCCACTACTCTACTAGTACGCTAGTTGAAATCACTGCCATCAAAAAAGAATAATAAGCCATCTATTGAATAATTAGATACAACAGTCAAATGGTCAACAATACTTGCTAATGAAGTTTGAAAAGAAACGTATGTAAATTGTCGGTTTTGCATTCGCATGAGAAGACATGTCAAACACTCATTGTTCGTCTTTCATCAGGGGATTCCCCTGATTCCCCTGATGAAAGACTCCAATTCGTGTTTGACATAGTTCTTCAAAACCTCATGAATACAGTGAAAGTCCTTAAAGGGGAACTGAACCCTAAAATCAACCCAATGTCTTTACAAAGATATATTCGAAAGAAATAAGTTCTGCTATTTTATTTTTCTGTGTTGCGCGTCTATGAGGAGAAAATTAGTCTCCAAGTTCGATTTTCCGCTGAAAAATCTATAGTGTGGCGGCTCAATTCAGTGCAAATTTTCCCATAACGTACGTCACACCACAGGTACCCCAGGCTCATTATGCGTAAAACCGTTATTTCCCGGATATTTGAAATTACAGTAAATGTATGGAGTTTTAGTTCGAACGCCCGTTTGCTCTAAAATAAAATTCAGTAAATCGTCAAAATAGTCTTACCTGTCTCTTGTGTGTTCCTTTCAGTTTCTGTGAAGTTTCAAGCCATTCCGTTCAATATTGAGTGAGTTACAGGAATTTTTCTTCCCTTAGTATAATTATTGGGAAGGTAGCAAACTCGAGGCCGATCAGCCGCCGATCAGCTGCAGAAAATCGCCTCGAATTCCCACAAAAATCCCGTACATCGCCAAAATTCCTTCAAATAACGGTTGCCCAAACACAGGTCCTTCACCATACTCAGCTTCACTTTCACTGGTTTACTTTAACGGGAGAAAAGTGCCACGTAGTTTGCAGTTTTCGGGTTTCGCGGATGTTCTTGTCCATCTGACCGACAACGAGGCGACAAACAGTAGACCGTCCCCTACCACGTCAATTCGATCTTGCTAGCAACGAAGCGACAAAAAGTAGACCGTCCCTACCCAGTGAATTTGACACTCCGTTGTGCCATTGTTTCATCTACCAATCGGAATCGATGTAAAAAAACGGTTTGTTACCCAAAAGTTCACGGGCTCAGACCTAATACATATATACCTGATTTTGAAAGCGTTCTTGTAACGATCGGTTCTATGGTGTAGTGGTTTACATTTTGGGCTTTTGATCCAACGACCGGAGTTCGAGTCTACGCCGGGCACTAAAATATTTTTTTTTTACTTCTTTTTCTCCTTTCTCAGTTTTATTCTTATCCTTTTCCTCTATTTTAAGCTATTAGAGGCGCCTTCTACGCTAAAATAAATAAAACATTGTTGTGTATTGGCTCTCAACCCAACAATTGGCTCTCATCCCAACACGGTCACGACCTCGATTTTATAGTAGCGTAGAAGGCGCCTCTAATAGCTTAAAATAGAGGAAAAGGATAAGAATAAAACTGAGAAAGGAGAAAAAGAAGTAAAAAGAGGGGCTAACCTATTTATACCGGAACTTCGTGTTTAAGGAGACCCTTACAGGAAATCTCATGACACTCAGGGTTGCTCAACCAACGGTCTAATACTAGAGGTTTCTAACAAAAGTGAAGTGCTGCAAGCAGTAGAGTACCGTAAAGATTCGTTTAAGCGCCCTCCTTCAAATAAGCACCCCCTCTCGAATAAGCGCCCCCCTTCCACTGCGTTTTCTGAAATAAGTGCCCCCCCTCCCCCTCCCCCCCCCCCCCCCCCCCCCCTCCCCCTCTCGATATAAGAAATGTGTGTTATCGGTACAAAGTCAACTTCGACATTTTATGTATCACATTCGGGCACATTACATGTTACAGTTCTTGTTCTTTTTTTTATTGACTCGGATTGCAGCATTGTTTCAAAAATGAAATAAGCGTCCCCTCCCGAATAAGCGCCCTCTCTCGAATAAGCGCCCCCCCTCGACCCTCAAAAATTAAATAAGCACCCCGGGCGCTTAATCGAATCTTTACGGTATATGAAATTATAGTTTAATAATCTGACTCCTAGCTAGAGCCAGGTGATATATATATATTAGTGCACAAGTAAGTAAATTGCCTGAATAATCTGCCATCGACAGACAACTATTTCCAAGGTTATCTCAAAACCTTTAGTTGCTTAATTATTGATAATTTATTTGACTTCTTAAGCTATAATCCGCTGAACATCCGTGGTGCATCGAATAATATATGTTTATACGAGATTGCATCATAATTGAAATGTAGCGAGGGTCGCTATCGTCGACAGCGCGCATTCAGTTTGTTTTTTCAGTGTTTCTCATTTAAAAAGCTTGGCAATTGTTATATAAAACAAATAGATTATATTCTCCCGTTTGTTTGTTGTCATATATGTACAGAGGACGTCACAGCGTGTGAAGATTGACAGTCACGACTGTGCAACGACCCAGTTCATTTATGATTGTTTCAGTTTGATCATTTGCATTAAATGCGTAAACACAATGGGTCAAGCAGCCGGTTCTTCAGTTCGTTAAAGCAAGGAACATCCGTCAGACAAGGCTTTAATCCTTCTAGCCTTCCCACAGCACCGGGAAAACATCTGATTGTATCGTCCGTTACTCTGGTGAGAAAAGAATCAAACACAGAAACTCTGCTCGGCTACAAGCCGCATTCACCGAGGAAACAGGGTTTTCTTTTCACAACCCAAAGCAGTATTAAAACAGCATCCTAATGTTTTGATAGAATGTTTCAATAACTTTTTGTGCAATATCCTACTTACCTAAAGCGATAGAAGCGTGGATTATTGTGGGTATAGTTGAGGTCTCATTCGCTATGGCCAATGACAAATTATGCGGGTATCAGCGGCCATCCCGAGGGGGCGGCCGCCGGGCACCCAGGGGCATTTGTCACAGCAGCCATGACAAATACATGCTAAAACCCCTTGGGTGGGGCAGAAAATTGTGACAAAAACCCCCACCCCTGGGACAACCTGGGCAACATATTATAAGTATTAGAAGCTAAACGTTTTAGAAGTGTCAAAAATCTTAATAGTTTTATACAAATATTATCCTTTATTTCTTTGTTCTGTCTTCCGACAGTGGATGGCTTAATTTAATCTCTTAATTTGAATGATAATGATATGACAAAGAAATCGAAGAACGTCGATCGATCGAGCGAGTCCTGTGGCGAAAACCGCTGAACGTTGAGACAGCAGATTACGTGCAAACTCCGTGGGTATGTCCCCGGGGTATTTTGACGAAAACGCAAAAGCGCTCTAATGCCCCGCGTGTGGGGCATGTTTTTGCTACAAATCCCCTGCTAAGCCCCTGGGTTGCCCGTGGGTTGCCCGGGGGGCGCCCCCTCAGGATGTCCGCTGATACCCGCATTATCAACCGAAAGCGCGGTTGTACGGTTACCAGTTAAAGTGCCACTACGACGAAATTTGACCATTTCTTTTGCCACTTTTTTGTATTCCATACTAAGAACAAACAGTGGCAGAAATATCCAAATCAGTGAAAAAAGTTTGCAAAGGGGCCAATTAGACCACATATTTTAAAGAGAGTTTACCGTTAAAATCACGTCCGCCATTACGCGAATCCGTTCCCGTGGCCGAGGAACGCCTAGTCATTTTTTAGCGTATGTGACGTCATACACTTAACGCATCGTTCTCAAGTTGCTTCGAACCCATACATTTCTTCTTATATTGGTTGCAAACTTGCACTGCGAATTTTGCTGTGGTTTAGTAAATAACCACCTAAAATTTGCATCAGATTTTTACGGTGGCTTGTTAGGGCCATTAAAAAAACGATTATATTTTTCTCAAATCCCGAGTTATTTTTGAAAAAAAAAAATATTATGGCAAAAAAATAAGAAAAAGTTATTAATCCCGAGTTGCTAATCCCGAGTTCAAAATCCCGAGTTGCTAATCCCGAGTTGCTAATCCCGAGTTGCTAATCCCGAGTTCTTAATCCCGAGTTGCTAATCCCGAGTTGCTAATCCCGAGTTCCAAATCCCGAGTTCCAAATCCCGAGTTGTTAATCCCGAGTTGCTAATCCCGAGTTGCTAATCCCGAGTTCTTAATCCCGAGTTGCTAATCCCGTGTTCCAAATCCCGAGTTCTAAATCCGAGTTCCTTAACTGTACACGAGGTCTTCTTGTCTGCAGCAAAGACTGTCCACGCCATCACCTACTTCATAGTTGTACTTTATTTGTACTTGGTACGCTTTAAGCCGTGTTTATCGGTTTTGCCAAGCTATATTCCAAGTATCGAAGGCGTCGCGAATGACCAGCGAGAACTACTTGTTAGAGAATATTTCAATTTAGGTTTATATTACGCCGAAATTCTAGCTTTTCCTTTGCTTGTGCATGGTCTCATTTTAAGTATGCTGCAGATGAAGAGAATACTGAGGGATATGGGACTTCGAAGTGATGTGAATAGTATTATTTATTCCATCCTCAAATATCTTTTCGGGATTTCATCCTACATTATTAAAACTTTACAAAAATGTTGATTCATTGAGATGACTGTAGTCAGATTTTAACGTTAGAGATCACAGTTTGCTAATCTCGAAAATCATCACGTGTGAGTACGGTGTAGAGATAAAATCGCAACGACGAATATGGAAAAAGTTGCAACCCCAGTAGTCTTTTTGTCTCTTTCCTGAAATATCGTTTAGCTTGTTCTAAAATAAACATATTTGAATTTTTGCTTTCTTAGAGCTTGAAGACTCGGCGCGCTGGATTAGGTTTGAACGAAGACTGAAGCCCATCATATCCTTTAAGAATAATCCTTCATGCTGAACTGAACGTAACGACTTTGCCGATAATTACAACGCTGTTATCGGCGGCGGTCCCAAAAAATATGGGATACCCCGGCATGGGCATCATCTACTTCATTAGCTGGCGGCAGTTTTCCCCTATGGATCCCTTAAAAAAAATGATATGGCGCCGTTACCAGGAACTGAGGAGGTAATATATTAATATTGTCGTTAAAACTGGCAATATTTGCATCTGATCGATCGGCCGCCATTCTCACTACACGTGGTAAGAAGAATGGACGAAGAGCTCGGCCTCGGAATTAGGAACTCGGGATTTGGAACTCGGGATTAAGAACTCGGGATTAAGAACTCGGGATTTGGAACTCGGGATTTGGAACTCGGGATTTGGAACTCGGGATTAGCAACTCGGGATTAGCAACTCGGGATTAGCAACTCGGGATTAGCAACTCGGGATTAATAACTTTTTCTCATTTTGTTTGCCAAAAAAAAAAATTTTTCCCCTAAATTATTTTTTCTTCAAAAAATAACTCGGGATTTGAGAAAAATATAATCGTTTTTTTTAATGGCCCTAACAAGCCACCGTACTAACAAGCCACCGTAGATTTTTCAGAACATAGTAATGTGTCTTTCTGTTTAAATTTATTGCTGGATGTAGATGATTTAGGGGGAAATAGAGCCGCTAGCGACAGAGTTGAAAGCTGGACGAATAGTCGCTAAAATCGCTTGGGAAGTGGCCTGCTACTAAGTAGTTCTAGCTAGCAGAGGTTTCTTATCTTTTTGGGGTAATTTTTCCCCAGGGTATTTTTCCTGGTTCGGCTTTCAGGTTGTGCTGTTACTGGATCCGGGCTACAGGGAGAATTCAGCGGAGAAATCACTAAGGTAATGATCAGTTTATAAGTCTAAGTTTGTTCATTGTTTGGTGCGGGAAAGCTAGCGCATATTAAATTCATTTCATATACCAATGTTTACGTTTATTGAGAAAAGTTTTTCCACACACAATTCTATAATTCCATCGGTTGTTGGCCTTATGTCTTCCAAAAAGCAAGCAGGATGCCCTTAGCTTGGAAAACAAAGAAAAAAGGAAAGCAAAACAAGGCCAAACAAATGCATACGACTACGAACCAAATTGATAAATAGAAGTCCTCGCAAAACCCGACAAGGCCAAGGGTTAGTATTTTCACTTTCAGACAGTGCCGAGGTGGTCCACATCTGAACATAATAAAAGAAGAATTGATAGGAGCCAGCCGAGAGAATATTTGTTTCCAAGAAACCCGGGCCAAGAAAGCTTAGATGGAAACGTATTAAAAGTCTGATGGTGACTCTGAATCGCTTGAAACGATCTCGCTATTTATACCGTGCTGTTTCAGACACCTGCAAATCGCTGTCTCCTCTACTAACTCAATCTCGTACCCAGACCCCATTTGGTTTCTTACTGCGCATGCTCGACGAAATAATATGCGCAGTAAGAAAGAAATGGGGTCTGGGTACGAGATTGCCGTGCTACTAACTCTGCTGGCATTCAAGGCGTCTCTAGGTGTTCACCATGGCTTTGTCCCTCGAGGTCTTTTTGTCTTTCCCATTTTTCAAGTCACACAAGAGAACTAGAACAACCAGCATTGATCGGAAATCAACATTGGCGGGAAATCTTGACAGATAGTTGAACTGTGATGAGTAATCGATTGGCCAAGAGCTCGCTAATTGTTGGAGAGGCGGGGCTTCAGATTCACACACGACAGACGGCTAAATTTTTTGAAATGCTATTTTCTACGCTTTCAATTTTTAAAAGAGCTCCCACTCAACAGAAATCTATTCGATTTGTGTGAAATTTTCACAAAATGTTAATTGATATCGCAGCTGCAAAAGGGTGTCGGGGAATTTGGAAATTCTAAAAAGAGAGCTCTTGACGGCGTTTCTCGCATATCTACTCGGACTATGTTTTCGCCTTTTCACGAAGAGCATGATAACTTTTGAACTAAATCGAATTTTGAAATTCCCCGACTCTGTTTTGTAATACGATTCCTCTGAAATGCGACAAAGCAAACAGATTTTAAAACTTTAAAATATTTTCGGAGTCGGAGCTTCTGAAAGCCATCTCACTAGACCGGAGAAACGGGATCGCGGAAAATTCGAGATTTTCAAAGAACTCAAAACTTTTTATGTATTCTTGTAGCCAATTTTATAAGCTTTAAAATGATACATGGATGATTTATCTACGATGTTTCCTCGAGGCGCTACATAATTTAGACTGGAAACGCACCCTGAAGGTATCCGGTAACCTTAAGTGTATGACGTCACGTACGCTAAAAAATGACCAGGAACGGGTTCGCGTAATGGCGGACGTAAAATTCAAGATTCGGAGTCCAAAAAATAAGACTTCCTGACGTCGTATCGAAAAACGGTTTGAACTGGTAATAATATAGCCACTCTACTTTACGAACAGGAAAAAAAAAATTGATCGTAGGGGCACTTTAAACAAAGGCCCCTTGTATTGGCTCAAAGTTATTCATACGCAACCGGCCTAATATTATGGGACCCAAATTTTCGCTTCATATTCCAACTGCGCATTTCAGTGACGCACAACGTAGATATAAACAAATAATTATTCGCTTTTCATCTAAATTTCTGAAAATTATTATCTTTTAGAAGTATTGTTTTTTGAAGCCGTTTAATAAACTCGCAGTACGCGTTTTATCAGATCTAAAACCTCGAGGGCGAATATCTGATAAAACTGCTGCTCGTTTATTAAACAGTACATAAAACACTCTGGTCATTTGAGAACAGTCGAGAAATGTTGAAAGCACGCGCCTTCGGCTTGTGCTTTAATATTTCTCTCATGTTCTCAAATGCCCATCGTGTTTTATGATAGTATAAAACATGGCTAAGACTTCTTTATTTGTTAAGTATTATTAGGATACAGGATACATGATACAGATATTTTATTAGCTCCATGTACAGCAGTACATTAGAATATAGCGCTAATAAAAGATAATTGTATTACAGACTATTGGATTGAGTACTGCTATATTTTTTACAAATCATTAAAAAAATGTTTTCAGTATACCAACGGGAGTATATTGCAAAATTATTATTTCTTACTAGCATATTGGGTTACCTGTGGTCATATACTGCCCCAGGCCTCCACGGCCAACTTAAGATGGCGGTCGGAGAAGGGAAGATGGACAACAAACAATCACAAGAAACGGAAACGACTGAACATACACAGACTGCTCCTGATTTGAATCAGTACGTGGTGGATGCATTGCAAGAGATTTTCAGTAAAGCAGAGCAGAACTACGATGATTTAACCAAGTCTTTCGTCTGCCTGAAGAAAGGTTTTTGACAAATTATATTCATTCTGTTACCAATTTAACTTTAAGTTTATTAGTGCTTACATTTTATACATTATTAATGTTCTGTTTAGTGCTTATCTCTTGATAATTTTCGACGATAGCCATCATACTCTTGAGTTATCCTTCTCCTGTTATATGTTACTTACTACACGTTAGATCGTTACATAGTTAATACCAACACCCTATTTAAGTCGTCGGGTCTTGACTTTGTTGTTTCAGGTCCGGTTAAAATTCAATGAACCTTAAATACAAAATTTGTTTGTGGGATAATCATCGAGCTGTGGAAAAACATGTACTCCGAAATTGCTAACTGGCATGGGGGAGGGGGGGGGGGGGGGGGGGTTATAGTTGAATTTGTAGGAAAAGGGGTGAAAATGGGCTATGCCATTAAATATCCGTACCCCCCCCTATCGAGGATACATATTTTTACAAAAAACGCAAACCCCCTGAAGAAATTGGAAAATTTGCTATACCCCTGAAGAAATCAACCAAAAATGGCCCAATTATGTCGACCCCCTGAAGAAATCCATGCTCTGATCGGGTTTAACCCCTGAAGAATTTAATATTTTTGGGGTGAACCCCTAAAGAATTCCACGACATTTTTTGCTAGAATCCTGAGGAAATCCAAGTTCCTCGATAGGGGGGTACGGATTTTTAATGGCATAGCCCAATGGAGGATGGAAAAAAGAAATTAGTACACCTAATTACTTGACTATCCACTCGAGAGCACATCGGGTTGATAGCAGACACATTTGGTGTCCATCTATTAATTATTAACCAAAACCTTCAAATTATTTTAATTCTTCATAAAACCTTTTTTCCAATTTACTCGAAACAAATCAAATCCCCCTCCCAAAATTTGTCCTTATGAAAGCCATGAAAAACTAATAAACTAATTATTATTAAGTGAACCTTCAACTGCAACTTAAATGAAGTGAATTTAAAATAACATACAATCTCAATGAGAAATAGCATAAAAACTATGCAAACGTGGCAAAAAAGCGCATTCAACTGTATTCCCCTCTGAAGTCCAAAAGGGTTACTAGGAATTCGGCTGCTCCTGGTCATGAGAGGGACAGACTGAAATAAATTGCTGTAATTAAAAATACTGAATGCAACTGAATGGCTTACAGACATGCTAGGAACCACTTTTGAGTTAAGAAATCTATCTCAGACCGAAGTACATGAAATAATGAGTATTATAAATAGACCCTTCCACGGTTTTTTGAACTTTTGATACAATACAACAGCAAAAACCATCAATACTGCTGAAAAGAGCACCTTGAAGTTAGTCAAAATCCCAAATTTGAGAGTTATATCTTGAATAGGAGCAAGATACAGGCCGGCAAACTCAGAAACTTTCAGGAAATTTTACAGACATTTACAAGACAGTTTATTTAGTATGGAAATTTTGACTTGGGGCACAATTAACTTGCCCCCCAGTCAAAATTTCCATACAAACGTCTGTAAAATTTCCCGAAATTGACAAGACCAGTAGCCTTGATGCTATTCCTGCTAGCCTCTTAATGTTTAATGCATATTTTTAATCTCACTGTCTCTTGACACTGGTGTTTTACCTTCTGACTGGAAAAATTCTAGAGTATGTCTTGGAATCATCTTTTAAAATTGGAGATTACCCTAATAATTATTGTCCTATTTCTGTTCTTTCAGTTGTAATCAAGGGCATTTGAGAGAGCTATATTTAATCAGTTCTATGATTACCTAACTCAAAATAGTATATTGGAAAAGTTTTAGTCAGGTTTTAGGCCATTGCACTCAACTGTAACAGCTCTTTTAGACGCCACAAATGAATGGTTTCTTTTGACAATGGATTAATAAATGCAGTCTTATTTCTCGACCTTAAAAAGGCTTTTGATACTATTGATCACAATATTCTCATAACAAAATTAAATTTATATGGGGTTCAACTGAAAGCATTGGCATGGTTCACAAATTACCTCACAAATCGCACACAAATGACACAAGTACACAGAATTTTGTCAGATTCTTGCACTGTCAAGTCTGGTATTCCACAAGGATCTATTCTTGGTCCTGTTTTTTTTTCATTTGTAATTTAGCGTACCCATAGCATACCTATCAATGCAGATGACATGAATTTTACATAAATTATGCCTCGGATGACCAAGAAGAGATTGTACTATCAATGAACCGTGATTTTGAAACCGTTCATGAATGGTTAAAATGCCAATAAGCTTTAGTTTAAATGTAACTAAAACTAAATAGTGTCATGCTATTAGGAGCTTGACAAAAAATAGCATCATTGCCAAGTAATCTTAATATAAATCTAGATGGAGAGAAAATTGAAAGAAAGAGTTCAAACAAGTGCCTCGGCATTAATATTGATGAGCACCCTACATGGGAGGCTCATGTAAACTATATATCTAAGAAAATTGCCAAGGTGCTTGGGGTACTAAATTCTATTTGTACTTGGGCAACTCTCCAGAAACAGTTTGTAATAGTCCTAGGTGACCTTAACCTTGACAGACTCAAACCAAATGAAAGAGAAGGGAAAATACTAATAGATTTGGGAAAAAATACATGGATTTGTATGTGTTATAACTGAACCAACAAGAATCACCAACCATTCTAGCACTCTCCTAGATGTGATACTCACAAACAAACCCGAGGTGTTCAAGAAATGCGGTGCATACGATCCAGGAATTAGTGATCATAAATTAATTTACGGAATTATGAGACTGAAAGCTATTCAATACAGGAGTAAAACAATTAACTTTAGAAGTTACAAGAATGTAAATATGAATGATCTCAAGAGGGATCTTGTGACAGCCCCTTGGCATGTTGGAGATATATTTGATACACTAGATGATCAATACCACTACTGGAATTGTCTGTTGAATACTGTATTAGATGACCATGTTCCCTTAAAGAAGATGAGGGTGAGAGCAAAAGATGTAGCATATATGACCACAGAATGGAAAAATGCCATCAGAGCTAAGCGTAAATATGCTAGGAGATTTAATAAGGAACCAACACACGAGAATCGTGAGCTGAAGAATAAATGGAGAAATGAGGCAACAAGACTCAGACGTAAAGCCATAAAACAGTACTGGAATGAGACAGCTGATGCATTAAAGTCGAAACCAAGGGAATTCTATAAAACATTTAAGCCATTCCTTAATACAAAGGGTAAAGGAACTGATAATAGTGTAATAAATCTTAATCTAAATGATAGGATTGAGAAGGATCAACGGAAGGTTGCAGAACATTTTGCTAATTATTTTGCAAATATGGCAATGGATATTGGAGGAGAAGAAGTGCAAAACCAAACAGAAAACAACTATGATAAGCATACAAGCGTACAAGGCATATGTTCCAACGTAAACAAAGTAGATATTAACCCATTCGAATTTAAAGATGTAACACCAGAGGAGGTTCGAACAGCTCTCATGAAGCTTAATCCTTATAAAAGTACTGGACATGATCAGATTCCTAACAAAATTCTAAAAGAAGCAGCTGACGAACTCGCACCATCATTGACAAAGATCTACAATGAAAGCATAAGGCGAAGCTACTGGCCTTCTGAGTGGAAGAAAGGTGACTGGACGCCAGTATTTAAAAAAGACGATCATCTGGAAGATAAGAATTACAGACCCATAACAGTCCTAATTACAGTCGACAAGATCTATGAACAGTTACTTAGTACTCAACTCACAGAACAGCTTGATCCTGATCTAAGTCATAATTTAACGGCTTATCGTAAACAACATAGTTGTGAGACAAGTCTGTTGAAACTTGTTGAAAACTGGAAATGGGCTGTTGATAAGAAGAAATTTGTTGGCGTACTATCAACTGATATGAGTAAAGCGTTCGATTCACTCCATCCACCATTATTAATTAGAAAGCTGAAGGCTTATGGATTATCAGATAATACACTGGAACTCTTTCGATCATATTTCAATCAACGTTTGAATAGAGTGAGGCTAGGATCATCTATCACCAGTACGTGGAAAGAAGTCAAACGAGGTTGTCCACAGGTTCTACCCTAGGTCCCTTGATGTGGAACATCTTCCAGAATGATCTATCATATAACGTTAAAAATTGCAACCTCACTATGTATGCTGACGACCATCAGCTATACACAATAAACAACTCTATACAAGAGGTTGAAATAACACTTAATAGGGAAGGTGAGGACATATCTAGGTGGTACCAGGATAATTTATTGATGGGAAACTTCGATAAGTACCAGGCTCTAACTATTGGACCATCAAATAAGAACAAGGATATTGAAGTTGTTATTATGGATAGGAAAGTTAACACCTCGTCCGAACTTAAATTATTGGGCGTAATCATAGATGATCAGTTAAATTTTAAAACCCATATTAGTAATGTTTGTAAGAAATCTAGCAAACAAGTGGGTGTTATCATGCGTTTACGTAATATGATACCCACACAGGCTAAGCTACGATTATACATTTCAGCCATTCTCCCACACCTCACTTATTGTCATACTGTCTGGCATTTTTGCCGGGCATCAGACCGCAGAAAACTAGAGAGAGTGCAGGAACGTGCACTGCGTGCTGTCTACTGCAATAAGACAATGGACTACTTCACATTATTACAAACTGCTGGTCTTCCTACTCTTTATAATAGGAGATTACAAGACATTGGAATTTTAATGTATAAAGTCAAGAACAATTTATGGATTTATTCACAACTAGTAATAGTAACTATAGCCTAAGAAATGCAGATTTTACAATTCCCAGATTCAACACTGTATCATATGGTAAACATACCATAAGCTACTTAGGAACTATGTTATGGTCAAAACTTAGCACCAGTGTCAGGACATTACCTAGACTTAAGAACTTTCGTAAATGTATTAGGAAAATTGACATCGCTGACCTCCTGACAGATAACTGTGACAATTGCTTTCTATGTTCAAACTAGATTGGTAATATACATTTAGTACATATTAATTATCCCATTTTAGCACATATTAATTATTCCATTACTCCGTACATTTTATATAATATATAAGTTTAACTTAGAGTTACATACATGTACGTTTGTTTGCTTACATTGAATTCTTTATTATTGTATATAGGATCATAGCATTTTTAATTAGTATAGCATATTTTACAATCTATATGATAATAGTTAGGATATTATATTATTTATTATTCTTATAGGTATAAATAGTGTCCCCAATTAGTAGACTGTATAGTCAGCTATGTTCATATTGACACTTAAATAAAGTTTATTATTATTATTTACTAAGTAGGATGAAACCATACCTTCCTGCAGCTATCCTAATAACAATATACATTTTTTTATCATTGGTGCAAGGGGTGGGAATTTGACATTTTCTTCCAAAACAAAATCAAAATCCACACCCTTGGACTAAGGACAACACTTTGGCCCGGGGGAGTTCTTCCTATATTTGGTTGGTACGGTAGGGATGATTGTCATATTTTTTTGGTGTTGAATTCGGTGATTTAGTATTTTTTAGGGGTTGTCCAAGGGAGATCCATTTTTAGGGTGATTTTTGTATGAGGCATATTTTAGGGTGGACAATTTTTCACAGCTTGGTATTTTTTAGGGTGTCTTTCAAGGTTTTCTGACAGTCATCCCTACCCTTTTTACCTTGAAGAACACCCCCGGACCCTTGGTCAATAATACAAAAAAAAAATACTGCTGCCCTACCTTCCTTACTTTACCTACAAATAACCCCACCTTCGGGTAGGCATAGTATGTCGAAAACATCACCCTTAGGTCTGCACAACCAAGCCTGTCAAATCCTCACCCCTTCCTTGGGTTTAACATTGATAAGACAATGGTGAATAGAGTGGGCTTCAATTGATTGTTGTAAAACCAAAACCAGTGAGCCAATCACAAGTAAAAACAATAATGTTAACCAATCACAAACTGCTGAAGTAATTCACGATTGTTTTACTTCAACCAATCACGAGGCAAAGTAAACGTAATCATGGATAACTAACCAATCATCTTCGAAAGCAATTACTTTTCGACACTCAATTAAAATACGCTATCCTTAATAACCTTGTTCTGGTAGAGGACCTTGTTAAAGGCATGTCCGTTGGTTCTCAAAGTCCTCCAGTAGTTCACAGCCTACAAGGGACTCAAACCTCTGGATGTCCAAGCCATCTTCAGTCAACTACTTCTTATACTTCAAACGAAATGACTTCAAACGAAGCTTCAAACGAAGCTGCTCTTGAAAATGACCCTGATTGGGACAGTCTACCTGAAGAGGTAAACCAAAAAGAAGAAACTGTTACTGATGCAGATTTTGTGTGTACTTGAAAGACTAGATTTTCAAGAATGAAGTTGGAGGGTTTATATGCTAATTTTAAGAACAGCCAATTTTCCTCGAGAGAAACACACTACTGTTACGTATTGAACATTCAACATTTTTTGATAGTGCTCACTGGGCACTGTCACCTGTCATAGACAGTTCACCACAAAAGTTTGGTGTGCTTATTGGCCAAAAGGTATCATGTGACGTGATAGTTCTGTATCTGCACTGTGTGACTAATACAGTTTTCCCGTATCGGATATCGTGTACTAGAAAAAAATGAAAACAATAAAATATTTAACTTTGAAGAACTTGTCTTGTGTTATCAAGTGTCGTTAAGTATCATATTTCAATCTTAGCGCTCTGGGACCTGTTTTAGTACGTTTTCTAGCTCGCTCTTTTTCTTGTTTACTCTGTACTATATAATATATATATATATAAGATTGAAATATGATACTCAAGGACACTTGATAACACAAGACAAGTTCTTCAAAGTTCAATATTTTATTGTTTTCATTTTTTTCTAGTACACGATATCTGATACGGGAAAACTGTATTAGTCACACAGTACAGATACAGAACTTGGGCTGCCTGTGGTCCGTGGATGTAAACTATCAGGCAATCGTGCGCGATGAGTTGTGTTGAACAATAACAACAAATTGATCGTTTGCATTGACGTCACAAAATAAATTTCCTCAAGAAGAAACTTATATTAGTAAAATATTTTTGATGCTGTGTATAGACCAGGTAAAAATATAGAAATGACCGAAATGTTGGAGCAATATAACTTTGGCACACCAAGATGGCGGCCAAAAACGTACTCCGAAATATAAGGATTTCCTTGACATTTAGGAAATATGCTGACCTAGACTGTCACAAAATTCAAAGTACTGTAACTCAAAAACAAATCACCGTAT
Organism: Actinernus sp. WN-2022; assembly: GCA_030867875.1. Classification (NCBI taxonomy): domain Eukaryota; kingdom Metazoa; phylum Cnidaria; class Anthozoa; order Actiniaria; family Actinernidae; genus Actinernus; species Actinernus sp. WN-2022. Next base: position 22,385,040 of record JAOWCC010000577.1, read on the forward strand.
CGACGTAAATTTTTCGAGGAATACTGAGAATACCGATATCTAAGTCATATTAAAAGAACAGCTTCATATATGTCATAGTTTAGATTTTTGATGACGTCACATGCAAAGGATCTATAGAGTCAGCCAGAGTTTGTGTTGGAAGATAGTTTCCCTCGGAGAATTGATGTTCTTAAAACTAGCGTATATGCCCTCCAACTTCATTGATCTCTGGCTTATTATATTTGTTTTAAGGACATACAATTAATATGTCCATGGGCAACTATCAGCCGTTATAGTTCACCACAAATTTTTGGCGCGCGCTCATTGACTAAAAGCGATCACGTGACGTGATAATTGTCGTCCGCGGATGCAAACTATCAGGCGTTATAGTTCACCACAAAATTTTGGGGGCGCTCATTGGCTAAAAGCGATCGCGTGACGTGATAGTTGTCGTCCGCGGAGGCAAACTATCCGGCGTTATAGTTCACCACAAAATTTTGGCGCGCGCTCATTGGCCAAAAGCGATCACGTGGCGTGATAGTTGTCGTCCGCGGATGTGCCCATAACCATAGTGCCCGCTGAGAGCGGAAGACAATTTTGTGATGAACAATAACGACAAATAGACTGTGTTTGTCTCATAACTATCGGCTGATAGTTTCCCTTGGAAATTTGATGTTCTTAAAACTAGCATATAAGCCCTTGAACTTCTTTCTCGGGCTTATATTTGTTTTAAGAACATCAAATGTCCGCGGGCAACTATCAGCCGATAGTTCCTCGACGGACACAGTCTATTTGCGGCAGATAGATGGCGAGGGGTGCAGCCATGAGTCAACTATAAATGTCGATAGAAACCAAGAACGAGAAGTCTAATTGTTTTAGCAAAATAACCTAGCCACCGTTCTATCAACTTAGTGATTGAGAAAACTGAAAAAAACTTGCCAAAATTGGAGTATTTTCTAAGTGATTTTTTGTCTGCATGCAGCGTGTGCTTGGTCGACTGTCGATCGATAGACAGCACCTGGCTGCCAATCAGATGGCTAGCCAATGAGATAACGAGTTTGTCAATAGACAGCGCCTGGATTAAGCTAATCAGATGGCGAGTTTGTCAATTAAGACCGCGCCTGGCTAGCTAATCAGATGGCGAGTTTGTCAATAGACAGCAGCTGGGTTATGCTATGCAAACAAAAAATAACTGAGAAATATGAAGTGTTTCACAGTTCTTCTTGATGGCAGTCGCTAGCCAGTACGACTTGGTAAAGTGGCATGTCATAGGAGATGAACACATGATCTCTTACTTGTATAATACTGTCACTAAGACAGACTTCTGTTTGATGTTTTACTCTACCACTTTGCAGGAGCTTGGTCCTGGCACTTCCACTGAGCCTTTCCTAACAAGATCTCTAAGTAGTGATGCTGATGGCAAGATAGCCAAGGTAAGTAGCTTTAAGCACTCTGCTTCTCTTGCATAGTAACTCTCAATTAACATGAACTATTTAATAATATTTAAACTTATCATATCCTAATAGTGTATGCAAAACCCTAAATGAGTTCTTATATGGAGTATTCCTAACAATAGCTTGATAACTTTGTGGATGATGAAGGAGACATGAGTGATGAGGAAGAGTGGATCTCGGTAACTGGGTGCACAGTAATGCCACAGCTTGCCTGTTATAATATGTGCACTAGCACAGAGGCCCCGACATGTGAAGATGTCACAACTACATGTACATCACAGTCGCCATTAGAAGTCCTTCAAGGTGGTTAGTATACACTGATTTTATATACACTGATTTTATATAAGGCAGTAACTTAATGTGTAAGAGGCAGGGTTCTATCTACTCGGGGGGAAGCTACAATCGTTGCCAAAAGGTGTTGGCACGATAAGACAATTTTGGCTATATCATATTCTCGTTAGATTTTATTCGATTTTTTGCACCCCCTCCCCCCCTACTCAATGTTGGGTCTTGATTTGTGTGACATTTCTCTCGCAAATTAAAAATATCAAACAAAATCACTAACTTACAACGCAGCATTGAACGGGGGAGAGGGGGGAGACCTGTGTTTTGATCATGTGAAGTTCTTGGAATGACAGAAAATGTGAATCGTGCCAACACTTTTGGCAACGATTGTAGCTTCAAGTTTACAATAATGAGTGTGTTTTAGTTCCTCCAGATTATCAGGCTGTTGTATTCTGGGAGACAATCCCCTCATTTTTCATGAAATATAGCACATTCAATTGCAACAGGTTCTTCCACGTTCCCTTCATATTGATTAGAAAAGGAAGGAGACAAGGCCAACAGCTTATAAGTCCCTATCCAAGGACGCGACAGTAGGGTTTCATACTCGTAACCTCCCGTACTCTAGACAATGCTCTATTAACTGCATGAGCTAAGCAGTGAGTCCCTGAACCCGTAGAAATCTCATGACCATTGGCCGCTCAAACTCCCCCCCCCCCCCCCAAAAAAAAATACATACGTAGATTAACCCTGAGAGGTCATGGCTTTGATTGCGAGACAGACTAAAACTCGGGGTCTTAAGCCTCGGTCAAGCGGTTTCAACATCTCTTCGACATCGGTACATCATTTGTTAAAACCAATGTTGAAACCATTCGACATGGTCTGAAAATATTTCTGAGAACAATATTATAATGTTGAACAGAATGATGTTAAACCGTTTGTCAGTCTCGGAATCGAGGTTGAAATCGTTTGACACGTATGCATCCATTGGATGAATATCTCATGAATTATTAATGAGTTCGAGAGCCGATGTTGAAACCGTTTGACACGCATGCTTTCAACAAATGTTGTTCCAATTTTGAAACCGTTTGACACGCATGCTTACAATATCCTTTAAGAAATGTTGAACCGATGTTGAAACCGTTTGACACGCATACTAAATAGTTCAATATCCTTCAACAAATCATAGTGTTGAACCAATAGTAAAACCATTTGACACGCATGCTTTAACATCCTTCAACAAATGTTGAACCGATGTTGAAACCGTTTGAGACGCATGCTTCAACATCCTTCAACAAATGTTGAACCAATAGTGAAACCATTTGACACGCATGCTTCAACATCCTTCAACAAATGTTGAACCGATGTTGAAACCATTTGACACGCATACTTCAACATCCTTCAACAAATGTTGAACCAATAGTGAAACCATTTGACACGGCATGCTTCAACATCCTTCAACAAATGTTGAACCAATGTTGAAACCGCTTGACCGAGGTATAACGCTGACTACTGTAACCAGTATCATGAAGTGCATGTACTGAGATAACATTCTCTGTTTAGATATAAATACTCTTCCTGGAGAAGTGCTAGAGGAGGAAAATGATGGTAATATATTACGTTTTTCTGGCAAGTTGGCAGTTTTGAGCCATGGTATTAGGGGCCTTGAGCAACCACGACGACGACGTCTAGGACGACGGCATAAAACAGTAGCCTTAATTACAAAATACAATAACTGCACGTGAAAATGCACACAGTTGCCTACATTTTGACCGTTCAATGGAGAACGCGAACGTAAGAAAGTAAATCACACTGTTTATCATTCGGCCTGAACGGAACTCTATGCTGATCACATTTTTCGAAAACCTGGTTATAAAAGGCACCTAGAGGCAAATAAAGGAAATAGTAAACACCCAATTTCGGGAGAAAACACTTTTCTGCGTTCCATCTTCACAGCAGTCGTCGTCCAGGTTGCTTAAGGTCCCTATTTTAATGCCGGGATATTATTTTCCATCCGACTCGTGGTGTTGAATATTTTATTGATGATATCTCGATTTTTTTCAGTTAGCCATTATTCCATGCTTAGGTTGATTTCTATTGTTACAGGTGGCAGATTGTATCCCACTGTACGAAGACTGAACATAACCACGACGTTAAAGACATCAAGTGAAATTTCCACAAGTCGACAGAATCAAGACCCCCATACAACACAGGTGCGACAACCAGAAATATTAACTTTTATCTCATCTAATTGTTTTCGTTTCTTTTGTGGGGTATGTGTCGCTGGATGGGGTATGTGTCGCTGGGTGGGGTATGTGTCGCTGGGTGGGGTATGTGTCGCTGGATGGGGTCGGATTTTTACCACCTACACGTATGTCTGAGATGGGGTCCTAGTTTCACCCAAGTCTGAGAAGGCCATGCGCTGTACTTTTACTGTTCAATTTTCCACTGGTGTTTGGAAAGTTGAGGTTTCCGGTCTGAAGTGTGGTAGAAAAAGTTGATTTTTTATGTCTGAGAAGGAGCACTCCCACCCAAAACAATGGCCGTGTACCCCCTCCCCCTGGGAAGCTAATCTGGAGTGGATTTTGTCAATGACCAGACAATGCAAATTATTATTCTAGTAAAACATCTTCGGCCTAGAAAAGTTCGACTTTAATTTCAATGGAAAATGGCAGCATAGCACGAGAATCATGAGAATTGTTACAGACACCAATTAGAGTGATCATACTATGAACTCTCTCTAAGCCGGACACTCTTGGGACTAGCTCTAATAGAGAGCTGTCCGCCTTATCAGATTTCCGCCTTCAAGGACTAATAAATATATAAAGAAATAATAACAATAGCTTTATTTACCCTGGTGAAAGACCAATATAACGTTAAGACCAAGAAACAAGCCATACAGCTACGTTGTTTAAGGTAACGAATAATAAATAATAGCAAAAACCGTATACGACAATTCTGTCGGTGGTACGTTGGATCTTGCGGAGAGATCTGATCAGCCAAAAATACTAATAAGTAAACAAGTCCAAGGACTACAGAAAATCTGATCGAACAACTCTACGAATTCTACGATATTTCGGCTGGCCAAACCAGCCTTCTTCAGGTAGATCTTACAAATGAATATTTCACAATGACAAGTATAAATATCAAGGTGATTACACAATCTAAGAGGAAAAAGGAAATGACGTAAGTAAAAATATGGATATGAGATAACATAAAAACACGGGTCTACAAGATAACATATTAAAGTGCCCCTACGATCAAATTTTGACATATCAATGTTTTTGCATATTCATAAAGTAGAGTTCATATATTATTACCAGTTCAAATTGTTTTTCGATACATCGACAGGAAGTCTTATTGTTTTAGCTCCGAATATTGAATCTACACGTCCGCCATTACTGGAAGCCGTGCCCTTTGTTCAGCTTTAAACAAAGGTTTATTCACCGGAAATGATGTCATACACTTAACGCTCGCCTGCAGAACACAACGCCTGGAGGCATATTTCTACTAAAAACGTCTTCACGTACATAAGAAGAAAGTTATATTTATCTTTGCGAGGTTGGCTACTTTTTTATGCATGCTATTTCGCGCCACGAGGTTGTCGTGTTAAGTGTATGACATCACTTCCGGTAAATAAACCTTTGTTTAAAGCTGAACAAAGGGCACGGCTTCCAGCAATGGCGGACAGGATTTTACCGGTAAACTCTCCTAAAATTTGTGGTTTAAGATGCCCATTTGGGAATATTTTTTACTATTTCGGATATTTCTAATACTGATTGACCTATAGACACTGAAAAAGTGGCAAATCGAAATGGTAAATTTTCGTCGTAGTGGCACTTTAAGTTTCATCACGTTTGTTGTTTAAGGGCGCATTGGAGCAGATGCGATTTTGACTTCCGGTTTACGCTAGCCTGAGAGGCGATATGAGTCGGCTGTTTTCTCAGGCTAGTTTTATGCGTGTCCACCGGCCACCCAATAGTTTTAATACTTACACATGTTTGTAAGTATTATTCGTGCTTTACCTGAAAGGTTTTCATGAATGAATGAAGTAAAGTGTTCAAAAGTCGGAGCAAGCCGTTGCGGGTATCACTGTGTTGGCGGCGCCGTACGCTTGCCGTTACTTTTGTGCTCGGTACAAATGTCCCTTCCTCTAGGTTCAAGTACAGTTAGGCGCCTTTTGAGTCATTCATGAACGATTCCTTCAAAATTATTGGATTGAGTTTCTTGTCAAGTATTATTTTCTTTCACACGATAAACCAAGCTTTTCATTTTCCAGCGACAAAAGCTGAGTGAAATCAGTCAGGAAATCGCCGATGAAAGGGAAAGCAAAGTTGTATTGGATTCTCAGATGTAGCCGAGCTCTTCCCGTTGTTGATAGATTGAAATAACATCTTGTAAATAGTATCTATAGTTGTCTAAGATTGAAATGGCTGCTTCCAGCGAGAACATGGCTTCTAACAACACGAAGAAATGTACGGCCACTCAAGAAGTCAAGTGATTTTCGACCGGCATGTTTTCAACTCAAATCTTCCACAAATATGCACTCATTTGTCTCCAGATAATGCTTTCGGGTTCCTGATAAAGTTGTGATTGTATTTCACGACCACAAAACTGGCACCTTTGCGCATGCGTTAATTTCTTCACTTCCGGTTTCTAAAAATCCTAAACATTTAGCGCACTTTCACTAAACGACAAACGTTTTCCCGTTAAAATGTTGTTGACCACGTTCTCCACAAAACAGAATATGGATTTTGGAAACCGACAATAAATGCCAAAGTTATGGCTTTTCATTCGCCAAAAAAGCTTAAAATTGGACTGAAAAGTGTTGTAAAATCTTCATTTTTTGTCGTAATGGCAAACGCATGCTCGGTTTTATGCGCATTAATTCGTAGGTTCGGAAAATATTCATAAATTACTAGTAGTTTAAAAATCCCTGGAGAGTTTAGAAATTTTCTGATTTTGATGACGTCATCATGACGTCACTTAATGACGTCATCAGACTACAAGACTTTACCTAGGAGTCACCTTGGCAATAATTATTGGCCACTCTTTAATTTTCCGGGTTTTACGAGGCTGCAAACTTTTCCTAGCAACGGCCGATTTAAATATGGGCCGCGTCAGGCAAAAAGGGCCCGGACGACATAATATGTAAATGTCTTTTGATACTTGTGGTGCCTTTGCAATATGCATCGCGAGCGCCACATTGTGCTACTAACAAGTATTGTTGATTTCATGAAATTGACAAGTGAAATCGAAGACGAAATTTACGATATTTTTACAGAAGGGTGTGATCACAATTTTAGCAGACGCAAATCATTCCCTATCATCAGACGATTGTTTCAAGGTGTAACTTGTACTATTGCTAAAATCATATTATGAGCTACGAGGAGCAGAACGACTGCAGAAAATACATTTTTTTGCCAAAAAGTGATCATCTGGTTCATCTTATTAATTTTTTACTCTTTAATGCCAGCAGGTATAAATGAATGTCATACATCAAAATCATCCCCTATGACAGGATTCCTATTTTTTGTGGTCATATTTGTAATCGGGCCCTTGCATCAAAATCACGTAAATTTCACCCCTGATTTTTGTCGTCAATGTCATGAAACTGACATTTATTGTTATGAATGAAATGTAGCGCTCCTCGTCAAGATTACAATACAATCTTCAACCTGTTATTAGGAACACCGTTGTAGGAATTATTTAACTTGAATGTCGTCCGGGCCCTTTTTGCCTGACGCGTCCCATATGTCAATGGGCCCTTAACCACAGGCCTTTCGACCTTACAGTCCTCGTCAGTGATATGAATGACAACGTTACAGGAGTGATGTACATGAAAATAAAGGTGCAAAGCATTATGGGCTATGTTGGGATCCCTGTGCTTAGTGCACATGGGTCCACCCTATTAATGCCCTCGGGTTCCTCCGCACGAAGTCTGTGTATCCACACAGATTCTAATTCTAGGATATCTAGAAATGATACCTTCATGTCAATTCTACTGGTAAGTTCCAGTCCATACCTCCTCTTGAGCTATTCAAACCAAGACATACACGAATCCGTGTTGTCCACCTATCTACGCCCTAAATCATCTATGAATCTCATGATTCCTCTTATCCCAGATGGATTGGCTTGTTATGATATACAATATTATTCAACACATATGTCATAGTGATATTGGCTAGCATTTAAGGAGACAACACCCTGTACTAGATACCATTTACATTTGTAGTGTCCCTCCTGAGAGATGATTTGCACCTACAAAAACTGCTGAAAAAGTGTCTGTTGTCCGTCCTTAAAGAGAGATTAGTTATAGCTAAACAGCTGGAACACAGCCACCTATGTCTGCCTTAGAGAGGTGTCCGTCCTAGAGTGGTGTCCGCCTTAGAGAGGTGTCCACATTAGAGAGGTGTCCATCTTAGAGTGGTGGCCACCTTAGAGAGGTGTCCTTCTGAGAGTGGTGTCTGCCTTAGAGAGGTGTCCCTCTTAGAGTGGTGTCCGTCTTAGAGAGGTGTCCATCTCAGAGAGGTGTCCGCCTTAGAAAGGTGTCCACATTAGAGAGGTGTCCATCTTAGAGTGGTGGCCACCTTAAAGAGGTGTCCTTCTGAGAGTGGTGTCTGCCTTAGAGAGGTGTCCCTCTTAGAGTGGTGTCCATCTCAGAGTGGTGTCCGCCTTAGAGAGGTACCCATATTAGAGTGGTGTCCGTCATAGCTAGGTGCCCGCCTTAGAGAGGTGTCCGCCTTAGAGAAGTGTCCGCCTTAGAGAGGTGTCCGCCTTAGAGGGGTGTCCGCCTTAGAGAGGTGTCCGCCTTAGAGAAGTGTCCGCCTTAGAGAGGTGTCCGCCTTAGAGGGGTGTCCGCCTTAGAGAGGTGTCCGCCTTAGAGGGGTGTCCTCCTTAGAGAGGTGTCCGTCTTAGAGAGGTGTCCGGGTTAGAGTGGTGTCCGTCTTAGAGAGGTGTCCGGGTTAGAGTGGTGTCCGTCTTAGAGTGGTATCCGTCTTGGAATATGTAAAGGCGTGAAAGAGAAAGATATAACATACTATGTGAAAATGTGGTTCGCCCGCGTTCAAGGCGGACGTGATAACCACTACACCATCGGAGTGTTCTCCTAAATAGTTCAGGGTACCTTACTCGATTAGTTTTATACAAAGCTATTTCAGGTATCCTGACACCCTCCCTAATTATCTTAAAATTCATTGTAAAATACCGGTGTGAAATAAAGTATGTGTTGTTGTTGTTGTTAGTAAGGCCAGTGAGGGCGTTGTAGTTACTGTCCATTGACACTTTGATTCATTTTTAGGTCGCAGACTTGGCATGTGAAGTTCAACCGTTTCAACTCGACGAAGATTTCGACTACGATGTTGTAGCCCTTACTCCAAAATTCGATTTTATACAAAAATCACTAAGGCTTAGTCCTGCCAGTCAGTAAGAGAACTTGTCCTCGACTCTAATATGAGGGATATTTAAGTCAAACCTTATTACTTGAAAAATAAATCATCCACACTAAGGGTGCGTTCGATTGATCGTATTCCGGAATAAGAATACGCAGAATGATCACTACAAATCGCTTATACCGGGATATTTTAGCCACTGGAATGCTAAATGTATCGTGAATATCATATGACAGCAAACGTTTGTAGCTTACGGTACAAAATGTGCCTGAACCAGTGATTTCAAGAGCTTAATCCATCTATTCTTATTCCGGAATACGGTCAATCGAACGCGCCCTAAGATGGTAAAAGAAAGTCATGTTACAAAAACGACTGTTACAGAAACATAGCTGACAACATCGAGAGGTGAAACCAAAAACGTTCGGTTGTATAACCACGTAAATAGTTAGTTATTATTTATTTGCACGACATGTGGGTCCAGTGGAATCTAAATGCAGTCAGGATAACTTGTTCGCACATCTTTCATCGTGGTACGTGTTATTTGTAATAAATAAATAAGTTCAATATATGACGACAACAGCAACGAAATCAGTTAACGATTTGAGTCTTCCCTAATAATTAATAGTTCCAAAGCCTCGTAGTTACTGTTGCTACGTCCACACACCGTCAGATTTGACCTGAAAACGGCACACCAAAATACCAAAATTGCAAAAAAAATGTGTCTTCTAGTGTTTGAATTTTGGGTATTCTAATCCTATATCTTCATCAAACTCGTGAAATGCTAAAAACCTTTTTAAAATAGCCATTCATTTTTAACTCGTGGATGCACGCATGTGCAGGAACGAGTTATTAAGGTTAGATCGAATGCCGTAACCTTTTCCGAAGATCTATGTTAGCAAAATTCGTACCATGTTCGGAATATGTTCGGGATATGAGATTTTCATGGATAACTCGCTTATAGGCTCAAACCTGGACAGACATGGTAGTGCGTCCCTATCAATCACTTAGTGGTGATGACGTAACGGTGACGTCATCGGTCACGTAATTTTAAGTAGATGATATGCCCATATCTCCCTCATTTCTAATGCCAGGCGGCTCAAACTTTGATAGACATGGTATTGGGTTCCCATAAATGACTTAAGTGGCGATGTCGTAACGATGACATCATCGGTCATGTGATTTTAAGTACATGCTCATATCTCCCTCATTTATAATCCCAGGCAGCTCAAACTTGGGCAGGCATGGTACTGGGTCCCCACGATTCACTCAGTGGTGATGACGTAACGATGACGTCATCGGTCACGTGATTTTAGTATATACCAAAATAGGTCACTGACCATCCGCGAGTCGCCCTTAAGGGCCTATGCTTTATGTTTGTGGGACATGGAAACATATCAAAATGTAGCACTATTTAGTAAATGATATAGTCCATGGAACTGCCGGTTTTAAAATGAAATATTGTTCAAATCTTATGCTTTAGTTGCCTTGTAATGGTGGGACGTGCAAAAAGTATTCTCTCGTCAAATCCTGCTTGTTTATTTTATTATTTGCCATTTATTGATTTTTCAGACAACGGCCATTTGAAATATTGTGTCTGTCTGCCTCGTTCCCAGTCGCTCACTTGCTGGGCACGGAGCGGGGCGCGAAAGGAAAGATGGGAAGCGGAGAAAAAGGATTTTTTTATTTTTCTTCTTCCCGTCAACCCTCGCGCGCTCGTCTCAGCTTATTTTTATTTTATTACTCGGGCTGCCTGTGGCAGACACGAGTCTAAATCTGCAGGCCGTTATTTTTGCTCTGTGCAGCAAGATTTCTGCGCATTTCTGCGGACGCTATTCTTGTTTGAGGTACGTTTCGTAGGTTTTATGCCACATTTCATTTTACTCTCGCTCATAGTACACACCAGCGCAAACACCGTGATCGGTAGGCCAACACTAAATATTTTCGACCGTGTTTTTTGGCTGGTTTACCGATCTCGTATCGAGACCTGTGTACGTTACACAGTATACGACTAGATGCCCCGAGTATGGCATCTAGCGATTTGGGCCTCACGAAATACGGCGACGGCGACGAGGAGTATGGCATCTAGCGATTTGGGCCTCACGAAATACATCTAAAGTCTCAATTCTGCTTCCATATCCTAATTCTTTTATAAGACATAAGTTAAGAGCATAAAGGGCTTGCTTGCATTTTGGAAGTACAGGAAAGTAATTTGGCGATGAATAAGCACCGACCTGTGATATTTTATAAGCAACTGACTGCGTTCACACTTCGTTTCTGCCATCCACAGAATACCACAAATGTGGCGTGACCGGCCTGTGTGACGTCACAGTAAGTTTCGCCACATAGTGGCCCGAGTGAAAGCCCAGACGGGCTCTTGTTTTATTTACTTCGGCCATAATAAAAGATACAAAATAGAATAAAGTAAAATATACAACAAATAAAACATAGAGGCTAGGAGAACCAACACAGCCTTAGCCAATTACGTTGGTTTCCTATGAAAAAATGGTAACATTTCAGACATACAGACTTCCAAGAGCTATATGGTTCTCGATTTCAAATACAGAAGTGATGGCAGACACGTAATATTTAAATAGTAATGATCTAATCTTCGGTAAAGAGATCTGATTTACGCAGTTCGTGTGGAAGTGTATTCAGTCCAAGTTCGGTAAGCTCTTATAAAATAACTATAGGGTCTTGACGTTAGGAATCTTAAGATTAAGTGAGGTATCCATCGAACGTAGAGAGGCTTAAATTCACCCTGTTTACAAGCTTTGGCAAAACATCTGGAGCTATGGTTACTAAACCGTGTTTCGCCTCATACAAGTAACAAAAAGGTAAATTAAAGCTTTAGAGATAAGAGTCTAGATTTGTATGAGATGTCTGTTTGGAAGGGCAACAGGAGAATAAACTTAGTAGCCCTCCTTTGAGTTATTTCTGGATCCTTGCATCGGACAGGGACAAGTACAGACATCGACGGGCGAAGGTGCATGCTTCGAACTTTGACGGCAGAGCGTCTGAGTAGGCCAAGCAACTGGTTCGCCTTGGTGATCTGTTGACGAATGTGAATGGACCATGTAAGGTCGGTGCAAACAGTCACGCCTTGGTCTTTTTCGCTAGAAACGTGGTCCAAAACTTGACCATCTATGGCATAGTAAGTAGGGGACTGCGTTTTCTGGTAATGGTTATATATAACTTTTCATTTTTTCGCATTGAACTTCAGGCTCCAAGAGCGTGCCCAGATCGCCACATTAAAGACCTCACCCTGAAGAAGGGAGACGTCTGCTGCAGATTCCACTACCAAGAAGCATTTGGTGTCATCGACAAACTGCCACCTCGACGGAGGATGAGGTGATCGATAATGGGAGGTCGTTGACATAGATGAAGAACAGAAGGGGTCCCAGAATAGACCAACGATGAACACCGAAAGTGACTGGAAGCGTGTTCGACATCATGGCGCCATGAACTGTTACACGCTGCTGGCGACCAGAGAGGTAGTTATTGAACCAGTCTAGCACACCTCCTGTGATACCGAATCGGCTAAGTTTGCGCAAGAGTAGTTTGTGGTCAACTGTGTCAAAGGCTTTAGAGTCGAAGTACAGGACGTCGGTTTGTTTGCCCAAGTCCAGGTTTCGACCAACGCGATGGAGAACTGTCAGTAGCTGAGCGGTATATGACTTGCCTTATAGCCGGAAGCCGTACTGAGCTTCAGAGATCATATTATGAAGGTGGTCTATCAGGCGATTGTAAGTACAACGCATTTTAGCGACTATGCACATCAAGGAAATGGGTCTATAGTTTTCTACGTAACTCTTGTTTCCTTTCTTGTGGAGAGGGGGTGACGTTGGCAAGTTTCCATTCAGTAGGGAGAGTTCCAAGCTTGAGTGACTTGTTACACAGGTGAGTGAGGGAGTATGAGATGCTTGACGCGCATTCCTTTTATTAGTAGGCGGGCAGATATGTTATCAGGTCCCATTAGCTTTGTTTGAATTTAAAGACTTTAACACTTTAGATACTTCACTGGGTAGTACGATTATCTCTGAGACAGTCACATTAGTTATAAGTGAGTCAGGCGTCCATTTGTCATCGGTAGTTTTGGAATACACGGGGTTGAAAAGCGATTGAACAAACAGGCCACCTTTTTGGGAGTATTGTACCGACACGAGTGAATCTGTCTTGGTGGAAGCTAGCTTCTCCGACTGCGCACTTCGAATTCTCCTTGGAAGAGCCTGTGGATGAGGCAGCGTCCTTATCGTTTGGGGCTAGCTCCTCCCATTTTGTATGATGATGATAATGATAATAATTTTACTAACACCTTATACCAATACAGGTACATCGGCAAAAAATATTAAACAAAATTACATTTATGTATTTCAAAACATGAAAATATTTAGCTGACAATAACATAGATTTGTCTTTCATTGACAGAATCTATTATAAGAACAGTGACCTCTTATCAAAGTAACGAAAATTATGATTGACGGAAGCCCAAATGATGTCAACTTGATCTCGCGGCTTCGCGTAGCAATGAAAACGGTTGGTGACTGAAAATTACCATAGTTAATAAAGTTGACATGACAACGACTTCTTTAAAAAAAACCTTCATGTCGAAGCAAAATATAAAAATAATCTTTATCTGTACTTTACTAGTAACTCATTAATTATTCATGAGAATACTTAAGTGCCTATGAAACGAAATGTTCGTCATTAAAATTAAGATCCCATTTGAAAGTCGTTTTGAAATGAGGATGAATGGTGTTTATTGCTTGTCAAGTTTTTAGAATATGCAAATTGGATGATCTGTGACGTCATTAGTTGGACACAGCCGTGAGGACAAATAACAAATGAAGAATATATCTGCATATAATCAGTAAACACATGTATGGTACTGGGGAAAACGCACATCATTGTGCAAACTAAGATGTTACCATGGTGACACTCTAGGCACCAGGCTCTTTTCACCTTGAACCTAAAATTGTAGTTTTTATTACTGTTATACAAAATAATTCACTTTAAGCCACTCGCATACAATGCCTACACTGTTCCAAACTTTCTGATATGGCCACAGTAGAAATAATGTGTTTGGCAAAGGATAAATTAATAAATATATTTTCCTCATTGAATGAGCCTGGGGGCTAGAGTGTTACCATGGTAACAACTTAGTTTGCACAATGATGTGCGTTTTCCCTAGTACCATACATGTGTTTACTGACTATATGCAGATATATTCTTCATTTGTTATTTGTCCTCACGGCTGTGTCCAACTAATGACGTCACAGATCATCTAATTTGCATATTCTAAAAACCTTAATATCTCTGGAACGAGATGAGATATTGACAAGCAATAAACACGATTCTTCCTCATTTCAAAAGGACTTTCAAATAGGATCTTTATTTTAATGACAAAAAATCGTTTCATAGGCACTTTAACAATTACCAGAGGCCTCAATTTGTACCACGTGACGTACTTTGAAATTCAAACTACTGGGGACTTTGAACTATCTAAGTGCTGTCCATAATAACATGTCAACAGTAAAGAATTGACATCGAAAGAAAAATCCTGCCTCCAACGGGATTCGAACCAACTTTCTCAAAACCCATACTCGGCCCGAAGAATCCATACATGATTTAGATCAAATGCAGGGGTATATAGAATGATCAAATCCGAGAGTCGTTAACTTTCTTAGAGCCACGGCCAACGGTCAAAATTACGAATCCTAATAAACTGCTTTAGAAGGCCCCAAATCGCCAAAAAAACACTCACACAACTTCATTAAGTATCAATCTTTTATTATTGAAGATTTATTTCGTAGGAATCGGAAAAAGAGAATTCACAAGGAGCAATTATTTAAACTCTTCCGAGATCGCTTATGAAACATACCACAGGTAACCCAAAAGGCGGGAAATATAGGTCGAGTCTGGGAAGCCTGTGGTTTGATTACCACATTATGAATATATTTATCTCTGCCGTTGCTTCAGATATGCTTAAGAAGGCCAACCCTTTTGCAAACTGTTTACGTACTTAGATTATCAATATGAGCTTCGTAGTCAATTATAACCCCAAGGAGTTTTTGACTTTGTACTTGGACAATTTTAGAGTTTCTTTAGATACGATGATGTCCATGCCCGTGTAGTTTCGGGAGATATTTTCTTTCCTAAGCGCTTACCTGTTATAAGCATAGCCTTGGTTTTATCTGTGCTTATGGTCATCCTATTGTTGCTTGACCATTCCTGAATTACGTGCACTGCTGTCAGTAGTGATTTATGTCTTGTACCATAGCGGGGATATTTGACGAGTGCACATTTGGTGAACGTATCGTCCGGCTGCAAATATGTCAATTTTAGAGTTCGAGACGTGTAGAGGAATATTATTAACAAATTAAAAAGCAAAAATATAACACGGGGCCTAATGCGGAGCGTGAGGCACACCACGCTTTATTGGAAGGAGGTCGGAGTATTAAGAGTCGATGATAACGAACTGCGTTCTGTCCGTACGTGATGTCGGATTCAAACCAGGACATGCACAGCTGAGTCACTAGTTCTGTACAGCTTTAGCGTTTTTAGGAGAATCTGATGATTCGCAACATCAAAGGCTTTCTTAAAATCGATGAAAATCATCCCAGTATAACCTCGTCCTGGTCCATCTTAAACAAGACTTGGTAAGCTTGATCAAAGCCGGCCAGACTCCATAGAGTAGCCTTCTAACAACGTGACGCTTCATCAGGCAATTTGTGTGATTTCGCTCCGGAATTGATGAAGTGATTCCGAGAGTTTAGCTTCACGTGGGAGGGTGTTCCAAAGGCTACTAGTGTTGATCAGCTGCGCCGGCGGGGAAGATAAACACTGGTATGATAAACTCAGTAAAAAGTCGTTTAAAGTATGCTAACCGCCGTAGCGAGCGAGTAGCAGCTTGTCAATATTTTTGATTACCCAGCATGCAATTGGAGGTGGGAGCAGAAACATGTGGTCGAGTGAAATGCAGTGTAAACATCGGCGTGGTTCACAGTCGCTTGGCGTGTTTTGTGCAAACAAACCTGCTGGCTGGAAAGATTAAACAAGGTACTGTAACGACTGAGTGGTTATTTTGTATGTGCTCTTGATTTCAAGTGCGAATGGGAAGGTTTGTTTGAGCCGATTTTCAGCTCCTCAAACTTTTGTTCGTGAAAATCGAAGAAACGAACAACGATCTCCAAAACAAATGCGTTTTTCTCCAAAGTGGGAGAGTCAAGCGATCCCTGTTGTAGCTCTCTCTCTGAAGTTATTCATCCCTTGAAATAATGGAGTAATTGCAGAATACCCCCTCCAGTGGTTCATTAATAATTCATTTCTCAACTTTTTCATACAAACCTTCTAAAAATAAACCCTGAAATAATTTAAAAAAAAAATATTTCAACCCAAAATCATTCATAGAACGAGTCTAAATACACCTGAACTAAAGTGGAGATTTTAGCGCAGTTTTCAAGTGATATTTTGAGTGGAGGGGGTATTCTGCAACTAAGCCGAAATAATATCGCAAATACGGCCGGTTCAGGAGACGAAATGGATAATTATTTAACAAATAAAGAAGCCTTAGCCATGTTTTATACTATCATAAAACACGATGAGCATTTAAAGATGCATGAGAGTAGCCTGCTTGCCGGCTCTTCTGTATTTTTTTTTCGGTCGTTTCTTTTCGGATTGGGTCTCCTGTGGCACGCGGTCAAAATTTGTCCTCGCCCCATTTCGAAAAGAAACGACCGAACAGAAGAGCCGGCAAGCAGGCGCTGGGGTATTGGGGTCCCTGTGGTGGCCATTTCTCGTTCCCAATTTTCCGACCGTTGCGAATTGCATAATATCAACAGGTTTTAAATTTCATATTTTATATTTGAGGTGGACGGCATAAATTTATTTGACCGTGACATTTCTGCTAAGTTGCCGAAGCTTAAGCTGCTGTCATCGTAAATTCACCAGCATATGACGAAGAAGATATTCATTAGTTAGCATGGCAAAATTGAAGGAAATCGGGCCATGTCCGTGCGTTTGCGAGAGCTGCTGTTGTAAGGTTTCAAAAGTCAATCGGACTGACCTGGACGAGAAGGTAATCAAGGCAAACGGCTTCACAACAGATAGAGAACAACGCCCATTTAGTATATCCTGTGAGTGGGATCGAAATCAAACCCAACAGTTCAGTGATGATGGGACTAATACCTACTTCTGGTGAGTTTCCTCGATTCGGCTTTTCACTGCTCATTGTTCGTCATTAGAATTTGATTTCATTATAACTCTGCGTTATATATTAATTATTATAGCTAGAATTCTCTATGTCATTCTGTCGTTTATAAGCTATTCCTGAGAACTCCTTCAACACGTGTAGTAACATTTATTTTATTCAGAAAATGAATAAGAAAATATTGAAAATAAGCAAACCCATATATGCATGACTGGATCATAGCTATTAACGCCATACATATTTAAACTTCGTACTGAATTTGAATTATTTTATCACGTTGTAGTATTTTGGCAATTATATACGATTAAAGGTTGATCAGATTACTAAAGGCTTGTTTCTTTGCAAGCTATACAGTATATACTCATTTAATAGTGACCATCAGTTGTAGCAAGGATATAATTATAATAACGAAATGAATTTATGAATTTATGGTAATTAAACAAGGTCTCTAGGTGTAACCTGCTCATTCTATTAATCCATTAACTCGTTCATAAAAGGTATGGAGGGTAGGTGACATTTTTTTTGCAATGCAGAGCAATGCTAAGGCGAGGCACTTAAGCAACAAACAACTAAGGAGGTAACCATGGCAACCTAGCCACTGTCAACCCCCCAAACAATTCCACTGAGCGAGTGCTTGGAGATGGTAGACCTGTGGCAGGAAGCCATGGAAAAAATATACAAAAGATATGTTCTTGTAATCAAAATTGATTTAATATATGCATGCACAACATGGTCAACAGAAGACAAATATAATATATAATAAAAATGGGATTCTTTTTTCGTTTCATAAGCGCTGTTTTGTACATGTTTCATTTCTTCAAAATTAAACACCATGCACATGCAGTAATTGGGAAGGTCCCTTGAAATTATTGTTTAATAATATTTTATTAAGGTGTGTCTTAATTGGAAAGGCTGTCAACCTAAGACAATTATACATACATGTACATTATAGGAGCAAACCCAGTTTTACAAAAACAAAACAAAGGTACATATGTAGCTCTGATTGCACATGTTTTCAGGTTATTTTGATCAGAATAAAACAATTTATAATTATGTATATGGTTGGTAATTTTGTGAGTTATGATTGGTCAGGTTGAGGTCCATAACTGAGGTCCATAACTGAGGTCCATAACTGAGGTCCATAACTTAATTCCTGTACCTTATATTTTCACTCCCAAAGTCTGAATGGCAAAATAAAAAATATGTATCACGTACTGTACTGCTCCAGTAGTGGAGTATATATATAGTATATATATAGTATATATATAGTACAATTTAGCCTCCTCCGCAGGCATCTCAAATATTTGAAGAAATCAGATTATGGGCTCCCTGTGGCAGGTGAAGAAAAGAGAGGGAGTTTACCCAATTCACAATTTTTTTAATCTGATTTCTTCGAAAATTAGAGATGCCTGCAGAGGAGGCTAATAATAATTATTGTTTATAAATATAGTTGAGACCCTGCTGTTTCTCTTTTATGTCTAGGCAAGCTCACACCCTCACAGTGCTGATTGGTATGATTTGTGTACTCATCTATGTGGCAATCTATGAACAAAATCAATATGATAGCCAGTATAATACCAAAAGGTAATGTATTGCATGGTATTGAACTGAAGGAAATACACTGTATAATGATTGGAAATGTTACAGGGCATTAATTGTCAGCCAGCCATGAGCAGAAATACCAGCTGTAGCGACTGTCGACCTAGCTACCGTATTGATAATTTTCAAAGCTCTTTCCATATGCATGGGGATGCATTTTTAAATATTATGAGCTCCTACTTTATTCTTTGAGCTGTCTTCTTTACATCCCCTGAAGCATGCATATATATGGTCATAGCTGGCAAGATTGTGAATCTGAAAAAAATATTTAATATTAATCTCAAGCAGATCGCTAGCTACTCTTAATCTAAAATACTGATGTAAAATGGAGTTTCCTGGATCTGACTCTACCCTGTGTGGGAGCTCATATGGTGCCCCCAAGACCCCGCCTTTGTAAACATTGCCTTGTCTGTGATTGAAGTCTAGCTTAATGGCCTTGTCATGTTGCTATTAGATGTGTGACATGTCTCTGTCTAATGTTATTACAATATACAATGTATATACAATGTATATACACTGTAGACACATGCATGCATGTGAAATAAAGACTTGCAGTTCAAGATGTAGTACAGTAACAGTTTATAGACATTCATATGCACATACATGTAGTGCATCAATCACTTTATAATTTTAGACATAATAGAGTTGCTGACCAACGTCGGAGTTGATGATTAATTTTAGATAAATTTAATTAAATTAGTTTACTTAACTATTTAATTGACATCACTTAAATTAGTGTATAAACCACAAGACCAACATTCATAGTAAAATCAGGGGGAACATAAACTTCAGATGAAAATAAAACCCATACATAAATATATACACAACATGTAGTTTAGACGATTGCATGAGTCAATGTCTCCCCCGGATCTGAAGACCGTTGGCACATGAAATTTCAAATTAGGTGATGTCAACTAAATTATTACTAAATTTAGTTAATTTTTAATAATTAGTTATTTATATACATGTATGTATAATAAATTAAATCATCAACACCGGCATTGGAGCGACTCTATAAGAATTAGTGCATATTGCTTGCATGTTAACTAGAAGAGTTTTGTTCTCCCTTCAGGGGTTTGTGTGCCTGCTTTGTGGTCTTCTTGCTCTTCAGTGTCACTCAAATCAGAGACGGCCCATTTAGAAGGCCTCACCCAGGTATATCAGTTTACTAACTAATTAACTGAAGTATACTGCATGATATGGCATGCAATCATTCTGAGTAAATCGATCACACTCTTTTGTCTGGCAGTAATTGAAATTTAAAAATAACTCAAAGCTGCATTGATATACATGTATATATAGGGATGCAGGTTAATTGGCACATTGGTAAATTAAACTATTTTAACACACTTCTTACCACTGCGGTCCAGTGGCTCGATCAGGCACCGTACATGTACACTGTATGTGAGTTAGGAGTAACTTTGTTGTTGATTCCTTATCTGTATTCAAGGGTTTTTCTCCAGGTTTTCTGGTTTCCTCCCTCTGTAAAAATCAACATGTGATCAGTCGAGTGTCCAACACAGTTAATGTAGCAAGGGGTGTGTGAGGAGTAAAATCAGGCCCACAACAGCTGTATATCAGCTGCCATAATCAGCCTGCGTAATGATAACAGATTAAAGATTTATATTATGATATATTTGCAAGTTTAGCAAATATTACAGTTTCTCATATATGTAATAAGTACTATCTACAATATGAGTGGCAATGTTGTATCAGATATACAATGGCGAGCTGCTTCGGCGAGCCATTGTATATCCAATACAACATTGCCACGAATATTGTAAAGTACCTATAATATGCACCACATTAAATGTTTAGCTTTGATTTCTCCCACATCGAAGAGACAGTGTGTATGCAATAAGAGAGCACTGAGTGTAGCATGCAGAAAAATAGTTCTCACATGGAAGAGACAGTCACAGTGTATGCAATAAGGGAGCAGATGTACTTTGTCATTTCACCTGGCCCCGGATAGGGGAAGTCAGTGATTGGTTGTGAGTCACCTCCTCATTACTAATGCTAACATGTTAGTATCCTGTATCATTCCATACAGGATTCTAGTTGGATTATAGTTAGTACTCTGTATCATTTGATACAGAATACTAATAGGCAGTGCTTATGGTAGGATGCGGGAAAAAAATCAAAATTATGCGGGATTTTTTGGCGAATTATGCGGGAAACATCGCAAATTATGCGGGAAATTATGCGGGATGACGTCATACATTTTTTAGCACAAATTTATTTTATCGTGTTTCACTTCAAAAAAGCCGCAAGTTGAATAAGAGAGATGGTAAATTGTCTCAAATCCATTTTAACTAGTATCCCTTTGTGTTCAAATCTATGTACTAGAAAGTCTATGTTAAACGTCAACTGATCCTAAGTATTCATAAAATTCTTGATGCAGCAAGATTATTAAGCGTTATGGTCATAGGTTTTATTTCAGGTTAGTATGAAAATGTTATCTACTTTGTAGAAATGTCTTCAAAAGACGTAATTATCATTTCAGTAAGAAAACCAGGAAACAAAAACCAAGCAGGTTTTTGAAATGCTGTTGTAGTTGTCGCCTTATTGCAGATGCGGAAATCGACACGTTACTTTGACAGACCGCTAACCAATTTAGCGGTAAGGGACTAAGGGAAATAAGGTTTAACTGATGGGGGTGCCGTCGCTTTTTGAATCAATTTTTAAATACTGTACAGAATTTAACTGACCCAAAACAAGAATTAATAGTAGCGGTCGTTACTAGAGCTTACGCAGCATACGCGAAAACGCCGTTCGACGTACCGTATGAGCATAGACTAATAAACGCAAGTTGATATTTCCTTTACATTTATTCTGTCTAGGCCTAGCTATAGTCTTCGACGATCATGTCCACATAGACAGCTGTCTGCACTAACAGTTTTAGAGCTGAAACATTTATCGCTTCGTGACGTTTTTAAATACTGTACAGAATTTAACTGACCCAAAACAAGAATTAATAGTAGCGGTCGTTACTAGAGCTTACGCAGCATACGCGAAAACGCCGTTCGACGTACCGTATGAGCATAGACTAATAAACGCAAGTTGATATTTCCTTTACATTTATTCTGTCTAGGCCTAGCTATAGTCTTCGACGATCATGTCCACATCGACAGCTGTCTGCACTAACAGTTTTAGAGCTGAAACATTTATCGCTTCGTGACGTTTCCGTTTAATTTCCTCTGTTGATTCTCTTACAACAAATTATCCATGTTCTTAAACCATAATTAAACTTGCAAAACGCTATGGAGGAACTTGATCTGAAAAGAATTCACGTTTTCCCACTGAAAACGTAAAAACAGAGTTTTTTTCTATTCCAAATTGTGATTCGCCACTTAGGAAACCTTGTCTCTGGATTTTCCACCAATAATGAGACACGTTCTATCGAAATTTAGACAACAGGCCCCCACGGTTTTCAACATACGACGCCTTGTTATTCCCGTTGTGAATCGTCGTTTCGATTGCTCAATGTTCGACGATTTGGGAAGGAAATCTACTGTTAACTTCGGATAGATTGGGTAAGAGTCTTTGAGAAATAGCGAAAATAGATACCCGTTTTATGATTTTCTATAAATTTCTCCAAATTATGCGGGATTATGCGGGAATTGGCAGATTATGCGGATTATGCGGAGCAAGCCAAATTATGCGGGTCCGCATCCGCGCATAATTCCATAAGCCCTGAATAGGGCTTATTAGTATTCTGTATCATTATACAGAAGACCGGTACTTAAATAGGCTAACTAGAATTTTGTATGGGGTTTTCAGTATGTGACCGAATGCTGGGTCTGGGTTGGCTAGTACCCTTATGAATTATTAAGGAATATTATAATATTGGTTATAACTAGGTAAATACATGTGTAATGATAATTCTCTGTGACTTTTGTAATAGCCATGCATGTATTTAGATGAATTAATTAAGTACAGTTGTACATTATTTTTAAATCACACTATAATTAAGCAAAACGTCCAACAATCTATCCATCTTTTAATCTATATTTATCTATATCCATCTATCGAATATTGCATTTTTAATTATTTATTATAATTACCAATTTACTTGAAGTGCAACAGCTAGTGAACGTTTCAAGGCACAATCAAACTGTTAATCAAATACATGTACATACTGCATAGCTATATAAATTTAATTTTATTTTAAGGCAGTACATGTTTAAAAGCTTTGTAGTACATCATAATAAAAATTATGAGACTATAAAATTATTAGACCCCATCCATGTTTGATTGATGGTTTTCAAATAATTTACATCTGTGTATGTCCATAATTTATGTGTGTGTACCATAATTTATGTGTATGTACCATAATTTATGTGTGTGTATACCATAATTACATTTATATATTTTTGATGCTCTAACTATGGGTTTTATTTTTTATTCAGCTTTCTGGAGATTAATACTTTGTCTCAGTGTTCTCTATGAACTGGCATTGATTTTCATTCTCTTTCAGGTAAGTATACATGTGACACATGATGCATGCATGTACATAAAAAAACTATATGAAAAATGAATTAAACAACAAGTTCTTATTGTAAAACTAGACCCTATAATGTCAACCATTATGTTTTGCGAGCAATTGTATACGTGGCTGCAAATGGTTAGGCCGTCATTTTTCATGTCGAATAAGAACATCAAATCATAGGTTCCACATTGGCCTCTGATGTTTATGTCTCACTTATAGACTGTTAGAAGTTACCAACATTAAATAAGCAAGGTTTCTTCATTTATACCTTTACCTCTTTCATGTGACTCTTTACTGCAAGTTCAAATTCAAGTTCAACTTTATTACACACAAGTTTATTTACAGGTTTTACATTTTACAAATTAATGATATACATACAGAATAAATAGAGAGATACTTGTAGAAGGTGTACGGTTGCTAAAGTTAAGCATTAATTAAGCTTCCGAGTTGGCCACCATTTACATTTGAATAAATAAACTGAATGACTGCATGAGCATGTTGTGTTAGTATTGTATATAATACTTTTTAAAGTTATTTGTTGTAAGTTGCTAATGCTTTCATACTTACTGGGTATGGTTTCCCATAGAACACTGAGGCCATATACTTAAATGTAAATTTACTGGAATTTGTTCTGATTTTTGGTCGATAAAAGTTGTCTAGTTGCATGTCTAGTGTTATAGCTGTGGGCATTAATTACAGGTAATAGAAAATTGTGGAATAAGGAGGGAACACTAGTTGGGTTATTATACTGCAATGAAGTGCACAGTATGCATAAGTTTCTACAAATTATATAAATAAGTTACATGAATCCCACTGGTTTTAGGGTCTTTTGTGCCCTGTGTGAATAATGGGTCACCCAATTTGCAACTATCACATGTTTATACATTCATTCAGATTATTGTACATATACCAGTAATGTATTAATTAATTGTTTTTAAATTTCAGTCAGTGGATGATGCTCGTCAGCTCTTGAAGTACATTGATAAAGACTTGGGTAAACCTTTACCTGAAGTATCATATGGTGAAGATTGCACTTTCTATGCACCAGGCCACCCAAACGGTGCATTCCACAATTTTTGGGTAGGTAGTATTGTATAATTATTAAGACATAAATTATTGTCAAAATAAAACAAAACTATTATTATAATATATATAATATGTACAAATGTATTATATATATATTATATATAAAAATAAATATATATATTAATTTATATACATAAATTTGTATTAAACATATTTTTTTAATTTTGCTGTCATTTGTTTCTATTTGCAGGACAAATGTGATATTTTTGTGTTTGCCCATTTAGTTGGATGGTGGGCAAAGGTAGGTGCCAATTCAGCTTGACTTTTGTTACCCTAAGGGACTGTGGTCATAAAATAGTAGGGGGAGGGGGTAGAGAAAGGGAGAGGGTCATAATTTTATGAACCCCCCAAAATGGAGGGTCATAAAAGAATAGGCAATTGAAAAAGAGGGGTTACAGGGGGAGGGGCAAAAAAGGGGGCAGAGGCATACCAGTATATAATATGTCATGCTTATATTTGTTGGGGAGGGTTATATTTTTTAGACTTAAATTTTGATTTCCTTCTCAATGTCCCCTCCCTCCCATCCCCCCTGCTAATTTATGACCAGTCCCTAATTAGCCACAGGGTACTATCCATCATAAAGGCCGGCCTTTAGGAGGGTGTTATATACACATGGTATGATTGATGGTAATTAATCTACAGGAGCTAGGGTTAGCGTTACGTTGGTGCACTATATGTGGGATTCTCAGGGGTTTCAATAAGAAGTTGGCTACTACATACTTCATCTCCTACTGCCAGCTACTTCATCTCCTACTGCCACTGTTACATGTACTTCTAGTCTGTGGATTACCTACAAATGTACTTCATGTTGCTATTACTAATACTTCTTCTAGTATCCATATATACTGCCACAAAATTTTAATGCCTTATAATTATTGCTATAGCTCTGATGCCTACTTTCAAAATTAATGAAACCCCTGGATAATTCTACAGGGTTTCATTAATAAGGGGGAGCCAGGATTATAGTGGTTAAGTGCAGTGGTTAAGCACTTTGCCTCTCTGAACTCGATTCCCAGACATCAGGTGCCATACATGTACATTGTATGTGCATGAGTTGAGTTTGTTGGTATGACTCACCCTTGCTCTGAGGGTTTTTCTCCAGGTCCTCCAGTTTTCCTCCCTCCACAAAAACCAACACGCTAAATTCCAATTCGATCTGTGGTTTAGCCGGGTCCTCAGGCTTTGATCAGCCCCTATGGTTGTTTCAGATCCCATTAGAAATTCAGAGTACATGCAGTATCAGGCTATTTAAAGGCTTCTCTATTTCTTCAATGAGTGATTGAATCAATGTCATGTTCTCATTCACCAGGCATTAATGATAAGGGACTATTGGCTTTGTACTGTTATAAGTGTTTTGTTTGAAATCTTGGAATATACACTTGAACATCAGCTGCCTAACTTCTGTGAATGCTGGTGGGACCACGTAAGTGAAATTAGATGTTTGATTATAGACTTCTTTTTATAATTTACAGAGGTCACATAACTCAAATTACACAAAAATATTGTATACAGCTACATGTGTATGTATGTACATGTGTACCCAAATTGTGTTACTGACATCTGTATATACACACATTTATTATAAGTTATAATCATGTTTCTGTGTGCAATTTTGAAAGTTTTGTGCATTTACAAAAAAAGAGCCTGGGTTCCAAGAGGATAGAGAAGAAAACGAAGAGCCTCTGGAAAATCTCACTTCCAATAATAAGGTTCAAAATTTGAACATTGTCACTGATTGGATAATCAATATGTACTCATCAATTGGAAAAGTGTTATTACAAAGCTAGAGCATGCATGCATGCATGCATCTTAGACTTGTTTTTTTTTGTCTTTATTTCGTCTATATGGTTAGTCTATGATACAGTTTATCAACATTTACCTTTTTTATTAGTCTTTTTCCTGTCTATAACGGTTCTATTTTATTTCCTGGAATATCCTAGCTTAATATACTTTTAACAATTGTAAATATTTTATAATTATAATCATTATACATATAGTTAACTTTTTTCTCTATATGTATACGTATCTCTTAGTAAACGAGAATCACGTGGATATTATGGGATTTGGAATGCTGGATTTATTTTCATTTTGCAATTTTTTCTAGTTCTCGTTTTCTAAGATAAAACTTGTGTATTACTTGGGATGTCTGAACATTGTATTTTCTCAACTAAATGCTGAAGAGAACATGATAGTTAGGGAATGTTCATTAAATACTCTGAGGGGGGGGGGGGGCGGGAAGATTTTGCACATTCAAGCGAAAAAATCTTAGAGCCCCAGTCTCCGTCCATATCAGGATTTTTTTCCATGCCCCCCCTCCCCCCCCCCCTCCCCCTTTAAAGCCCAACTTATTTCGAGAGCCCCCCCTCCGCCCATCGCCAACAATGTTAATATATTTTAATATATTTATTAGGCCACTTTTCGTTTCTTTTAATCTAATATATATACATTGTTTTCTCCTTAATACTTTTCTATACCAAGATTCCGTATTTGGATTAAATTTATTCTATATTAACATGTATTTTTGTAATTAATAAAGATTGATTTTATTTTATTTGTCGCAAATTTATTTGCCGTTTTCATTTCAGAGTTGATTTCTTTCGTTGACGTGCCCGTACACAACTCAACCATGCGAAATATCCTCAGTCAGGAAAACAACTTTAGTGTTGGTGCATGTGTAGTATATAGTACCTAGAGTTCTCAACAGATTGAGAACTCTAGGTACTATATACTACACATGCACCAACAAAGGGAAAACATCCCCTATTAAGACTAAACATAACTCACCACAAACAATATTCCTGCCTTCAAACCCAGTGATACAGTGTACAATTCATTATATCAATAAAAGAAAAAGTCTTCATATCTTGAATTTCCCAAATGACCTGTCCTCCTTCCAGATCTTGTGGTCCTACCTAAATTCCTTATGACCTCCGAGTCAGACATGTACAAATGTACAAATGTACACTAGTTATTATTATATATTTTTTTGCATCATATATTTTACATTTCATGCTTAATACATTATTCATAGTTCTATCTGTAATGTATTGTCAGTGTATTTGTATTTGTCTCAGGCTGAGCTTGTTTGGACCTAGAGTCTGTTTCTCAGCCTGAGTTAAGCTATTAAATAAAAAAATAAAAAAATAAAAAAAATCCCATCCGAATCACTTGATTCGTCTAAATCATCATCTTCAATGACACGAATAACTTCATTGTCATCCTCATCACTTGAGTCGTCATCTGACATATCGGAATCTGATTGATCGGAAATGTCGCTTGTTGTCTCAACTTCCTCAAAAGATCTACCTTCGGAATGAATATAAAAGTGCGCCTTAATTCGTTTCAGTTTGTCGTTTTTCTTGCCATTTATGGGTAAATTGTGATATCTCAGGTATTTCTCTAGTTCCTTCACTTTCAGTCTTTTGAGGCTATTGTTTTCTATCATTTTGGTCCATTCATAATCACTGTAAGATTTGTTTGTCTCGGCTTGTTTCTTTTTCTTGCGCTCGTTTTCTCGGACTGCAGCAGCATAGATTTTAATTCCTCTAAGTGCTTCACATACTGGGTTACATGCTTCTCTTCCACACACAAGCGACTAGCTACATCTTTAATCTGTTGTGCGTTCAGTGTTTGATGCCAGCTTACCATCTTTAAAGAGACGCCTAATGTTAGCTCTTGGCGCAAAGTCGTCAATTTCCCTTGATGTGGTTGGGGTTGAAAACACACTTAAATAATGACCAGGGTTGCTGTTATCTGGATAAGGGGCAGGAACCCGAGAGAATTTGAGTCCAACCCAACTGATGGTGTTACATATTTCGCATGCCTCCCCCTTTTCTTTGCAAGCTTCTTTTGCATGCCCTTCAATGAAATTCGTTATTTTTCGGATGTAGTGATAGCCAGGTACATGTTCTTTCTGATCGCAAGAGGAAGAGCTCTGAAATTCTTTCAAGTACTCCTGATTGAAAAAGAACGTCTCTTGGGGCGTAAGGTTGGACTTTATGAACTCATGAAATACAGGAGCTCCGTCAACTCTTTTCTGAACTTCTTCTGCGCAGTACCAAGCGTTTATCTCCATCCTCCTAACCTCGTGCTCTTCGAACTCTGCCATTGTTAGATTCGCTATTTCTTCGTCCGTCAGTCCAACAAACTGAAATTCAGGCTATCCATCAAATCGTTTGAATTTATTCCACTCCAAAGTTGCCCCATCTACGATGCTGTCTCCAATTGCACTGTTTGTCCTTTCTGCTTCATTGTCGGCGGAATTGCCTCTGGAGGAGTGTAATCGGATGCGGTAGTCACTATTATGAATAATAGCCATCTCTGCATCGCGAAACTTAACTTCAAAGTGGTATTACGGCCTACTCCGGGTCCAGCATCAGTAAAGTCTGCCCATCTAGGTTTAACCGGCGGTAGTTCTAATTCAGCAATGTTTTGCAGGACAGTCTCACATTTCATAGTTAGCTGGTTATATTCCTCATGGACCGTATTTAAATGTTCTATTCATTATCAGCCAATCATAAAGCGTCTTCAATAGGCCTACATGCTATCTGCCTTGAGCTTCACTGTTAAAATATTTGTTGGCATTTTGGCAATTAGTTGTTATGGTTAATGTACTCTAACATCAATAGCGTTTAACAAGTCTTTTTTTCTTCTCGGTTGTACTGGAGGTTATAATAACTTTGGAGCCCCCCCCCCCCTTAAGAAGCTTAATTTTTTTAAGACCCCCCCTTGCCAAAGGATAAAAATTTCAGAGCCCCCCCCCCTTGTTATCTCCCCCCCCCCCCTCAGAGTATTTAATGAACATTCCCTTAGAGTTTCAGATTGAGATATGTTGATATCATGTCTTTATCATGTTTATTTTGTAGTGGATAATGGACTTCTTAGTGTGTAACGGTGTTGGAGTTTATCTAGGAATGAAAACATGTGACTATTTATCAATCAAGGTAATGATTTATATGCCGGTTTTTATATAATAATGTTTATATTCATGTTTATTACATGTGCTTCTGGATGCTCTCTGTAAAACCTTTTTTAAATTTAGATCTGTATGGAGTGATATACATGACAGTTTATATTCTATCACAGACTGCAATGAAACGAATAAAAAATATTTTGTAACTATTAACAAGGGCACCCAACGAAGTTTTCGGTTAAAAAGCTGTTCGGAAGAGTAAGATAGCCTAAAACTTTCGGATTTGAAAAAATTGTCCCTAGAAAATTGTTTTCTGAAATACTGGCTAGAAAATTTGTTTTCAATCCCCAGAAAATTATAGAAGAAATGGGAGACTAAAACGTTTCCCCTAAAATATTCGTACGTCCCAATCCGTCTGATCAATAGAATCAGAACGATCCGGAAAAAAAACCATTGGTTGGAATAAAAAAAAATCCCACATATTATCACAAATCATTTAGTGAATTGAAGCGGCCACCGGCCACCTAAAGTTTTCGAGAACACATTTTCATTCCCTAAGAAATTCTGACATCTAAAATCCGAAAGCATAAACCTTTAGCAAATGGAGGTCACCTAAAAGAATTGCCTAAAGGAAAAAAGAACCCCTAAAAAATTCGTACCTCCACAAAACTTTGCAACATGAAGTTACTTGGGCTAGAAAATTCTTGTGTAGGCCAGATAAAAAAAAATGCTTGTTTGGCGTCCCCGCCCGACCTGAGACATGAAGTTACTTGGGCTAGAAAATTCTTGTGTAGGCCAGATAAAAAAAAATGCTTGTTTAGCGTCCCCGCCCGACCTGAGAAATGTCCCCGACCTCTAATTTATTTTTGTTTGTTTTTTGTCATAAAAAACTTTAGAAAGTGTAAATGCGCCGCGAACACCAATTCTCGTACCCAGACCCCTACATGTACACTTAAAATATTCGCCGGCGCATTAAATATTTTAACATCGACGCCATTTTGTTTCTACAACACGAGGTCATGAACACGAGGTGAGTGAATAATGTCTAGTCAAGACAAAATAGACTTCACATAGGGGAAAAAAAATAAAAAATCCCTCCCTACCTGGAAAAATTGAAATGGGTGGACGCTAAACAAGTTTTTTTTTTATCTGGCCTTATGTTCTAGGCTACTAACAAATTCGTAGGCCGGGAATATTTTGCCATAGTATTTTCGGTTGACGCGATTTCCACCTAGAAAATCCGAACAGCTAATAGCTTTCTAGAATACGTCAAAAGACATAGTAGGCGCCTTAAAATGGCTAGATGAGCTGCATGCAACTGGTTTCAAACGTATTTCAAAAAGTACTCG
Source organism: Actinernus sp. WN-2022 (assembly GCA_030867875.1). Lineage (NCBI taxonomy): Eukaryota > Metazoa > Cnidaria > Anthozoa > Actiniaria > Actinernidae > Actinernus > Actinernus sp. WN-2022. The sequence continues at coordinate 22,415,787 of JAOWCC010000577.1, forward strand.
TTGGGTGCCCTTGAACTAACACCTTTATCAATAACGACACAGTCTCGTATGCGTATATAGACACGATCGAGTACTACATTTATGCAGAATATAGCTAATTATATGGGTAAAGTGAATAATATAGAGTTGTACAACGGCACATCCTTATGTACTATGCCTAATTAGTTGGTTGCATAACCAAAACAAACATATCAGCATAACAAGCTAACATAGTAACGTGACAAAATATACATGCAATGATCGAGCATTTCTTTACCGTAACAAAAATATTTGTTTATGTTCTACAACTCTTGTATCCTTAATTGTTTTTATGTTTATCATATTTTTGTCTCTGTTTTCAAGCCGTTTCACTGGCGAGGATTATGGAACATCCCTACATACAGGTATAGAGTATACGTGAACTTAAAGTGCCTATGAAGTGAAAAAATCGACCCTGTCATCTTAATAGCTTGTGCAATTAAAAATAAATTTGGAGAGCGCGAACATTTTTTATTTCCTGTCGAAGCCAGGCATAATTGTCAAAATCATGCGACAATTTTTATGCCGTTGATGACATGCTAATTACATGAGTGACGTCAAGTGGTTTGCACATTTATATTCACAAAAGTAAAAATAAGGCCGACGGCAATGCTTCTTTGAGATTAAAACGTGACAGTTGGCAAGGCTCCTCAAGTAATACATATTTAGAATAAAAACTAGACCAAAAAAAAAAACTGTATTTTGTTTTATTTACGAAGACAAATATTAATGTGCAAACCACCTGACGTCACGCATGTAATTAGTATTTCATTAACTGCATAATAACTGTCGCATGATTTTGTGAATTATCATCAATCAATCAATCAATAACTTTATTTAGGCACGCTAGCCTCTACAACTTGTAGCTGATTTCCATGAAGGGCGTGAACAATACAATTAATTAAAACTATAATACAAAAGTCGATGACTACTTAAAGGGATACCCGAGTGAAAAACACATTGGGGCTCAAAAGAATCTTCAACATGTTCTTTGTTCAGAAAATGTATTAAAATTTGATCAAACGTTTTTAGTATTAAGAACGAGCACCTCAAAGTTGGCCCCGCGAAGACATGGGCGCCGCCATCTTTGTTTGCATTTACGGAAGTGACGTCACTTCGTCCCACCAGCGTATCGCGGCTACTTGTCTTTGTATGATTTTCACACGCTCGGAATTAAAGTGGATATATTTTCATCGAGATTGCAGAGGAATTCTTACAGAAACCGGAATTATGACGAAGACGACATTATGAGAACAGTTCAGAAGACTGGGAGGAGGAAGTAAAGCATTGGGAAGGCGAGAAATTATCAGACGAACAACAAGGTCTCGTAACTGCCATTTAATAACAGCAAAACAACATGGCTTAAAAGACTCGAGTGACTTCTGAATAAGTATAAGAACTACAATGTATGTGAGGTACAGTTAAGGCGTTTATCATCCTAAAAACACCTAATAAGTGAGAGAGTAGAACGCTGGTGGGACGAAGTGACGTCACTTCCGTAAATGCAAACAAAGATGGCGGCGCCCATGTCTTCGTGGGGCCAACTTTGAGGTGCTCGTTCTTAATACTAAAAACCTTTGATCAAATTTTAATACATTTTCTGAATAAAGAACATGTTGAAGATTCTTTTGAGCCCCAATGTGTTTTTCACTCGGGTATCCCTTTAAATGTGCTAAAAACACATATAATGCATAAATATATATAAAGGTATTTAAGATGTGTGAAAAACACATGATACGTATTTACAATAATATGACATTATAATATACTATAATGTCAACTGCTGATTTAATGGTAGCGTTACTAATTGTTTAAAAGTTTAAAAGTACGGAAGGAAAGGAATGATGCATGCTAACGGTTAATGGAGGAAGAAATGAGATTGCAGAAGGAATTAAACGATTCGCAGTCCCTTACTTCAGTTGGCAAGGTATTCCATGACTTTGCACCATTGTAACTCCAGCTTTTCTTTAAGAATTCGGTTCTTGGACGAGGCATGACTAGCTTACTAGAAGATCCTCTCAAGTTATAACTGCTAGTTTGATTAAATTTTTGAAATAAATGACACAGCCTCGAAGGTGCTAAACCATGGAGTATCTTGAACATAAGTTTTGCCTTCATTTGAGCTCTATGCTCCTGTAATGTCAACCACCCAAGAGCATTTAGGGACTGCCTGACTTCACTTCATAGGCATCTGTATAAAGGACCAAACCTCTGTGCCGGTCACGGTATATACTTCATGATAGTGTTTCGTTCCATATAGTCTCCCTGCATAATCATTTTCTCTACTGTTTTACAGTATTATGCAGGGATACTATATGGAACGAAACACTACTATGAAGTATATACCGGGGTCACGGTCGATTCCCGGACTCGGCGTCATATGTGAGTTGTTGGGTTTGTTGGTATCTCGCCCTTGCTTCAAGGTTTATGTGTGGGTTCTTCGGTTTTCCTCCCTCTTCAACAACCAGCCTAAATTCCAATTCGATGTCGGAATGCACGTTCACGTTAAAAACGTGTCACTTGTAGCTCCTACATGTAGACGCTATGCGTGTGGGATTTAGCATGTTCTGTTCCTTAAGCCCGCCGCACACGAGAGCTATGCCTACGGGCACGAGAGGTCGTCTGCTAAGCTGTTAGCTCAAGCGCTGTTTCACCGCACACGGCGAATTTCACTAAGTTATCCCATTAGCTAAGTACCTTATTACTTCATGTAAGCTGTTAGCTTTCTTCAGCGCACACGGTGAGTTTCTCGCCTCGAGAGACTAAACATATCAAACACGATAGATATTTTCCACACGGTCAATTGAGGCGAAAAACTCTCCGAAATTCGCCGCAGACGTGCAACATGTTGCATCCGTCTGAACACCCTATTGCACGTTGATACATGATGTCGGGTTGCATGAAGTTAGCCTGGATTTCAGCCGTCTTCTCTGGTTCGTTCCTCCTTCCTTACTTACGAATTCAAGGTATTTGCCAAAAGACAATCACTCCACTGAAACTCAACGATCAACAATCGCGATTCGAACGGCAGGATTCCAAAGTGAATCCTGCCGTCTTCTCGGATGAGTTAATTATGATAATTATGCGAAATTATAGAATATGAACCAATCAAAGATCACTACCAGGTTTTCTGGTAGTGATGTCACTGGACGGCATTATCGGCTATTGGATTCAGACGTCTCTTTTGGGAGGAACGAACCGGAGGAGACGGCTGAAATTCAGGCTAGCTATATAGCATGAAGTTTGAAACTAGTCAAACTTCATACAACAGGGTGTTGAAACGGATGCAGCACGATGTTGCATCCGTTATTTGTACACGTTGGCTAAGCTGATAGCTCTCGTGTGTTGCGGGCGTAATATCTCAGTAAACGCAAGCTCACTACAGGTCAACTCAGTGACAAACTATATGCTGGACTAATTTCCTTTCACAGATAAACGTGAGATATGCGTGTACATTTGGTTAAAATTGCAAAAGATATAATAAAGAATTAAATTTATTTTTGTCTTTCAGTGGAAAACTAAAGCGTGTAGCAGAACAGTTCACGCCTTACTCTTGGACATCATATGATTGGGGAGCGACCAAGAGTCTAAAAAGATGGCTGGCTGTGTGTGGAATAACGGCAGTGGTAAGAACGCTTAGACGACAAACTTTGAACGGGACTCGAGTAGAAAGCACAAGTCCCCATGTATATTCAGTTGATCACGTTTTAGCTTGTAACAGTCAGCGGTAATTTCAAACTGATGAGAAAGATATCGTAATAAAGCTTTTCTGTGATTAAAATTAGAGGAAAATACCACTATCACTGAACTGTTGCTATAGTTCTCCATATTTTTTCTAGCAACATGGCCTGATCCATGCACTAACCACAATTAGTATAAACCAACTAGTGGACTATTACAAATCCTGCATTCTGATTGGCTACCCTACTATAGGTCTATTTGTGATAGCCCATGGTAGAGAAAAACCGCACGCATTTTCACGAAATAATAACACTTTTTCAACTTCAATTTGTTTCTTTCTATTATTTTCTACTGTCCGACTAATTAGTTTATACTAAAACAATTAGACCTCTCGCCCTCGTGGGCTACGAGTTAAATAGCCCATTCGGCTGCGCCTCATGGGCTATTGACTCGTAGCCCATTCGGGCTGCGGGTCTAATTGTTAAATAGTTTAGCAAGATTCTACTAGCAACAGTTGTGAGTTGTCATGAGATTTTACTCGCATTCTAAAAATGTACTTGCATTTTCTTAATTTCGAGCACTGCCCTTTTAGCACAGAAAGGTTGACAAGTGGAAAATGTGCTCGGCATTTGAAATTTAACGCGGATTTTGGAACTCCAGAATCCGGTAATAATAATAATAAACTCTTTATTTATCGAGGGCAAGCACTAAATAACATAAGCTAACAAACCTGTGGCTCTCCTACAAGTTAATCTAAAATCGATAAAATTACATTCAAATTCTAAAATATAATTAATATATACAATTATTATAAATAGAGCTAAGAACTAAACAAAAACCAATAACGAAAAATATTACACAAGAAAATGATTTAAAACTGTTGTTTGTTAAAAATATCCTTCCATAAAGATAAAGAATCCTTCTGGCGAGTACTTAAGTGGCAGGCTGTTCCATATCTTGCAAGTCGAAACTACAAAAGTGACACGTACACGAAACCACTCAAACAATAATAAATTATTAGAGTTTAAATAAATTTAGTGTATTGAAAGTTTGTTTAGATGATTAATTGCCACGTGACTTTAAAATTGGTGTAGAGCGCATCTCTGGAACGCTTCTCAGTCTTTCGTGTTTTATCACATTAGGTAAAAGTATTATTTTTTAAATAATAGACTTATAATCACTATAAAGTTGGATTTCCACTGACGCTTATTTTTAAAGTAAAATAAATATGATTTTTGTTATAGCAGGCTATGTATTTCAGCATAGCTGGTGGGGGCCTGCTTTAAACTCCACACACTACTACTCTCAAACTCACATGTTGATATTTACGGAGGGAGGAAACCGGGAAACCCGGAGAAAACCCTCGTGGCAAGGGAGAGAACAGCACAACAAACAAACTCAACTCACATATGGCACCAAATCTGACTCGAACTCGGGCCGCAGCGGCGAGAGGCGAGCGCTAACACACTGCGCCACCCTTGCACGTTTGACGTAAATAATTCCACTGTCGCGTTTAAAGTTTGTAATTAAAACGCCACAAACGTTTTTACTTACGTTTTTAAAATGTGAGTTTACTCGTGTAAAAATCATATTTGTTTCCCACTTTTTACGCACGTCAGTTTATGTACAAATGTACGTAGAGAAACATGCGACAGTGGCAACTCCACCTTAAAGGAGAACTAAACCCTAAAATCAACCCAACGTCTTTACAAAGATGTATTCTAAAGAAATAAGTTCTGATATTTTATTTTTCTGTGTTGCGCGTCTATGAGGAGAAAATTAGTCTCCAAGTTCGATTTTCCGCTGAAAAATCTATATTGTGTGGCGGCTCAATTCAGTACAAATTTCCCCATAACGTACGTCACACATACCAAGGAAGAACGATCACACCTCTAGCACAAAGAAAGCACAATGGTTCGCAATTAAAAGCCATTAGGCCTGCTATTCAATGTAGGGGACGGCATGGCAAAACTAATTTATTCCCCGTATACTACGTCACAAATTACAAGACTTGAGCCGTCTGTACATACCGGAGGCTGTGAGGAAGGTTTTCGGATTTTCCCTTGCTAGACGCGCAACACAGAAAAATTAAATAGCAGAACCTATTTATTTCGAATACATGTTTGTATAGACATTGGGTTGATTTTAGGGTTGAGTTCCCCTTTAAGGAACAGCATTGGCCCTGATATAGCAGAAATTAGAAGAGAACATATAGATTTGTCTATATATATATTGGATTTGTGGATATTTTTTTGTTGCAGTACCTGACGGCAGAGTTGACGTTATTCTATTTGAAGTTCATTCTGTGGATACCACCGCCTCACTATCTCAACTGGGTCCGTATCTCCCTACTTCTGTTTGTTGGATGTGTGGCCCTGAACGAGACCTACGAGTATATGATAGATGAGTGAGTATTAAGCCTTTCGTTAACAACTTGACCTCCCTAAAGAGCCCTTGACACGGCTTTACTAGTTCGCACCAGTTCCAATAAAGAGGCGAGCATAAAGATTAACATTAGTCGCCGATTGAATTCTTTTGTACAACTGTATTGTATTTTTCTGTGAAAAATACGTACGACATGAGAGCTTCGCTTCTGTTCCTTTGTAGCCTGGTAGAACGTCCTGTTCGACATCACAGCAAAACTAAAATAAACGTGGCCGAAGGGAAAATACTCACTCAGAAGGGGTGCGTGTTACTGTACGTCATCGCCGCCATTTTGATCCCCTTTCACAAAAGTTTCCTCGTTAGCTTCTGTTGGTAGTTCATCCAACATGGCCGTTTGAATCTCTTGGTATTTATTGTACACCACCTTGAATAGCAGGCTATTTCTTAAGCCCATGATACGTAGCTTAACGTTTGTTGCCAACATAGTTCAACATTTGTTGCCAACAAATGTCAGTTGAACCATAGGTTGAACCGAGTATCATACCATGTTGAACGTCGAAAGAAGCGCTTTTGCAACTTGCTGAATGATGATGCAACTTGCTGAATGGAACTTGCTGAATGGAACAGAGCATGTCGCTATTTCCTGCAACATCGTTCAACATGTTGACTCGCTTCTTTCAACATTCACAACATTCAACATGGTATGATACACGGTTCAACATTTATTGCCAACAAATGTTTTACATTTTGGCAATAAATGTCTAACCGTGTATCATTGGCTTTATTGTCCATCTTTCCCACCCGTTTCTAATTTCCCTTTGTCTCAGTGATCCCTTATCTTCAATTTATTGCTTGCCGTCAGTTTAATTAAAGTTCAATACATGTATATATATCATTTTTAATTGTATTTCTTTCATACACGACCACATCAGCAATTGTGCTGCGTTTAAACAAATCGTGTTTAAATAAAGGTTTTTGTATTGTATTGTATTGTTCGCGTGAATATTCTTGGGTTGCAATTCACTTTTTTCACCCGTTAACCATCTTGGATTCAAAGCGATCCTTTGTTTTTGCTAGTTACATATACATACAGTAAACATACAGCAGAGTAAAGAAAAGAAAGTAATAGATGGTTTGCACTCGATCCCCAGAGATTCAAATGACAAAGGGCATGGCGGCCATGTTGGTGTACAGAACAAAAGAAGCTAACGAAGAATCTATTGTTAGCTGTACACCAACATGGCGGCTATGACGTAACGTGCAAAGGGTCTATATACAGAGGTTGTAAAAGGTAAGTGTGCGGCAGCCAAAGTAGCATAAGCTTTCGAGTTGGCTGCCGCAATGTTTGTGTAGTAATCAGACTTAGCTCAAATAGTAAGTGTTAATAAATGTTGGAGAAACAATGAAAGAAGAACAAAAAAAGACAGTGGAAGGAAGAAAAAATGAGAATTTCTAATATCCCTCAGTGCGAGGCTAACCTAGCAAAAACAAAGGACTGGCTCGCTTTGAGTCCAAGATGACCACCAGGTGGAAAGAGTGAATCATTTTTAAGGGAATAAAATCAAAAAGGTACCCGCCATGTTGGTTGGTAGGAACGAAAGTAGCTATATAAATGAAGTTTATTTTCAGTTCCTATCAACCAATGCAATCAACCAATGCAACCCACCAATGCAACCCACCAATGCAACCCACCAGGTTCCCTCCATTTAAAAACATTCTGACTGAACTTACCGCCGTTATCATTTCTTTGGTAGGAATTGCAAGAGGTTTGGCCAGCAGGCTTGGGTTGTAGCGGCTATCATAGCTACAGAGGTCCTAATATGCCTAAAGTTCGACATTGCGACTGTCACCAAGCCCCTCCCACCACACATTACAATTTTCTGGGTGATATCTATATTGGGTTTGCTGTCGTGGACCCTGTGGAATTTTTGGTCTGACATAGTAAGTGGATTTCGGTTCTGGTCAGTGCGTGAGACCACTAACAAGCACATGGGAGTTAAAACGCATCATAATTTCAAACACGAATGAATAGTGCAATTCCTAGTTCTTGGCTGCCATTTTGAAAGGTAAACAAGCCTTTGGTGACATCGAGGTTGGAGTTGAGACAGCTCTAGTTAGAGGCTTGTACCAAGTTAGCATAATAATCAAAATGTATTCATAGAAATAGGGTTTGCATTTGTGCAGGGTCAACTCCAGCCTCCATGCGAGGCTAAGACTGCGAATTGGACTATTGGCTTAATAATGGTATTGATGATCCAGTAAAATCACAATCGCTACAACCCTTCTTATGATAGAAAAATAAGGGACGCGAGATTTTTATGTATTCTTCTAAATGACCTATCCTAAAAAAATGGACCAAAACTGAAAGTAGAAATTGATTTAAAAAATAGCCAGTTTTCAATATCATGGCTTATAAATTGTAGTTTTTAGTTTAAGCAAGACAAACCCGAATTTATCCTGGACTGAAACGACTTATTACGAGCACAACCCCCCCCCCCCCCCCCCCCCCCATGACATCTGTTGCCATTTTGTTGGTAAAACTTTGAAACCCCATTTGTTTATGACCCACAGGTCAAACTCACGCTTAGCTGCCATCTGATTTGCTATTATTTCCATCATTTTATTTATAATTTCACTAAAGGGGTTATGGAGGTAAACGTAGCATAAACGCCTAACTTCCACATAGGTTTATCGGCACTATTTTATTAATGACGTGTGTTATTCTCGGAAGCTATGTACGTATTACATTTCAAGGCTTCTCATAGAACGAAATTTATTTACAACAATGTAAAGACGTAACTCGCAAACCCTCCCCTCCCATGCTCCCGTGAACTCTGAAATATTTCAGTTGTGTAAGTTAAGCCTAACAGTTCCCGGGGCGGAGATTTTCATAACGTTTTTCAGACCTGGTCCCAGTTGTGCAAAGCCCGATTAGCGCTAATCCTGGATTAAGTCTTAATCCGTGGTTTTGGTTTTTGATTTTGGCGATACGACCTATTTCGGCGGAGAAAATCGAAGTTAAAGCTTACGTAAATGAGGACCGTATCTATGTCACATTTAGAAACTCTCATTAAAACATTCATTTCTTTTGTTTTCCCCTCATGACTTATTAATGAGTTTTCTAAATGTGATATTGATAAGGTTTGTCAGTTCTTTTTCTTAATTTGTTTTGAAGATTACTGAGAAACTGTACTCATTTTACTGGCGTAACACAGCCTCCAAGAATAAAACAGAACATGCATGTAACAGTAAAATTGAACTAAAAATCACACCAGTGATTCCAAAGTCGCAAACGTTTTATACATATTACATAAATAGTGGGTAATTTCTCAATTAAGATAATAAATATTTTAGAGTTAGCGCTTGTGCTGACGTATTTTTGGACCACGTGTGGCTGGAGTACATTTCATACGGCAATATAAGGTGTATACAATGACTACAGACGCATGTACGCAGGGTTAGCCTCATTCTGAAGTTAAACATTCATAAATACCAGCGAGAACGTGGGCTATTCACAACTCTGTGTATTGTTATAGTTTCGTGTTTTGCACCTTCTCGCTGGTATTTAAGAATGTTTAACTTCAGAATGAGGCTAACCCTGCGTACATGCGTCTGTAGTCATTGCATTCAGCGGTAATTTTGGAATACGAAACTGGACTATTTAATATGGCACAGGTTAATTCAGGAGCTCCAGATTAAGTCACGCAATAATTCAAATATAATAATACAATGCAACAAATGGTGTGAAGGCTTGTAATTAAGAAAATAAAGAATAATATTTTGATCTCATTTTAACATAAGATGGCACGTATCCTCTTGTTATTTGTCTGTCCTTTTCTTGTTTTGTGTGTGTGTATGTTGGGGGGGAGGGGGACTGATAACATGGCAGAAGCCATTCCTGGTTCACATCAACACCAGGGTCTGGTTGTTCAAAGGGTAAATAACGCTATCCACCTGAAAAATCCCTATCCGCTGGATAACTAGACTAGCTTATTGTATCCACTGGTTAGGAATTCATTTAATAGCTTATTTAGGGTGCGCAATTTCACTGATTCTTGACATGTTTTTTTTTCCTTTTTGCAATTTCAAGACATTTTGAATCATGTCGTTCTCTGTTATAAAACTCTTGGAACGTTAGGAGAACACAAAAACTAAGCGATAAATAAAGAGTTTCGTGCTTTTACATCAATATTAGTATGGTTTGGGGCCTGATTAGAAAGCGCGTTGTTAGTGAATTGATTTACAGAAATAAAACTGGTTCACTCTAATGCCGAGAGTCTTTCATACAGGCCCACCTAGAGCTTCTATAACTGGACCTAATTTCTTGTTATTTCCCCTCCAGAATGTATTTAGATTTAATGACTGGTAAATGTAAGCCAACTATTACACTACACTGGTTCTATATATCTAGCTAGTTCATATAGCGGGAAGTACTGGCATCGCTTTGCCGATGCTCTGAGGGCTCCAGGAAGATCTACACCTTTTTTGTCCGAACTAAAGTAACGACCAACAATCCAAACCCGAAAAGGCTGGTTTTTCATGAGATCAGAAACTTCGAACACTTCGTAGTCTTCCATTTTAACGAAATAAGCTGACCACATGCACGAAAGTACCGAAATCCTTTTAAAGTAAAGTAAAGTTCTATATTGACGTCGGCAGCCCCCTAAAGTCGGATCAATCCCGGGTTCTGGGAAATTACCCAACCCTCCCTTATGTTGGATATGCATCGTTTTATTAATTATTAACCATTGAAGGTTAGGGTGAAGTGTGGGGGTTTCCCAGAAACCTACAGAAACCGGGATTGGTCCCTAAAGTCTAACCGACTGCTCTTCCAGGAGGTAGACGGTGCACAACTATTATCGAGCGCCCTATTTCCCTCGCCAAGCGTGCAAATTAATAATTACGAAAAAGCCTCTGCGCAGGGGAGAGAATCGATGCTCGATGTGTGGTACACTAACATTTGGTCTTGCCGTCTGTTGCTTGATGATTTTGATCGGATATATGTACAACGTATTCCAATCTAGTGATTATGCCTTAGAATACCCTTTTAAAAAATATCGTGGACAGTCACCACAGGGAACCCACACTATGAGGATTACCGAAAGGTTTGAAGTGTGGCGAAATATCGCGAAGAACATGCATATTTGAATACGAAATAAACAGGAATTTATCTTACCTGGTGTGTTTTGTCATTCATGTGACCTAATCATGAAATGCGAAATCTTTGAGATGATGGAGGGTTTTACCTTCGCTGTTCACTACCTCTAATGTCTATCAATTCCAAGCCCGCCCATGCCCCCCCCCCCCCCCCCCCGGGCATTTGTGGGGATTTTGTCATTTTGGAATCAGAACGTTGCAAATGCCCCACCGTGGGGCCAGCTAAGTTATGCAAATGCCCCACCCCGGGGCAAGTATAGCGAACGCGCCAAATTTCTTCGCCGTTTCAAAGCCACATTTCACCGCTTTTCTTTATTAAAGTAATGCAGTACTCACCTTCAAACACTTTCGTAAGTGCCCCCATATCCCACATTCACTAGCGAGTTCCCAACAAACCGCAAACTTCACCCCGAAACTAGGAAATTCCTAACGTCATGTTCACAGATGACTTTTCCGCCGCCATGTTGATCGATGAAGCAAGCACGTGTTGATCAGTTGAGCAAAACAAAAGCAAACACGGGAGGGGTGGGATATTTATTTGACAAATGCCCTGGGCCCGAACTGACGAAAAACAAATGCCCCACCCCAGGGACAGATAGGTTGTCAAATGCCCCATCTTGCCCCCGGGGGGGGGTGGGGGGGGGGGGGGATGGGCGGGCTTGGAATTGATAGAGAATTAACTGAAATCTCTAATTAAGATTTGGCGTTTTAGGCCATATGAATCGAATGACAAGACCCCAGGTAAGTTAAATTAATTTTTATTTCGTATTCAAATGTGCATATTCGCGATATTTCGCCGCACTTCAAACCTTTCCGTAATCCTCATACATTTCCTTTAAAATTAAATACAGACACGTTGTGTGGGCTCCCTGTGCATTCACGATTCGAAAATAAAAATCTAATCTCCGCTCGGCCAAGTAATATCCTCTATATCCGTTATTAGCTAAACATTCCAATATCAACATCCTTTCGAGTAGATCGAGATTAGATCTACAATAGCTAATATCTGATCACCAATATAAATCAATATAGTTACCAATATCTATTTTTAGTACCAGTTTGTCAAATATGTTAAATGCCACAAAAATGAATTACAATTAAAATAGACAAATATATGGTGCAAGATAATGTCCAACGACAAGTATTCCTTACATATTTTAACGCCACAAAGCAGGTTATTGTCTTTTTATTCCTTCAAACATTTTCTTGCGCGCGCTTTTAGATCTGGCGGAGAGTCATCACATGACGCAATAGTTCCACCAGTCGCGGAGTAAAAAAGAGGATACTCAGTTGTGATCAATACTCTAGTATCAGGGGCGTAGCCAGAGGGGAGGCCCAGGGGGCCCTGAAAAGTAGCGTCACGGTAACGCACCTAATAAGCTAAGTAATTTACCGGGAGTCAGTGAACAATGCGACAGTCTTACTGTAAAAGGTTGGTGACGGAAAACTGAGATGTACCTGAATAGATGAGATTGGTGCGAAAGACCGCGCGTTCTCTATGTAAAAGAGTACTGCAGTCGCGAAATTCGTGAGTTTGGCGGAGTGCCCCCCCCCCCCCCCCCCCCGCCCCCCCCCCCCCCCCCCCCCCCCCCCCATACAAAATGCTCGCTACGCCCCTGATTATTCGATAGTCTGCAGATATCGCAAGCATATACCTTAATCGATTCTTAGCTGATTATACACGGTGTTCTTGTATATGGCTGATTTGCATAAATTATCTTACTGAAATTCAAAACTTTACGGTACTCGGCATGCAGTACTTGCAGAACTAGTAACTTGAACACGGTCAAGTGTGAATACAGGTTTTTTTACGTCTGAATAAACCAACTGAATATCAGCGGGTTACATTGTATACGTTCATCGCCGGGTCCGAATGACAAACATGCACGAACTGACCTTACTGACAATATAATATCTGCTTTAAGAAGTGGTATTCACTGTTCCAATCATATTTTGAAAAAGCTAGAGTAATTTTACTTAACCCGTGAAATAGATAGTACCGTCAGTTACACACTTGTTTATCTTGTTATTACACACTAACTAATAGTTTCTGTTTTACGGGTCAAGTAAAATCATTCTATTTATGGTGGCGGCTGCCTGGTATATAGGACAACAGGCGAACTAAATCTCGATGTCAACGGATAGCGGTTCATGGTAGCTGATGGAACTAACAATTCCTTTAGTTGGGTTTCTCGTCTTCCTTGCTGTGCTGAGGTACTGTACAGTGTAATAACTTTTCTCGTGATTAACAGTCTCGTATGTTGACTGGTTCACATAGTTACTTGTCAGTCGGCTTCAGTAAGAAAACATGACTAGATTCATTTCTGTTTTTCTGTTTTTTTTTTTTTTACGTACTGGTATCACTATTCAGTACAAGCAGGTATCGATCTACAATCACACCATTTTAGACTGATGATCTTGAAATGGTAACTAATAAGTAAGGGACTGGTCATAAATTAGCAGTGGTAGAGGGGTGACGTTTCTTTATTGATAATTTGTACAATACTGTACTTCTGTAGTTGTCCAATAATAGCAGTATTCTTAGGGTACAAAAAAGATAAAAATAATGACAGTGCTAGCAGCGCCGGCGTATTTGTTAACTCTTTCGCTGCTATTGTCGAGCGTTTCTTGTTTCCCAGTGCTGATGACTAGACATCGTAAACAGTCCCAGAATACAGTTCGAAATTAGCATATTTAGGCAACCATGTGATCAATCATGTAACTAATTAGCATAAATTATACATGACGAGATTCAGAATTATATTTTGTATATATCTGGAAGATTTCATGTCAGTACCCTTAATTCAACTCGAGAAATTAAAGAAATTGTCATGGTAGTCAGAACGGTGATTTAAGTTCAGAAATATATAGCATTATGGGCAAAATTACCACACAGAATGTAGCAGCGAAAGAGTTAAGTGGGAAAGGGCATCACTTATCCAGAGCTTGTACCCTAACGCCCAGATAGTCGTGAATACATTTTGCCGCTAAACGAGATTTTAGGAGCTGGGCCGGTTGAGTACCACTAGAGGGCCGATTGAGTACCACCAGAGGGCCGGTTGAGTACCACCAGAGGTTATGAACTTCTGGTACCACAGATAACAATTTGCTTTGTGACACATTGGTTAAACTTATATTTAGCTTGTTTTTCGTGTATATGAAGAAGTCTTTCCTTAAATCTTCATATTTTCTACATTCAGAAATAGAGGGTGAACTTCGTCCTCTGATGCCTGTATTGCATATACAAGGCACAATATTTCCTCGATACTTAAATACGGCCTTGCATATATTGTCCTTTCATGGACCAGTCCCAAATTTAATTGGGTTGATGACCAATAATAAAACTCTTAACTCTTGCGATTTTCCCCTTTAACCCCCGGTCTTTTATTGCGATGTGTCGAGTTTCTGAAGATTTTCTCAACTGAAACCATTTAGGACTGCTCCCGCGATTTCTACCGCTGACTGGACATGCGCACATTTTGCAGACCTGTCGCCCGCGATTTGATGACTGCCACGTGACCCTGAATTAGCCAATAAGAGCGTGCGTTGTGTCTGGAAAACTTGTGGCTATGTAACAAATTAAATTATATTATCGGACGTCTCCTCTTTTTAAAAAAAACATTTAGCTGATGCCTTTTGGAGAGTCTTTTGTGGGAAGAGAAAGAATTGTTTATCTGTCATTGTCTCGGGTTTTTTGGCAAGTCTAAATGTTGAAAAAAAATGTCTCTTAGCTTATAAATTCGGCATTCTGACTACACTGACAAGAGACTTCGTAAGTATAGTTTATTGTGGGATAGTCGCCAGACAACTCCGTACTACATACAACTCCTACCCTACGCGACAACTCCGTACTACATAATACAATTGTATTGTATCCTAACTAATGGGAAACTGCCAGATACGAAAAACCGCTTAAACCACGAAAAAAACACCCTGGGGTTGTGGCCAAAAAACGTGGAAACGTACTCCTCGACCTAATGCAGCAACCCGGATTCCCCGAGGGTTAGAGAACTGACTATTCACTATTAACTTAAGCAAAATAATTAATCCCAAAAAAAAAAAAAATTGAACCAACGTGGAGCTGACTGGCCTAGAATGACTACTTTTCCCGCTCGAAGCATTATATATGCTAGAAGCATTACCCATAATGCTATAGACTGGTATCCATACCTCTCTACCGTGCCGGCAGAATATCAATTTCTGACTATATCGCTCCTGTGTCGCTCAACCGTCAGAAATTACATATTTTATCAAGAAGTGCATTTCGTCTTCGATATCATTTTGAAATTTTAAACATTTTCTAGTCCCTTATATTTATAGTAAAGGCAGTAATTGTTCATTCTTTTGCCGTATTATTAAAACTAAGCACTTTGGTTTTCTCGAGGTTCACATCTATTTGATATTTATTACAAAAGCTCTCTAGTTTGTTTAAGTAATATTGTAAACCAGTAGCACTTTTTGACATAATAACTAAGTCGTCTGCATATAAAAGGCAACTTGGTGGTGCGCCACCGGCTGTGATATTATTATTTGCGTCGTTTAACGTTTCACCAGGGAGGTCGTGTAAATAGAGGTTGAACAGGGCGGGAGATAACATGCACTCTTGCTTGACGCCTGTATAACATCTAAAGGCAGGTGTTATATATATTTATTTAGACTTTTTAATTTCCTTCTTTCCTCCCCCCACCCCTAGGCCTGCTAATTTATGACCAGCCCTTAAGGACTGACAACTAATATAAACACTTTCAGGGGAACCCAACTTACCCAAGCTATTTCAAGCTCGCTGAAAACCTGTCTTGGAGACCAAAAGAAAAATATCATCCAAGCGATTATTAAAGGTATTTTCTTAAATTCAGTGGTCTTCCCCGTATTTTTTGCACAGTATCTAAAGTAAAAAGACTACCTATCTTTATTGTCTGTTTCATGGTGTACCACAGGTCGGTACTTGGACCACTACTTTCCTTATTGTACTGATACATCTCATTTGCCTTTGAGTGGCATCATCATAAATCATGGCATGATGTGTCATTTCTATGCTGATTGACACGCACATTTATTTTTCGTTTAACTCCCAAACGTCGTAATCTTAAAATGAGCTTGCATTAATGATGTCAGCGCCTGGATGTCTGCGAATAAACTTAAGCTGAACTCTGATAAAAAATAATTACTTATTTTTGGATCTCAGTTTCGTCCTTAGATGCAACTTCCACCACTTAGCATAGCTAGGCAATGAGCTTATTACTTCTTCCAAGTGTGTTCGCAATATCGACGTCGTATTTGATGGCTCTATGCATGAATATGGAATCTCAAGTGCATCGATTTGTAAAACTTCCTTTTTTTCACATCCGTGATATTGCACATATTATATAGAAACTACGTTATGGACTTCTGGAATTACTTATCTGACGAGATCAGAATAGGAAGACCATTGTACATGCATTTATAACCTGTAAGCTCGATCACTGTAACTCTCTTCAATATGGTCTTCCGCAGAATCTTATACAGAGACTTCAGTTAGCCCGTTTAATCAATATGCGTAGGAAAAATTTGCCGATCATGCGATCATGTAACGCCTTTACTTATAGAACTCCATTGGCTTCCTGTAACTCAGCGCATTACTTGCAAAATCTCTATATCCTATTACTTACTTCACAGGTTGCCACCGATTTACTTAAACAACTTGTTAGAGAAATATGCACCGAGTACCTTCTAGTAGTAAATGTTTGCTAAAGGTTCAAATGTATAGAACCAAGACCTGGGCGATAGAGCTTCCTCTGTGGCAGCGCCCAGGCTCTATCAGACTCTTGTCTATACTGAACGCTTTTAAATACAGTCCTAAAACGAATCATTTCGTCAATTTTATGCTGTATAATTTGTTTTAGCATTATTATTATTATTATTATTATTATTATTATTATTATTATCTATTTTAGGGCTGTACTTTCATATCAAAGTCATTGCGTACAAAAGCCTACATATCGAAATCCGGTGACTCACTTCCGGAGTGGAGAAGAACGCGTAGTGAAATCTCACTCCTCCCTATTTTTTCCGATATTTCTCCCTCCTCCCTAGTGAGTTTTAAAATTCCTCTCTAGAGCATGTAAGTAGATTCCATTTTCTCCCTCCTCCCTGTATGTTAAATTCTTCCTCCTCCCTAGTTTTTCTGGACATTTCATCCTCCTCCCTGATTTTTTTTGCCAATTCTCCCTCCTCCCTGTTCTGTTCCTCCACCCTCCTTCCGGTATCGGCCCAGTCATCTCACTCAAAAATACATGGTTTTGGGAGCTATTCTGCCTTCTATGAAAACATTCTACCTTCAAATCTGCAGCTGGTAACTGTTTGGTGTGATTATGTTAAGATTTCGACAAAACAAATTTGAA
The DNA here is from genome assembly GCA_030867875.1 of Actinernus sp. WN-2022. NCBI lineage: Eukaryota > Metazoa > Cnidaria > Anthozoa > Actiniaria > Actinernidae > Actinernus > Actinernus sp. WN-2022. Next base: position 22,433,408 of record JAOWCC010000577.1, read on the forward strand.
TGAAGTGAATTTTTACATGTCGCTACTCGTTTATGGACGACCAAGCAGAGGAAAACTGGGTTTAGCTTGAGTACGCATGTCTAAACTGACTTTCTATCGCTGAATTCAAATAGGAGAATAAATTTCCAGTGTTTTGATGATGAGGTTTCTCGAGTTTAGAGTGCAAAAAATCGCTGTTATAGCTCCATTTCGTGCTATTTTTTTTGTGACCTTTGTAATGGCGGGAGCTGCAGTAGTAGAGATTTTGGAGCGGTCAAAACGAAAGCAGAGATTCTCCTTCGTATAGTTCCGAAGGATATTGAAAATCCCAAAAATTCGCTGCGGTGGAACATGTCGAAAAATTGAGCCCTCACCACAGGGTACCCGTGTCATGAAAAATGAAAATATTTTTTTATAAAATGTTTGTCCTTTTTTTAAATGTTTGTATAATCAGGATTGCTAGAGTGGTAAATTAGAAAATAAATACGTATTTTTTTCTAAATTATTTTGATGATGTTTATACAATTTTAAGAATATTCGGCACTAATGCACTTTTTACCATTTGTTCAATTGATTCACTTTTATTTAGATACGGTAGTTTCATAAGTTGTACAACTTCTTTACGTGAAAGCCGTATACAAATATAAGTAAATAGTATAATATAAATAATAGTAAATTTTAAAATATATAAAAAATATATTAAAATACTTAATTATGTATAAAAATTATCAGATATTAATCGGCGACTTGGTAACCATTGATAGCTTTTTTTTTTTAAATGATCAGTAGATTCGGAAGACTATTTAGATCTTGGGGAAACGAATTCCATTGTTTTGCCCCTATAAACGACCCCGTTTGTAGCATTCCGTTTTAGGACTGTGTGTCATTGCTACATTGAGAGTATTTTCTCTGAGTTGATATTTATAGGGGTTGTTTTCAGACTGAGCTCATTGAGAAAAGATCGCTGATATATTGTGGTAAATTATTGTTAATGACGGCCATATTAATACTACTGCGGATTTGCAATCCCTTTTGTCTTGATTCACTTTTTTCAAACCATCGGGCACGCAGTGATTGTTGATTAAAGACAAAGCACCTTTTCTCGTTGTCTAGACAATATTGCAGAAAGCGCCAGAATGCGTTTTGCTCCTGCAGGGAAAATTCATTGCGACATATAGTGCTCACTCGAAGGAATCTCAGTGCTTTTCGTCAAAAAGATATGTGAATCTTGCTTTTCACGGGCTCGTTTGTTTCGTGTGTTTTATGAGTCTTCTATGATAATGATTCTTTTTAATAGATTAGTTTTTAGATATGACTTGGCTGTATATTAGTAAGGTTTTACTTAGGTATATTATTAAGGTTTTTAGTATCTTAAGGTATTTTTGTAAGTATAGTTTTTAAGTTAAACATTATTATAGTTGTGTCTTAGTCCTAGCTATTAATTTTATTATTCAATTTACTGTAATGCTTTACTATAATTGTAACTTTGATATGTAATTTTATCAACTGCAATAAAGACTTATTATTATTATTATTATTATTCGTTATATGACCATATACAAGATACAGATTGTAGTTAGGGAAGCGTCACATATTGATTTTTCCACGAGAAACGTCCAGCGAAGTTTCTTTTTCAACCCCCCTCTCCCCAACCCCCCCCCCCCCCCCCCCCCTAAGAAACGTCAGCGATTTGTCGATTTTTTTTTTTAAGTAATACACTACGTCTTTCCATTCATGTCCTCCTTTTTATCCCAACTTAAACAACTTGTCACAACCTCTGGGTCGCATTTGGTGGGAATGGAACGTTGAATTCATCGTGAAACCTTTGAATTCACTGCTATCTATGTCGGTGAGTTCTCAAAAACTTAGCCGACTGTGGGACATGTACAACCGCATACCTGCCAACCCCCGGAGTTCTAAAATCTGGAGAATGTTGGTTGAGGCTTTGTTATGACGTAATGAATTCCGAATTTTTTCGAAGATACCCTGATTGTGTTCCGAAGACTTTCCGAAAGCTCTCGGAAAAATTAGTTACAAGCCTCGCGATCCGGATCGAGTCACTCGGTGCTTTTCGCGCATTCGCTAGCGTGCGAAATGAACACAAACGCAACTCAGAGTAAAATTGTTTGTTTTTTAACCCTCGAGCCTGAAAAACGGCGAACTCAATCCATAAAATGGCTAAAAACCGGGAGATTTGAGGCTCTATCCGGGAGACCGGGAGATGAGGTCCAAAATCTGGAGTCTCCCGCATAATCCGGGAGAGTTGGCAGGTATGCAACCGCAATCTGCCATTTCTCTTCAGGAGTCTTTATATCGCCGCAGAGATATGCGAGGTGATGTTTCTGAAAACTATCGATTTTTCCACGGAGAAACGTCACAGGTCAAACCCCACCCCCAAACTTCGCTGGACGTTTCTCGTGGAAAAATCGATACGTGACGCTTCCCTTACAGGTGTTTCTTCTGGTTTACTCCCATGGTGTGTTAACAGGTTATATTAGTAAGGCCCGTCGGTCAGACAGCCTACTATTCATGTGCCGTTCTTAATAGTGCAAATGAGCATAATCCACATTAATCCATTGTTTAAAGTCATTTGCATTAAGAACGGCTCATGATTAGAACGGCGTCTGAAACGGGCCTATTAGGCACACGAGTATAGCAAGTGTAGCATGAGCTTTTGCTGGAGTTTAATTTCGCGACTGCCGTTTTTTTTTGTCTTGCGGGTCAAACTAATTTTTTTGTCTACTTGGGAGTATTCTCACTTCTATGTACTTGTCGTCTTGTTACGATTACACAGCGAGCGCTCAGATGCGATTTCGTAGGATTTCCGGTGATCACAAGGGTTGTGGTTATTTGGAGGAATTTGTTACTGTTTTTTGCAGGAGTTTTCTTGTAGGCAATCCGCGAAAATTTCATGACACACGGTTGTACAGACCCGTATAATAGCAGACAAACTGAATATTGTCACAGGCAACTACGGACAGACTGTCAACTTTGCTAGTGACATGACGATCAAGTTAAAGAAGGACGAGTTTCTTGGAAATCCAGCCAACAAGCAGAAGTTCATCGACTTCAGTCCTAAGCAGCAGATTTCAAGCATCTGGATGTGTGACGATCCATGCACTGAGGAGACGTTGACCTCACCATTATTCGTGCCGCCGTGGAGTCCGCTAGAAACACGACTACCGTCCTCGTGGGCGATGACACAGATCTGCTGGTGCTTCTGTGTTTTCATGCTGAAATGGAGTATGTACGCACTGTATGTAAGTAGTTTAAGTAGTCACTGTAGGTCCAATCCCTGGCTCCTGATTGGCCTAGACGGGGGGCGTGGCCTAAAACGACGCCATTACGCACGTGGCGTCCCAAAATGACGTCACAGCACGTGGCGCCGTCTGTTTGGCGGCCAAAGCCAGGCTTGGGATTGGTCGTCCGTGTAGGCTTAGAATGACGTCACAGGCGCCGCCAAACCCTGTTCCCCAAGCGAGGCTGGACCGGAAGTGGAACCGCCGCCGCCAGGGGCGAAGAGGTGTTTGGCGGCCCAAGCCAGGCCTGGGAGTGGTCGGGCCGTGTCGGGCGTTCGGGAGGGGGGCTCGGCGGGCCGTCGGGCGAGACCCCAACCCAGGCCGGGGATTGGTTTGCGGAGGGCCCCAGGGGGTCCCCCCGGGAGTTCCCACGGGCGGGGAATGTGTGGAGTCCAGACTCCCTACTGGATGAATGACCGAGGGTCCCCCACCCTCCCCACCCCCTATAGACATTTTGGTCCGAGCCAAGTACCGAACCCATATGGAACCAAGAAGACCTAGATTTTGGGGACAAACCGGGTACCCGGGATTTTACCCTGGTGATCGGAAGCAACCCCTATACCTTGTGGCCTTATGGGATTCAACCACTATGTCCTAAGCTACCTTGTGGTCTTATGGGATTCAACCACTATGTCCTAAGCTACTTTGTGGCCTTATGTGATTCAACCACTATGTAATTGGAGACAATAAAAGAGACTTTTGTTTGAGTAAAAACAACTTTGTTTGCCTTGTTTTTAAAATTAATTTTACAAAGGCGGTGGCCCATTTCAGGCTCACCAAATTAATTAAATAATACAAGTATTGAAAATAATTAATAATAATGGAAGGTATCCTTGCAACCAAAAGATAAAATTATAGAAATATAAAAAATATATACATATATACAGGCCCTCCGGCCCATTCGAAAGATTGAAAATATCCGTGTAGAAAAAGTATTTGAAAAAAGTGGGGGGGGCTAATCGCCCTAGTAGTGATGAAAATGGGGGGCTAATCGCCCTAATATTTATGTAATAGAAAAAAGTAATTAATTATAGAAAGATAAAAAATATATACATATATACAGGCCCTCCGGCCCATTCAAAAGATTGAAAATATCCGTGTAGAAAAAGTATTTGAAAAAGTGGGGCTAATCGCCCTAGTAGTGATGAAAATGGGGGCTAATTGCCCTAATATTTATGTAATAGAAAAAGTAATTTTGTAATTTTGAAAGTGGGCTAATGGCCCTAATAAGTTTTTAAAATTTATAAAAAAGAGAAGATCTTCCCGTGGCATAATTTTTAAAAAACTAATCCATAATGGTGATGGTATTTATAATCAATGGGTAAAACAATAATACCGAAAACGGTCCCGTGGTGGAAGAGAATTAAGCTTCCCGCTTTTATGTAGAATTCATGGTAGTATTTTACCCGGCAAAAACAGCAACGCGGTACTTCATTTTTGCTCAGAAATTTAGATATCCTGGCAATTAAACATGCGGCACACACCGTTCTCCAACAACAGGGTAGCGGGGGTAACATGTCTCCCCGTAGTGTCTTACATCTAGAACACTAGAAATGAAAAATAAAATTTAGGTCTAATTTATGCCACGGGAGGAACTTCAGGAAAATTTCAATGGCGTAAACTTTTATCGAGGAGGGAAAACAAGATCATAACGTCGATTGAATATTTTTTTTAAGGGCAAAGTTAGGCACCCAAAGGTGATACCATGTCGAAAAATGATAATAGATCCTGACCTAACATAGAACTCGTGCCTCATCCTCGTGGCACAGTAAAAGCATTCGGGGTGTCCATCTTTTCTCAACCCAGGTTTCAATAACCCCACAAAACACGAGGGACATATAGTTTCTCCGCAGCAAGGCATAGGCGGTAATTGATGCTGTTGCTCTGGATAATGGCCACAGTTTACACACTAGAAAAAAACATAATTGGTATTTAGCACTCGACGTGAAAGAAAAGTGTACGCCACTGAAATCTTCCCCACCCCTCGTGATCCACTTGAGAATAAATGGGGTGGTGAGGGCAGCGTCTATAAATTATGCCCACGTTGCAGTGGCGCTGGCAAACGGTTGTGTTTGAATGGCACTTTTGGCACCAGCGGAAGGAAAATTCCGTTAACGGCTCAATAAACATAGCCGCCGTGACAGGGTCCATCCCCCAAAATCGCTTATTATGGGGGAGCTCCTGGTAACTAGCGTCCCAACAATAGACGGATTTAAAGTCCCAAACACGTAAACAAGTAACCATCAAAAGTGTGGGGAAGAATAACTTTTTGTGTTTGATTGCCCTCTTGTCGGCACGCTGCTGCCCGCATACGTATGCCCCAATGCGGGATAGGATCTCCAGGGGCAAGCCAAACTGCCTCAAAAAAAGGGCATGGTGAAGGTAGTGGCAGGCATTGAGGTCGGTCGCGACCGGTAGAAAAGTCTGTTCGGAAAAGAAAAATTTTTAAAAAGAAAATTAAGAAAAAACGAATAATGTTTTAGAGAAATTAGTTCGCTAGAGGCGCTCTGACAAGAGCGGAGATCCCCCACCGGTGGGGCCCTCGAGAAAAGCCTATAAAAATTAATCCAAACTTTTACTGAATGGGGAAATTTTGCCAATAAAATGAACGGCTCTGTGAAGCAGCGACCGAACGTTAACACTGTTTTAGGGAGGTGGGAGAACATCCACAACAACTTACTTGAGCCAGGTTTGGGATCAGCACGCCTCGGATATTCTAGAAAAAACAAAAGAAAGATTAGCGGTGGTATTCCTAGGCAAAAAGAAAGTCAGCAGGATAGTACCTCAATCTCTCGTATGGGCCGTTGGACAGCCATAGCGTCGTTGTTGTTTTGTCTGTAGAAATAAAAAGGAAAAAACAAAAGAAGAAAAGATTAGTAAATCCATAGGTTGAATTTCCAGAGAGAATTTTGTGTAAAACTCACCTTGTTCTTGTTTGGGTGGTTTGTCTTGTTGTTGTTTGACTGAGGAAATAAAAAGGAAAAACAAAAAAGAAAAGATTAGTAAGGACTCAGGTTGAATTCCAAGAGAAAATACAAGGCCTCAGGTTGAATTCCAAGAGAAAATTTTGTGTAAACTTACCGGTTGAGTGGCTGATTCAACTGTGCCGAAGTTAGTTTTGGGGCATATATTTATGCAGGCAAAGGATGTGCTGTGATTGGAGCCTTAAGCTCGGCCTACGATTGGTTCGCTAAGCGAAGCGAGCGCTATGATTGGTGGGGTCATTCAATCCGAAATTGCTTCGAATTCGTTTTCAGTGGATTTTTGGTTTTTGACTTGCAAAATTCACCCCCAAAACAGTCCTGAAAGGGTCTAAAATTTTTGCTGGAATTAGCCCTCCAGGGTTTCTAATTTTTCCGCTATTTTTTTCGTCTTCGGCGACCCGGGAAAGGGTTCCTTTATGGCCAAAACCTCGTACACGCTGAATCAGGCATCGAGAGCGCGCGCCTTTGCATAACGCCACTTTCATTCACGAAAATCTAAACTGGGATAAACCGGTTAGACTAGTTTTCCACCAATCAGGAAGCGCGCGTCTTTGCCTTACAAAATCTCATTCACAAGAGGCTCCTAAACTGGGATAAACCGGTTGTACTAGTTTTTGTTTACGTAGCCGGGTACGTTTGTCGAGGGGTTCTAGCTTAGAGGATCAAAGGAGATCAGAAAAGGTGTTTAGAAAATACAAAGTGATTACGGTTCAACGAAGGAAGGAAGAAGGGCTCCCGGGGGTGGGGGTGAGACAATTTTTGAAGAACAAGGGGCAGGGGGAGATGTTTTTCAGAGGCTTCTTAGACCCCAAGGGATCCAGTCGAACCAAAAGCGGATCGAATTCCACCACTCACAGGCCGTGTTCCTTCTAGAGGAACCAATCACCGGCCGAGAAAAAGGCACCAATCAGAGAACAGGGCAAAAACCATAAAAGCGAGCGATGAATTTTGATTTGGGTTAGTGTGAGCACGATGGACTCTTGGAATTACCTAGATGAAGAAGGCAATCCAGTCACACTTACCCTCGAAGAAGAAAAAGAGGACAATCCCTATGCCGTAACCCGTCAGGCGCCGACTCATCCCTCCCCGGGGGGAGACCCAGTGGGAGACCCAGTGGGAGAACCAGTGGGAGAACCAGTGGGAGAACCAGTAGGAGAACCGATGGGAGACCCAGGGGGAGACCCAGAGGACGAGCTCACGTTAGAAGAAATTAATCCGTGGTACAACGCCGAGGATTTGTTCGCCTTCCTGGAGGATGTGGATTTCCCCCCGGGGGTGGCCTCCTCCTCCTCCTCCTCGCAAGAACCGTTTACATTTCCCGAGATGGAGGCTCTAGAGACCGCTACCACCGAGGAGCAAATAGAAAAAGCCGTCGAGGCGTTGAACCTCCCCGCCGTGCGTCCGGAAGTGACGGACCCGAAAAGTTTATTTCATTCAAACTATTGGACAAAACGGTCCCTCAACCTCTCGTGGGGAAAATTCGGTCCCAAGCCCCCCCAAGAGGAAAGACCACGAGGAGAATCACGAGGAGGACAACGAGGAGGACCACGAGGAGGACCACGAGGAGGAGGACAACGAGGACGATTTTGAGCCGGAGAAATGTCTCCCACGCCTTGTTTCCCGACGGTAAACGAGTGAGCGAACAACAGGGAGGAGGAAAAAGGAAAAAAACCAGCGCCGCCGCTGCCGTGGAGGAAGAGGAGGAAGAGGAAGAGGAGGAGGAAGAGGAGGGGGTCTTTGAACTCCTACAAACCCGGACCAGAGCGTGTAAAAAGTTCAAGACGACCTGCAAGGACTACGAACTAAACATAAGGACGCGATCCCGCGCGACTCTGCCCGAGGTAAGGATTGACTACACTATTTTGGCATGACGTCACAGCGCGCGGCGAGGTGGCGCGTAGCGTTAAATCTCCTAGGGCAAGAAGCAGGGCTTCAAGTGCCAAGCGCACGGGTTCGAGTCCCCGTGAGGAAATCCAATTTTTTCTTTTCTTTTTTCTTTTTTTCTTTTTTCTTTTTCTTCTTGATCTTCTCTAGCCGGACTACGCTTTTTATTTTTTATTTTTTATTTTAATTTTTGTAAATTTAATTTTTTTTTTTTTTTTTGTAAATTTTAATAAAATAAAAAAAAAAATTTAAATTTTTTTTTTTTAATATTTAATTTTTTAAATTTATTTATGTATTATTTATTTTATTTTATTTATTTTATGTATTATTTTTTATGGACAGGCCCTTCAAGACGTCACGGTCGCACTAGAGAGGGTCCTGGAGACCACCCTAGGGGAGGCCGAACCGCAAGACCCGAGTACGCCTGACCCTAGACGCTCCGCATCTGGACTACCCGTTGTCTTTTCCCTACCTGATGAGGTCCACCCTCACTCCCGCCCTAATCATGGACAGAATTGGAGAGATCACCCAATCGAATGAAGAATTCCTACTGCGGGGCCGTTTCCACATCCATGTGTTTCACGTGAAAATACCCAGAGCGGGAGGAGCGCGTCCACCCCGTTGCTGTACGACTGACTTGGAAAAATTCAGAAAAACAAAACGAAGCATCGTGAGGATATGCAATGATGATGAATTATGCATGGCCAGAGGATTGGTCACGGCCCTGGCCAAGGTGCAGAACCATCCTGATTACCAGGCAATAAGGCGAGGGAAACCCCGACAACGGACTCTAGCCTTGAAGCTCCACAACCAAGCAGGCGTCCCTCTTCGACGCTGTGGGATCCCGGAGCTCAAACGATTCCAAACCTATTTGGCAGACCAAGGGGTAGAAGTCAATCTGGTTTCCCGAGAGCACATGAATAGTATTATCTACTCGGGTCACCTCCCTGAGGCCCGCTACCGCGTGTACCTCTACCAAACTGAGAACAACCACTATGACGTCATCAACAACATGAGGGGTCTCCTGAATGCCAAATACTTCTGCCCCCTCTGCCAGAAGACCTACAACGACCCTAGACAACACACTTGTGACACGACCTGTGGCTGTTGTGGGGTCAAGGACTGCTCTCCCCTCGCCCCTGGGGAGAAATTTTCTTGGAGAAAATGTGACCCGTGCCGTCGTTGGTTCAAGAGTGGGGAGTGCTTCGAGAACCACCGCCGTCACCAACCCCACCGGACGGGGCATGGGAGCCTCACCACCAGAACATGGAGCCAGTGCGAACGGTACACGCGTTGTACCCAATGTGGGGTGATGGTGGACCATCTGGCACGGGGCCTGGCCGGAGTCCACGTGTGCGGAGAATACCGTTGCCGGAGTTGCCAAGCTATTGTCCCCCCGGACCACTTGTGCACCATGCAAGTGGCGGACCAGAAACTCTCGCGCCTAGCCCCAGGAGGAGGAGGTGGGGGAGGGGGAGAAGAAGAAGAAGATGAAGAAGATGCCTACGCGGCCCTCCTGGCGGAAGAAGAGGAGACAGAGCGAGCCGCCGCGGAAGACGAGGGAGACAAGTTCCGGTACCTGTTCTTTGATTTTGAAGCCATGCCCCTGGAAGCGCAGCACGTGGTCAACTTTGCGGGGGTCTCGAAAGTGTGCGATCTCTGTGTGACGTCAGATTTACCCACCTGCACTCAATGCGGTCCACGGAAAGTAGAGTTCCGAGGCCTCACGGCCCTCCCACAATTCTGCGACTGGCTCTTCTCGGGGGATCACAAAAATTACGTGTGCCTGGCCCACAACGCCATGGGGTACGACTCGTACCCCATCCTGGAATACATCTTCAAGAATGCCATAAAACCGAAAGTGCTCTTCCGCGGCGGCAAGGCTATGGTGGTGACCATCCCCGACTACAAGCTGGTGATCAAAGACTCATTGCTCTTCATCCCGCTGGCCCTCAAACAATTTCCCGTCACGTTTGGGTTCCACGCCGAAAACCTCAACAAGCTGGATTTTCCTATCTTTTTTAACAAGCCAGAACATCAGCAGTACGTGGGCCCGCTCCCCGCCCTGCATTATTACGAACCGGAGTCGTTGAGTCCACAAGGCAAAGAAGAACTGGTGGCCTGGCATGCGACCGAACGGGCCCGCGGCGGGGTCTTCGACTTCCAGAAAGAGTTGGCCCTCTATTGCCATCGGGATGTGGCCATCTTGCAACGGGCCTGTTTGGCATTCCGGACAATCATGATGAAAGTGGCGGGGATAGACCCCTTTACCAGGACCGTGACCCTCGCCTCCATGTGCAATCTAGTATTCCGCAAGAAATTTCTCAGACCGAACACCATTGCGGTCTTGCCACGGCTTGGCTACCGGCCCAAGGACGTCCAGTCGGCGTTGGCGCTCCAATGGTTGGCCCACGTGGAGCGGCGAGACGGAATTCAACTCCAACACGCGGGCAATTTGGGAGAGAAGCACGTGGGCCCCTACAAACTGGACGGGTACCACGCGGCCACCCATACGGCCTACGAAATAAACGGTTGTTTTTGGCATGGATGTGATCGTTGTAACCACCAAGACAGAGTTCATCCCTTACTGCACTGCACGATGAAAACGTTGGCCGACCGGACCCGAGACAAAATGTTGTACCTGAGTCAGCAAGGGTACCACGTGGTCCAGATCAGGGAGTGTGAAGTCCGGGCGGCCATGGTCTTGGACCCGACCATTGTTACCCTAGCGCCCATCCCTCAAGCCCAGCTTCCCCTCGACCCCAAGAAAGCGTTCTTTGGAGGGCGGACCAACGGGATCAAGACTTACTGGGAAGCGAGCGAGGGAGAATGGGGGAGAGAATGGATGGAGGCGCTGGATGTGTGCTCCCTATACCCCTGGGTGCAAAAAACACAACGGTTCCCGCTGGGCCATCCAGAAATCCTCACCGAGAATCTAGACCCTACCCTCCCGTACGAGGGGTTAATCCACCTGAAGATCTTACCGCCACGCCACCTGTTTTTCCCGGTCCTCCCAACGCACGTGGGGGAGAAACTGTTGTTTACCCTCTGCCGGACCTGTGCCGAAGACAAGAACCAGGTCCCCTGCCGCCACGACGACGAGGCCCGGGCTTTGACAGGCACTTGGGTGAGCCACGAACTTCACGAGGCCCTGCGCCAAGGCTACCGGGTCCTGGAAATGTACCGGGTATGGCATTATCCCGAGTCGGAACAGTACGATCCCGCCACCGGGACCCGGGGTTTGTTCACGGGCTACGTGAACACTTTCCTCAAGATGAAACAGGAAGCGAGCGGGTGGCCGCCCGGGTGTCACACCGACGCCGAGAAAGCCTCTTTTATAGAGAATTACCGGGTAGCCACGGGGATTTTACTGGAGTGGGACAAGATCGAGTTCAACGCGGGGATGCGGGCCCTGGCGAAATGGATGCTCAACACGTTGTGGGGCAAGTTCGGCCAGAAGCAGAACCCTCAGAAGTCGGAGTACGTCACCGAGTTGGACCGCTACTTCGAGCTCATGATGAGCGACGAATTTGAAGTGCAGGACGTACTGTTCGTGCACGAAGACATGGTGCAGGTCCACTACACCACCACCCCCCATTACGTGGACTCCAACCCCCACACCAACGTCGTGTTTGCCGCCTACACCACAGCCCACGCACGCCTGAAACTCTATTCGTACCTCGATCTCTTGAAGGACCGCATTGTCTACCACGATACGGACAGCATCTACTTCACACAGAAAGTAGGCCAAGTGGCGCCCCCGGTCGGTCGATTTCTAGGCGACATGACCAACGAGCTGAAAGAAGGGGAACAGATTGTCCGTTTTGCCTGTACTGGGCCCAAGAGCTACGGGTACGAAACGAGTCAAGGCCGTACCGTCTGCAAAGTGAAAGGACTACGCCTCAATGTGAGAAATCGGGCGATCGTCAACCTCGAGACCATGGTAGCCATGGTGCAAGGCCAAGGGGAACCCACACGGACGGTGGTGACGCCGCACGCCATCCACCGCAACACCCAAGACCGGACGTTGCACACCCGCCTAGAGACCAAGACCTTCAAGATGACCTACGACAAGAGGGTACTCCACGGTTACCAGAGCTACCCTTACGGCTACTAAAGAAAACAAAGAGACTCTAGAAGAAACAAAGTTTTATTGTAATAAATAATTCAGTTCCTTTGAGCTGTGATACTAAAGTCTCAGTCTTTTATTTAGAGGAACTCCATCTTGTAAGGTTGGAGTTTTGAATGCTTGCGCAGAAATCCTTCCCAAATACAAATATGATAGACCAACATCACATAGTGTCCATAATAGGTTCCTTCGCAGTCGCTCACCACATACTGCTTCCTTTCGCCTTCGCTCAGGTATTCTTCCATCCAGTTTCCAAATGTAGAATAGCACATGTGGCACTCGCCCACAATGACATCGCCGCCGCCCTCAGCTCCATAGAAAGTAATATCTAGACCCATGATGTTCACCGCTTGAAGAGTAACGCGTAATGAGTGAGAATTGTCAAAGTATTTTTTTCTTTAAGTCTTTTTCTTCAGGTGTTTGACGGTCCACCGACTGATACTCTTGCCTTGGCGCTTGCCCGAAGTGGTCGTCGTTCGGATCGTTGTTTCGGTACGACCGTCTTTCGATTTTCGGCTCGTGATCTTGCGCACGGTTTGCGTCCCCCCTGTCTGGGCTTTCTTTTTCTTTTGCGCCTTATACTTTTTCTGTATTTGCGTTACCGCCCGGGCGGTCCTGCTGGGTTTTTTACCTACCACAGTATGGCGGGGCATCCTCTTCTTGGGCATCGTCTTCCCTGCGTTCGCGGTGGCGACACGACGTTGCCAGGGGGCTTGTCCCATCCCCGCGGGTCTCATTAGGGTTCGTGCCATGGCGTTAATGAAGGGGGATTTAAAAAGGACGCCAATTTAAAGACGGTTTTTGGGCGGAGCCTGTGCCAAAAGAGAGGCGGCGGCTACCCCCACGGGGACCCCCACGGGGACCCCCACGGGAAAAGGCTTTGTAGGGGGTCCTGGAGAACGGTGTTTCCTCTCGGCGGGGCGGCGGGAGATCTTTGTAGGGCTGGGGCGGGAGTTCTTCTGGAGTTGCGGCGGTTCGTTTAGGCCGGGGCGTGTACTCTTTCTTCTTGGAGATGAGATCCCGGGGGTGGCGGATGAGATCTTTAGGAATTTTTTCTTCCGCTAGAAATTGCATGAAATCACGGTAGCCGGGCGACGTGCGGGTGGAAGAAGGATGCACCGCCTCTTTAATCAGATCGGAAATTTGACTCCCCGGCAGGGTTTGCCCGTAGAGTTTCACTTCCCCTTGCGCATTCCAGGAAATTTTCTGTCCCCCTTTCAACTTCAACAGATTGACCAGCACCGACGCTAAAGGTTTGCTGGAGGGGGGAACTTTTCGCAAAGCGCCCCTTTGGCTCTGGGTTAACACTTTGGCTGCCACGGCCATGAAGGGACTAGGCTCAATGGTTTCACGACGCCGGACGTATTTTTGGAGTAAATCTTGAAACTGGTCGGCGCTGGCCGGTTTCTCTGGGTTTTCTAGGACCTGTGCCATGGCCTTTTGGTACTGGCTGAGCACTTTAACCCCTTTGGTCGTGTCCACACGAAGCTGTTGTTCCAACCACCGCATAGACTCTTCCGGCACCAAGACCATGCGCATAGGGTTCTTCCCCTCGGCCTCTTTCATCGCTTTTTTCGTTTGTGTCGCTTCACGGTCCATCGCGTCACGGAAATTCCTACTGGGGCTGCTGGAGGGTGGTGTGGGGCACGCTTCCTTTTCCCTGTCTGGGCTTTCTTCTTGGGCGGTCGCGTCTTATACTTTCTTCGGATTTTCTTCGCTGCCCGCACGGTCCTGCTGACTTTTTTTCCCGGCAGGGTTTGGCGCTGCCTTTTTCGAAGACGGGCTAAAAACAATTGCCACCGGGCCGGGTCTGTACCCTCGGGTACCGGCCAGTTGCGGATTGGTTGGACCATTCAGGACCAGATATAAGGTTGACTCAGGTATTGGGTGTACTCTTCCGGGGAAGGGTCTATTGGCGAGGGGTTGGCTGTGTCAAAATACCCTCCGGCTTGCTCCAGAGCTTTCTTGACTCCGTAGCCTACCCCTCCACTGATGGCGCCAGCGGCCACGGCTTTGCCAGCAAGAACGGCGGCGGCAATGAGGGCCGCGGTCGTGAAAATGAACCCTCCTCGCTGGCCCACGGCCTTTTTAAGCTTGGCTTTCTGCAACGCTGTCGAGGAGGAGAGCAGAATCCTTTTCCTCACGGCCGGCGACAGGGCTTTGTTGGCTATTTTTCGAAGTTTCGCCTTGATGGGGGCAAAAATTTTCTTCGCACGGGCGCCTATCGGAAAAGTTCCGAGCAAGGCGTTGTGCACCACTTCGCTGACGGCGTTGATTTGATGTTGGCTCGCGGCCCGGATGAGTTTCTTTTTCTGCCCGAGATCCGCTTTGGCAAATTGACGGAGGAACGTGGCGCTGCGTTGAAGCAAGGGGGAGGCCATCACCACAACTGAACGGTTTCCCTGGGGGGCCTAGACTATAAAGTTAACCCAATCCGCTTTGTTCAGGACCTCTTCGACACGGCTGTTCAGAGACTTCCGGGAGCGCTGTAAAGCACCCCCGCGTTGCCCTGAAAAAGGGGGATGGAAGGTTGTTTTGTTGTTGGGTTTCTTCCACACGGCCCCACGAAGTGATTGGGATGGGGCGCGGCCCTTTGTTTTTTTCACTCTTTGTACCGCCGATGTCTTTTTCTTCTTCCTCTTAGAGCCTCCTTGTTGTTGGCTCTTTCGTAGTTGTTGTTGCATCGTTTTGGCGGTGTTGGCCCAAAAATGGGGTTTTCCTCGTTGGTGGTACATCGCTTTGCCGATGTTGCCCATAACGTCAAGGCTAGGTTTTATCATGGGGGTAATTTCCTTCTTCAGTTCCGCCCAAAGTCCCGTCCCCTTTTGATCCTCCTCCAGCACGTAGGAGCCTCCTAGTTGCTCTCCTACGAGGTGCTCGCCTAGTTTATAGTATAGCTTTTTGTAGGAGAAACCAGGAATCACAACCTTGGGTACTTTTTTTAAGACCTTAAACAGGTCCCCCCAAGCGCCCCCTCCCTTTTGATCCTCCTCCAACACGTAGGCGTGATGTTGTTTTCCCTCCTCGGAGAAAATGTTGGTGCGCAACCGGATTTGGGGCGGGGTCCGGGGGTGGAGGTCGAAGAGGAGGTAGCCAAAGGGGCGTTGGGTCGCGTCCTGGTAGGCCCTCATCACCGCCGGTACTTGCCCCGGAAAGGCTTGCTCGGCCAATTTCCGGACTTGCAACGAATCCCGAGCGTTTTTAAAAGCCACCAGGTAGTGCGCGTTGATGGAAATGGTGCGCGCGTACTTGCCTGGGGGGAAAATGTTCTGGGTCAGGTACAGCACCGTAATGTTGCGGTGGTGCGAGCCTTTGGTGAACAGGTCCACCACCCGCTCGTCCTTGGAGCCTTCTTTCATCAAATCGTCCAGGATCAAGAGACCCGGCTTGCCGCGAAAGGGGGCGTACGGGTCGTCGGGAAGCCCCTCCACAAATTTCACCCCCAATTGTTTCTGCAGGGCAGTGAACCGGGGTTGCCAAGCGCTGCCATAGCAGTACACGATCGTGAGGGGTTGCTGGGTAAAATGGGATTTCGCGTGGTGCAGAAGTCTTTCGGTGAACACCGTTTTCCCCGATTGACTTTGACCCGTGATCAAGATATTGCAGGGCGTTTGGAAACGGACATCCATCGTGCCTCATACCCTTCCCAAGAATAACAAGACATAGAGGTGGGGAACTTGTTTTATTTTATTTTTTCACTTTGGCTCAAACTGATAACACATTGATCGTGAAGGTCTTGCTGCTGCTGCTGCCACCGCGCCACACTCCGGCGCTGGTACTGGCGTTGCCAGGCTTGTAGGGCCCGGTCCCTGGTGGACTTGGTCTTCCACTGCTGGAGGTTCTGCAGGACCTCCGCCAGAGACCGACCGTGGGCTCGGCGCAGGAGGTAGTACAGGCAATAACTACCGCACACGCTGGACTTGTTCCCTTGCAACATCACATTGTTTTCCTTATGCTGGGCGTTCCCCTGCCGTACGTACTCTTGCAACCCGTAATAAGAGGCGGGAAAGCCATAACTGTCAAAGAATTCATTCAGGCCTTGGCGCGGAAAATAAAAGGCTAACCAATGGGTGCCTGGTCCGTCGGCGTTGTCGGTATTGAGAATGAACGAGGCGGGGTAGGTCACGCGGCGGGGCCGTCGGTCCATGGGAAACACGCCCCGAAACGAGGCGCGGAGCCACCAATCGTGACGGGCCAAGACCGCCAATTGCGATGTGTAGGTGGTCATCGGCTTACAACTTTTTCACTTCTCGGCTGCTGTTGATTTCGTAGGCGGCGTCAAACTCGCAGTTCACGTACACGGATAAGGTCTCGGTGACCCCTGCGGCAAACTGAAGGCGGATGCCCACCGTCCCGTACTGTTGTAGGTTCATGTGGGAGGCGCTGCCACTGCCGTCTGGAGTGAAGTCAAAAGAAAGGATGGCGTAGCCCTTGTCCCAATCGGTCCGGGTAACGTCAATCCCGTGGTTGGCGCTCATGGGCCCTTGGGACAGGAACAAGGTATTGTACCCGTCCAGGGTTTGCCCGTCCGCAAATTCGAGGCGGGAGAAGGGGGTGGGCGTACCGTCGATCGTGACCGTCGCGCGGGTCATCCCAAACCTTTGGAAATTGTACGGGTTCTTTTTCAGCGCTCCCAAACTGTTCGCACTCCCCATCAAGGCAAGTCGCATGCGTCGGGGGATGCGACCGCCCAGGAAATCCGTTTTCTCAAAGGTGGTGTCCCCCAGGGAAATGGTGAACATCCGTTCTTCCTCACTGTTGTAAGGGTAGAGGACGGGCTGGGACACGAGTTTCATTTCGACGCTCTTCATGAAGTCCTTGTTGCAGACACTGACGCGGCGGAAGAAAGTGACCCGCTTCAGCCTGATTTTAGCGGCGGCCACTTCCGCCGCTGCACTGTTTCCCATGAGGGCAAAGGCGTTGCTGGCGGGGGTGAGTCGGAATTCTAGGGGCACTCCGTTGAGGAGCAGTTTGTTGGTGAAGGCGGCGTCAATGTAAAACATCCCCGTCATTTCCACCACGGTACTTTCCTTCACGTAAGCCGCCCGCGTATTCAACCCTATGTTGTCCCCAACGATGGTGAACGCATCCATGGCTCCGGCCACGTCTTTGTAGTACAGTCCCGAGGTCAGGTAAGATTTCTTGGCGTCTGGAGTATAGTTGAGCAGGGTACTGAGGTAGGCTTTGTAGGGGTAAGTTTTAGTGCTCATGGTCATCCATTCCCCGTTCAAGGCCATATCGATTTGCGACCAGAGGGAATGAAACCAATTGTTGACGATCCCCAAGGCCAAATCGGCCGTCAAAGCCTCTCCGTTGGCTTTCACGACGTCGGCCGTTACCTTGAAATAACTTCTAGGCAGCACGGTGTAATAGGGACTGGCCGGGAGGTAAAATTCCACGGGCGACCCGGGTAAGAGGGCCGATTTGGGCGCGTGCTCCGACCAATAACCTCGTTCTTCAACCGCTTGAGCCAATTCCTTGTTGAAAAAATCCAAATGGGTGTTGTAGCCGCCCAACATGTTGGGCAGGGGCGGTTTGCCCATGCCTGCGACCGTAGCCATCAATAATCAACGTCAAAGATATCTCTCGCAACACGTGCACGCTTGACAGCCTTCGAAGGAATGAGAGGGAGAGCCTGTTTTGTCTTTCTTTTATTCTTGTTGGCCCTCGCCGCCCTCGGTTTCTTCGTCTTTTTCTTTTTCGAGGCCACCCCAGCTATCTTTTCTAGGCCTTGGATCAACGTTTTACTGGTTTTCTTGCCGAGCACACGGGCCGCCCCTTGTTTCGTGTCCTTTACGATTTGCTTCACCATCTTCTTGCCAAATTTCGATTTCAGTTGAGCGAGTATCTTTTGTCCTCCTTTTTTAGCCACCGCTCCCGCGACGGTCCCGGCCAGCGCTTTGCCCGCCATGACGGCCAAGGGCGCTAGCGCCAACGGTAAGAGCCCACCCTTTTGATTGGTGACCGGTCCGTAGCCGCCGAGTTCATTCCAACGGATAGGGATGAGCCCCCCGCCTCCTTGCTCTCCGCGGCCCCCCTGGAAGACAGGAATGGAGGTGGGTGTGCGTTGAGGGCTGGAGGCGTGGGCGGGGAGCGCATGGAACACAGGTATCGAAGACCCTCCGCCAACCACGTCCCCCATAGATGGCACCGGTGCCATAGTCCCCGTAGACGGTCCATAATTCATCCTTTCCTTTTCAGAGCACGCTTCACAAATTCCAATGTCGCCACCACGGTCGCTGCTGAGGTGAATGAGATGCGTTGGCCGGACTCGTCGGTTATAAGGATTTCCAGCGTGTCAAACACCGTTTTGGCGAGCGGAAAGTAGCGCATGACCGGAAAGTCTCGTTCCACCACCTTGTTGTACGGGACCTGGGCCGACACGACCCTCAGCAAGGGCGCTTTCACATCCCCCACGATATGCGGCTCAATCAGATCGCAGTACACGTACAAACTGCGCACGGGTTGGTGTTTAAAATCACGGTCGAGGGGGTAGGGTTTGGTCGTCGAGATTTTCAGGCCGGAGTAATAGGTGGACCAACACTCGGGCTGGTACCCTATCAGGGGCCACTTGGTCTTGTTTTTGTCATCTGAAAAGTTTTTGGCCGTGTGCCCGTCGCCAAACCCGAACACCTTGGCCAACCAAGGACTCATGACAAGATGATGTGAAGCTTTAAGGGTTTGAAAGGTTATCCTTAAGGTTCCTTTAGGAGCGGTAGGGTCCCAAACCCATGACATATGATTGGCGTAGGTCGGAATGACCGCTTGGAGTGCTTTGGCGTTCGCGTAGTTCCCGGGCGGTACCACAAAGGTGAGTTCGATATTGTGATGGTTTTGAAATTGAGGCATGTTCCCAATGCCGTACACGGTCCGGTCTTTCTCCGAACTCGATGCGGGGATCACGATAGCTTTGTCCGGGATCACCACACCATTACAGACCCCGGAGAAACTGGACATCAACGGGGTGGAGGGGCCTGGTTGTTTCATCCTGTCTCCGGGATGCGAAGTTGGTTTTTTGGGATCGTTCTGCAAACCGATCATGTAGGCCAGGTGAGGGGGGAGGACTAGAATGTACCCGTCCGTCGCGGTTTGTTTCAATTCCAGGATGGTCTTGACCAATGTTTTATCGGGAGATTTCGCCCGGACAGCAAATGTTTTGAGGATCGCTTGGAACCCCCCTTGCACCAAAGCCCAGCGCATAGCATGAACCAGTTCTGTGACCGTTTTGAAATGCTGGGAATCAAAGGTGAGTGTGGTCGAGGTCTCTTCTGCTTGTTTAATTTTTCCTTGGATCAGTATAAATTGGCGGTCTTGTTCTTGGGGGAACAATTCATCCCAGGCGCGTGGAAATTGCAGGTGGCAGAGGGCCATCTCCCACCGTCGGTCCAAGACCATCATCTCCGGCAGACGGATACGAAAATGGGAGCCCGTGTTATTGGGAAAGGTAGCCCTGCTGGCCACGCTAGGCAAGGTCATCCAGATGCGGTCGGGGTCCATGCTTTCCGGAAATGGAGGGTCGTTTCCACCTTAGAGGTTTGTGGAAATGAAACAAGTTTCCCGTGCTCGTCGGTTATAAGGATTTCGAAATCCTCAAACACCGTCTTGGCCAGTTGCCTGTAGAACAGGGGAGAAAAGTTGCGTTCTTGGACCGTGCCGTTTTCGTCGCTGCTCCCTGAAAAAAGGACTCTCAACAAGGGGGCCTTCGTATCCCCCACAATACTGGGTTCCACCAAATCACAGTACATGTAAAGCGTCTTCTTCTTCTTCTGGGGCCTGGTGAAGATCAATTGCGTGACCGCCATTTCCCAGGCCGGAGACAGCTCATACATTTGCGGGAGATGGATACGGAACCGGGACGGGACATTGGTATAGACGTTAGTACTCGTCCCGTTGGTGACGGTAATGTAAAATTCCTCAACCTCCTGCATCCTCTCTCTCTCTCTTTCTCCCCACTCAAACACAAATGAATCCGACTGCCGGGACAACAAACTCTTTTATTTCTTTTTTTTTCACCCGTACGTTTGGGTCTGGAGCTGAGTGACCGGGACCCAGCTGTTAAATTTAGCGGGGTACCCTTCCCATTTCACCAAGACTTCTTCCTGGTTCTTCTTCTTGCCGGGGCGGCGCTGCAACACCTTTTCGATGATAAAGAGACTTTCTTTTTCCACGGCCACCGGCGTCATCTCGCTTTCATAAAACGTTCCCCGCAACGCCTCCCCGCTCAGGTCCTCCAACCGGTAGACGGGAGGGGTGCGGTAGTCCAACCGTTTTATCACCGTGAACACTTCCTCCGACCAGTTGGCCAGATAGCTTTTTTCAAAATGACCTTTGGTCTTGCTAATCCGTACCGTGTCGCCGGAACGGTACAGCGGTTTCTTCGGTTTCCTCGGCGTCGGCTGCTTTTCCCGGTACAAGATGGCCCTCACCTCGTGGTCGTTGAAGGGCGTGACGGTGATGGGGGCGCGTCGAATGCTGCTGTGGACGGCTCGGTTGTACCCGAGCACCAATTGGGGGAGGACTTTCAAATACTCTTTCTTCCCGGTAGCCGTGAAATATTTGTACATGCGTCCCTTGAGCGTCCGGTTGAACCGCTCAGCAATCTGGGCTTTGGTCTCGTTGTACGTGACGAAAAAGGCCACGTCATTCTTTTTTAAAAAGGCCTGGAACTTGCGGTTGGTAAATTCTGTCCCGGCATCGGTCTGCAACCGCAACGGTTTCCGTTCGCGGAACACTTGGGTAAAGGCGCGCACCAATTCCTCCCCCGTCTTGTTCTTCAGGGGGACCGCCCACGCGTACTTGGACAACACATCGATGATGGTCAAAATGTGTTTGTAGCCCTTGTTGAAGGCGCTCGTGGCTTGCATGTCCACCAGATCCGCCTGCCACTGCTCGTCGAGGGCTAGCACGCGCACGCGCCCTCGCAGAAATTTTTTTCGAAAAGGGCGGTGCAACGTAAAGGTCAATTGTTTTTTCAGCCACGCTAAAGTGGTGGGGCGCATCACCCCCACTTCGCTAGCCGCTTTCACCAGACGGGCAGCACCCCCAAAGGCAGCAGGGCTGCTGGGGTCGTAATACAACGCCTCGAGCAGCGCGGAAGGATTCTTTTTCTTCGCCTTCTTGCGCCCCATAATCCTCAAAATGAGAGCCCTGGATAATCACTTTTCCTCCGCAACACGCCAAGAGACAACGGACACGTTTCAAAATACCATGGCACTTGAGGGACGGACCTCCTCCTCCACCGCAAGGCATTCTGTACTCTCCCCGAGTCTAGCGCGCGACACCTCCCTTATACTTTTTCCCCCTAGGAAAGAGACAACAGACACCCCACGTTGTTCCTCTTGAAAGTTTTATTGTTTTTTCTAGCTTCGGCTATTCTTTCTCATTCTCTACGGTTGGCCTTGTAAATAGGTATATAGTTTTTAATTCTTTTTCTTTTGGTGGAAAGGACCCCTAGAATTACATAGGGGGTGCTTCCGACCCCAGGGTAAATAAATCAAGGGGGGTCCGGTTTGTCCCCAAAATCTAGGTCTTCTTGGTTCCGCGTGGGACTGATCCTGTCCCTAGGGGGGTGGGTCCCTAGTGGGATATATTTCAGCGTAGGCTTGTTTCTCGTACTTTTGCAGGTATTGCTTGTGGTTCAAACCTTCCTGCATAGCCTTGAAATCCATTTCACATAGCCTATCATAGTACTTTTCTGTGGTTGGACTTCTTTCCTTCTCCAGCTTTGCGGCCAACTTATCCATATCCATGAAGTACTCGTCACTTTTCAGACCCTCGTCAAAGTGGATATCCGCTGCCCATCTCAGTGCTTGTTCTTCCATTGTCATTGCTTCACTGTCTTCCCCACGCCCCGGTACGGCTTATATTTATACACATTTCTTTTTCACATAAACACCATCTTGTAAGGGATGAGGTTTGTATGGGGGACGATATACCCCAAGGCCTCACACAGCTTGTAGACGATGCGTACGTACTCCCCGTAATACGTCCCCTCGTAATCGCTGATCACGTAACGCTTGGCATCTTCCAGGTTCATGCACCGCATCACTTTTCTATGGAAATTGGAATACCCCATGTGTGCCGTTTCAGTCACCGCCCCCTCGTGGGTAAAATAAAACTCGATCAGTAACCCCATGTCTTCCCATTGACACCGTAGGCGAATGAATAAAGCACCTCGTCTTTCGACGTCTTTTTAAAAAATCGACGCCCGCCGAACCCCTCCCGAACGCCCGACACGGCCCGACCACTCCCAGGCCTGGCTTGGGCCGCCAAACACCTCTTCGCCCCTGGCGGCGGCGGTTCCACTTCCGGTCCAGCCTCGCTTGGGGAACAGGGTTTGGCGGCGCCTGTGACGTCATTCTAAGCCTACACGGACGACCAATCCCAAGCCTGGCTTTGGCCGCCAAACAGACGGCGCCACGTGCTGTGACGTCATTTTGGGACGCCACGTGCGTAATGGCGTCGTTTTAGGCCACGCCCCCCGTCTAGGCCAATCAGGAGCCAGGGATTGGACCTACAGTGACTACTTAAACTACTTATGTACTTCCAGCCAGAGCCAAGACAACGCATTAGGATGGAACATCAAGCAAACGAAGTCCGCCCTTGGTCCCACTGTATGCGCGGAGATGTTGTTTGCCCGTTGTTTGTACACGCAATCCTTGGATTCGACACGACATCTAGAATTCACGGTATAGCAAGGGTGTATCGCTGGAGAAGATCGCACAGGACGCCCACTTCCGCGAGCAAGCCGATGTGTTTAGCAGTCCAACAGCCACTAGAGAGGACATCATCAAGGCAGGTGAAAGAGCCTAGCTCGTGTGTCTTTGCGATGGCGGGCCTGATACCGATCTGGATTCCCTACGATATACACGCTTTTGTCAGAAGGTCAGCACAGAGACATCATTCCTACAGCCAGAGAATCTTCCGCCCACATCAGTTGCGGCCAGAAGAATGGGGTTGGAGACTATCGGATGGAAAGCTTTTCCCGGTTCTAACAGACCTACCCCCAGCACACCAGTCTCTGCTGGAGATGATCCGATGTAGCTGCAAGACAGATTGTCGTACGCAGCGATACACCTGCAGGAAACATGGCTTGGAATGCTCTCCAGCGTGTGGTGTGTGCAATGGCCAAAGCTGCACAAACTCCTCGCCACCGGATCTTGATGATGGACTGCAGGATGATGATTAAGAATAGTATCAGAGCTACTGTAAATCAAGAATGCTGGTAAAAGTCAAGATCTAGATTAACTACATGTATGTGGCATATGGAAACCTCTTGAAGTGAAATACCACGATAAAATAAATTTGTGTCTAATCCCTTTCAAATCTCGACATTTTCAAACAGCCATTGGATCATATTTGGGATGTGGGGTCCCTGTGGAAAAAATAAAAACTCCTAATATAAGCAAATTGGCCATGAAAATAATTAATTTATTTTCTAATATACCACTCTAGCAATCCTGATATACGAACATTTAAAAAAGGACTGTAAACATATTTTCGAAATTAAATTTCATTTTTCCTGACGCGGGTACCCTGTAAATCTTAGATCGACTTTTTCGACATGTTCCACCGCAGGGAATTTTTTGAATTTTCAATATGTTGCTAAGTGGCCTTGCCTCGATCGAATAGCGGTGAAATAAGTTCTGTTACAATTTGTTCCACCTGAAACCGTAGATTGACTGGACTTTGCTGCCACGGGAGGCGCGGGACTGGCCCGCAGCGCAGCCTAACTAAGTGTTTATTTGGGTTGCCTGTGGTTTAGACAAAAGTTATACCGCACACCAATTTTACCGTGGATTCATATTGATTTGTTACTCGTGTCGTGTGCCGGGGTCGTGTGATTGTGTTGGTATACTGAGATAAAGCAGCCATCGAGTTGCTTTCATGCCTAGGATGCGAGCAAACTGGAATAACATAGCTATTGTTATTTCTCTGGTGTTTGTTGTGTGGGTCTTCTACAAACTTTCTCGTGCAACATACAATAACATCATCCCAGCTTCTAGTTCTACCACTACTAGCAGCTCCCCTTACGAAGCCAAAGGTAAATTGTTCACGTACGTTAACAGTTCATCTACGAATTGCTTACTTCGGTTAAAGTTACAGCATTGACGATGGATTTATATATTATTTTGGGGCGACAAGCTATTGCAAATACATGTACATGTATTGGCCCGACACAGCCCGCTAATCAATCATTTATTAAGTTCCGCATGTGGACTCTTATTTACCACGATTTACGTCATCACATGGTCAAAGGGAGTAACTGCAGAATACCCCCTCCGAATAACGAACCTCACAACCAAAGATACCACTGATACCCCTGACACATCTGATAAACGTGACACGTCTGATAAATAAACGTGAAACCTGTGACACATCTGATAAACGTGAAACCCGTGACACGTCTGATAAACATGACATGTCTTATAAACTAGACACATCTGATAGATACACTGATACACCTAATACGTCTGATACACCTGATACATCTGATATGTGTTATACTATGCTCGATACGTCTGATACGCGGGATACCTCTGATACGCCTGATACAACAATAACAACCCTAACCATCAGTAAAGAAGTTCCCAGGTAAACGTTGAGGTTTTAGGGGTAATTGGTGATTCGAGATCACAGGTAAACATGTGAGATTTTTTGGTATTTATCATACTACATCAGCTTACCCAACAACAACAACTACCCTAACCGTCAGTAAAGAAGACAAGCTCCAAAGGAGAGGAATGATTCACTTAATTAATTCATGAAATAATGAAAATATAAACTAACTAAAACCCTACCCTGAACCATAAAAAACACTAACCGGTCAGTAAACAAGATCTTAGCCACCTGGAGCTTAGCCTGATTTTCAGACTGTTGAGGTCGTCCGCTCACTTCCTCCCACCTCCCAGTCTGATGGACTTCGGCATAAACCGTGTTCCTGACGTCATTTAATTTCGACCAATCAGAGCGAAGGTTTTATTTTTAGAGAACTGAGGTATGCATGGAATGTCCAGTGAAGCCTGCATGAAGGACAAGCCAAATCGCGGACGATACAAATGGACTTGATATGGCTTTGGAGAAAGCGTGCAAAACTTTCGACATTTCTGAATTATTTCCCGAACAGCGAAAAGCAATTTACCCCTCGTTTCCCGGAAGGACCTTGGCCATCACGGCTACATCTATAGGCGACGACCAGGTAGAGAATCGAGAAAGGAGAAATTATGTATAGCCTTCTAGTACAGCTTGCTAGAATCACACACTTTCCTGCACTGCAGAATTCTTATGTTTTACAGCTTCAAACTTATGTCGATTTCTCAGAACTAACCCTAACCATATCCTGTTTGAGCTGCTATGGTTTTTTGGGCAGCAGGAACTTTTTAAATAGGATTTTTCGTACAGTATTTCAAGCGCATGGTCACAACACTGATTTGTTGTACTTTACAATTTGTCAAATCAAGACTGTTCAAAATTCTGATAACATAAATATTTAGGCAAATGTAATTCAACTTTTACCATGACATATTCACTATATGTGTTCACTCCTGTAAAAATTCATGCCATTCCATGAAAGATTTAGTCTTCTTAACCCTTTCACCACTACAGGCCTCAAAAGCGGCCAATATGAAGCATGTACCTGGGAAAAATTATTGCATCAAACCTAGACATGCTGGAGATACGATGTGGTGATACTATTTCAAGGGATGAATAACTTCAAAGTCAGAGCTATAACAGGGATCGCTTGACTCTCCCACTTTGGAGAAAAACGCATTTGTTTTGGAGATCGCTGTTCGTTTCTTCGATTTTCGCGAATTTTGAGGAGATGAAAATCGGCTCAAGAAAACCTTCCCATTCGCACTTGAAATCAAAAGCAAACACAAAATACAGTGTAACCACTCAGTCGTTACAGTACCTTGTTTAATCTTTCCAACCAGCAGGTTTGTTTGCATAAAATCCACCAAACGACTGTGAAGCGTGCTATTCTTAATGCTGCACTTCTCTCCACCATGTTTTCCTGCTCCCAACTCCAATTGCATGCTGGGTAATCAACAAAAAAATCACAAGGGGACCCCCCCTCTGGGACTCCTGTAGGTTTTTTTCATAAGTCTTTTACCCCTACAACCAAGAGCGGTGATTTGGACTCAAGCCGTTGCTTTAAAGTGACAAAAACACATCCTAATAGGTTAAGCAGGGGGAAAAGACAACCAACTGCAGAATTTCAAAGGTTTCAGTGAAGAATTATTTCATGTGTCCCAAAGCAGAAACACAAAAGAAAAACCCTATGAAACCCCTCACAAGGCCTACTAAAAGCAAACCAAGTACTTTTCAGCCGTCGTCAGACTTAATGATGCCTTTTAGCTCTCTTACAGTGGCTTATTTGTCCAAAATTAGAGCACATTTAATTGGAAATCCTACAGAAGAAAGCATACTTACCACCGACGAGTCCGTAGAATTCTGCCGAATGGCATCATGGGGAAAGTTTGAGCCCTTGGTTTAAAAAGTCAGCAGTATTTAACTACCCCGGGCAAGCCAAACTGGAACTGAGGGGGGAGGGTTGAGTTTAAGCAGTCTGCATTTCACCAATTCAGCCCAAACACTTCCAGTGGTGAAAGGGTTAAGGCGAAAAAGCTAAGATATTTCAGCTTTTAGGTCAGCAAAATTGTCAAAATAAAGTGTGTTAAAAATTCTGCAAACATAAATAATTGCCCAAATGTCGTAAAACTATTACCATGATATACTCAGTATGTGTGTTCACTGCTGTAAAAAAATCAGTACATTTCATGAAATATTTGGTCTTCTAAATGCCAACATTCTAATATGGCATACAAAGCGGTCGAATTAATGATTTTCCAAAGCCTGTAGCTAGTAGATTCATAAACATCGATCGCGATATCGATAGCGCTTCCTATCAGATTTTCCCAGTACACGTCTGAGGACAACATGTTTCTCCACGTTCTGTTTCTATAAGTTTGAAGCTGTAGAACATATTCTGCAGTGCATGAAAGAGCAGTGATTCTGGCGATCTGTAGAAGTTGTAGAAGGTTACAAAATTTCTCCTCTCTCGATTCTCGACCTGGTCGTCGCCTTATAGATGCAGCTGTGGTAGCAAAGGTCCTTCCGGGAAACGAAGTATAATAATGCCTTTCTCTGTTCGGGAAATAATTCAGAAATGTCGAAAGTTTCGCACACTTTCTCCAAAGCCATATCAAGTCCGTTTGTATCGTCCGCCATTTGGCTTCACCTTCATGCAGGCTGCACTAGACATTCCACGCATACCTCAGTTCTCTAAAAATAAAACCTTCGCTCTGATTGGTCGAAATGAAACAATGGCCAGAACATGGTTTATGCCGAAGTCCATCAGACTGGGAGGTGGGAGGAAGTGAGCGGACGACCTCGACAGTCTGAAAATCAGGCTACCTAGAGCTAGGGTTCTCAAGAAAAACCTCTCAAGAAAATGGTGAGGTAAAAAAAATTGAGAGATTTTCTGGAACTCGAACCCCACTCTTCCTACTCGTAAGTGAAACATTGTAACCACTACACTAAACAACCATTGTCACTCAATTGCTGTAATTTGTTAAAATTTTAAAACCACTGCTAATCTATGAATTGTTCATGAATTAATTAAGTGAGCGATTCCTCTCCTTAGGAACACTAGTAAAGAAGTTCTCAGGTAAACATCAAGGTTTTAGGGCTAATATTGAACCTGAAAAAAAAATCCTGATATACAATTATACCGAGTGAAACGCCTGATACGAGAATCTTGATACCGGTAACACACATCTGGGAGGGGGTATTCTGCAGTTGTGCCCAAAATTTGTTGTGGACTCACGAGGCGCAGCCGATATTAGAAAACATTTCGTTACAGTTTCGCTACAAAGCATGACGAAGCGTGACAGCTTTAAAAGAGCCAGCATTGTCTTTAACTTTCTCGCATCAGCACCGTTGTCTGGACTCTCATTTACCACCACACATCGACCAATAAGATCGCAAGATTATCAGCAATTGTGGTAAAACAATGGCTGGACATGGTATACATTAGTTGGCTGGTCTGTACATATAAACTCCAGCGAACTATGCGTACCATGTGTTGTCATCTTTAGCCATCTGGAACCATGTTTAGCCATTCTAAAAATATGAGGAGTAATAAACCAAACCAAATCGACATCTACATTTTGTTTAGTCGGTAATGTCCATAGAGCAGATTTCGTATGAGTGGGACAAACTACACTATGGCATGTCCTACTACGGCACCGTGCTGTGCCGTTTTTTCCTGTAATTTGATTGGATCAGCAGCCTGGGCAAAAACAATGGGAAACCATTTGAATGTCACAGCATGCTGTACGATGACTGTGCTGTAATCACTACTATACAAACATAGTTTGTCCCATGGATTCATACAAAATCTGCTCTGTGGATACCACACCAACTGTATAGTGATACTTACTGCCACGTCATCCATTGTCATTAATGTGCCAACCAGAGATCCATTGGTTCCTGACAGAAAGTGGCCTTTTGAAATCATGGTTGGCAATTGTAATGTTTATCAACACAAAGTATTGCTATAATACATCTAAAAAATAATAATAAAATTACAATGTACATGTAGATACAATATAAAAATGGTTAATTAACTAAATAAATAGACAGCTTAGACTTAAAAGAATCTATGGAGGTACATTTGTACATGTGGT
Organism: Actinernus sp. WN-2022; assembly: GCA_030867875.1. Classification (NCBI taxonomy): domain Eukaryota; kingdom Metazoa; phylum Cnidaria; class Anthozoa; order Actiniaria; family Actinernidae; genus Actinernus; species Actinernus sp. WN-2022. The sequence goes on from JAOWCC010000577.1 coordinate 22,462,374, forward strand.
GTTAACAATGTCAACAGGCAGGTCTAATAGTCGTTGGAAAAATATAACTTATAAGGAATAAATTATAAAGTCTTGGTGAACTTTTGAAAGGGCTCCATGCAAGAACAACATAAGTGACTTTGGTCAACATAAAATTTCTCCCAAGCACATTTACTTATTTCGTTATACTTGAGTAGGGAGAAGTTCACATTTGATCAAAGTCACTTACGTCATTATTGCACGGAACCCTTCAATTGTCATTGGTTGATTCACCTGTTTGCTGCAAATTTCTGAGCATGCATACGACTAGTAACTGATCTGTTCTGTTGATAGTTCAATATGCTGAGCTGAAGGAAGCTCAAATTTCCAGTTTAGAAAGTTATGGTATATTTGTTGAATGATATTTACAGTGCGACTACTGAAAGCGGGGCCACTTAGACAACGAGAACCATTGAATCACATTGTAGAAAGAAAACAGAGCATTACAACTTCGGTGACTTCAGCCAATCAGTTCCAAGTACAATACAATAGCATTTCAAGTTCAAGTTTCATTCTCGAGTGTAAGTTGTTTTGATCCAGTGATTGGCATGTCACCCTGTAAAATTAAAATACCAGTGTTAAAACAATTTATAAAAAAGAAAATAAGAAACATTATTGAAAGGATAAGTTAAATTTAGGGACCATTTATTATTTATGCCTGGGTGGGGGTTGGCAAGAAAGACATGCATACATGTATTTTATTAGCACCATATACAATAAAAGTTGTACATACTGTACATGTATATGTAGGGTACATGATCAGCAGAATATGCCGAAATAGCTAATAAAGAAAGATTTTAAAAGTGTGTACATTTATAATACCCTGTGCATACTAGGCAAACCACAATAATGAAGTGAAAACTATAATAAAATGTGTTGACATATTGTTTGTGAAGTGAAATCAAGAATAAAACGTGTTTTACATATACTTTTTGTGAATTTGTAATTTTTTACCCTCCCTCCCCTCCCCCTACTTTTAAGACTGCTCAATTCAAATTAAAACTATAACATTATCCAATATAGTTTGAATTGGAATTGAGCAGTCTTTTAAAAGTAGGAGGAGGGGAGGGAGGGTAAAAAAAAAGACAAATTCACAAAAAGTATGTAAAACATGTTTTATTCTTGTTCTCACTTTGACAAAAAAAATATGTAAACTATAGTTTTCACTTCATTATTGTGGTTTGCCTATGCCCTGTGGTATCTTGGTCAGTACATATAGTTTACTGACCAAGCTGTTTATAAATTAAATAGTTATTTACAGTTATTGTAAAACAGAAAAGTACGTATTTACATGTACTTACTACTTTCTGTAGTCTTGGTGGTGGATTTAAAAATATTCTAAAAAGGAAATTTTCATTATAATACCATAGAGGCCAAATTAATCCCTATAAATTTCAACTTGAAATTTTAAGCGTACAAACGCCGCCTACTGCGCTTAAAGTAATGTTTTTCTGGCTCATAATTTGCCCTCCATAATATCAATGGGTAATCAAATAGTGACTTGTGAAATTAGGGATAAATTTCACTTGTGTTTGTCAAAATCTACGTAATTTTCCTCGCCGAAGTTTGACAAATGCGTGGAATTTATCCCTAATTTCACTCATCCCCATTTGATTACCTATACTAATATTTTGTTTTTTGACTTTTTGAAATATTGTCTACAACACTGATTATATTTTTCCTTAGGTTTTTATAAAGGGGACACCTTAAAACAAAGTGTAATTCATTTTCTACTTCATTTTTGTTGCATTTCTCGTAAATTCAATCTTCTGGCTTACAATATGGCCTTGTGTGTTGAACTTTTTAAATTTCCAGACAATGGTTGCTTATACATGTACATGTACCTCTCGATAATCAATGTTGTGGACATTAGAGAGATATGGCTCTAAGGCGTAGCTAATTTTGAAAGTGCGATATGTACAAAGCTTTTTGCATGGACTTTCTTTTCTATTGTCGTTGTTTATAAATTTTGACTTAGCCAAGAATGGTATTCAGTGTCTTCCAGTCATTCTTTAAATATTATTTTCTCATAATTGTACTTTTGGATAGCTACTGTAAGTTAACCGGAGAGTCAACCCAGTTAATTGTGTCCAAGGCCTACCGAATATATACTATAATTTTCATTTTTTGATTATGAATATTGCCTCCCCGAAAGGAACATTGATTTTGGGACTCTACTATTAATTTCCGAAAGTAATGGCCCTCCCAAAAGTAACATGGCCCCTTAAAGCTGCTAATTCCAAAAGTATGGGGGCTGTACGTACGTTATTTTTGGAATTCTATGGTAGTTAAATAGTGGTAAAAATAGATAACATGCATACAGCACCATTTTCCTATACAGTATAATTATGTATTATTAATAATATCATGATGTTTTAATATGCATTATTTTAATTAAGAGGGTTCTTTGTAAGTGTTGTCATGTATCAACTTCTGCACTGCAGATATTTCAAGGACAAGGTCAACTAATGTAGAAAGTACAGAGTCTAAACTACAAAGAGCACTAAAGAAGATTGAGGAACTTAAGAAAAGTCTTGCAGGAAAAGGACAGGACATTGAAAAGAGAGACATAATGGATTTACCTGCTGAAGCTAAAAGGTGATTAATTACTGCCAGCTACATGTAGATCTTGCTATAATGACAATGTGTCTTTAATTTGATGGCTGGGTTAAAAATCCTTTTTACTGTGCAACTACATGTAACTGCGGCCACTTACAGTAGACAGCAAGAACCAATCACATTGCAGAATGAAAACAAAGCATTCCAGCTTAAGGTTATTTGAGCCAACCAGTGTTGATCACAAGACAATAGCATTTCAACTTGCTCAAGCTTTGATCTGGTAAAAGGCAAATTTGGTGGACTACAGTATTTCTGAAATCAAAGTCATTTGAATCAAGAAAATCATGTGGATATGTTATGATTTGTAAGTTGAATAATGCTGTATTCTTGTTTTGCATTGTCTTTAATTCTCATTGTCTAAGTGGCCCATGCCCAGTTAGAGTAGTTGCACTGTAAAACACTATTCTATGCATATGTTGTGGTTCAACATTTTTTGGGTTAAAATTTATTTTTAACCACTTGAATTTTTTTTAACCAGTTCAATTTTTTTAAACCAGCTCAAAATTTTTAAAGCAGTTCATTTTTGTAAAACTGGTTTATTTTGTAGGCGACCATTGGGCATACATTACATGTGCAATGTAGCCTAATATGTAGTACTGAAGTTGGGGACTATGTTTGTCTCGGCATCAACCGATAAGTGTACAATTTAACTCAGGGGGGTAGTGTTGAATCAGGTGAGGAAAGATCTTTGTCTATTTAATTATTCTTTTGTTAATATATTAACAACAGAACATTAGTTTTATTGCAAGTAAAAGGTTTTGGTGTGTTGGCTCTTTGTTGTTTCTCGAATAAAAATATTATTTTAACAAAAAGCCTGAGGGACCCACCGGTATGTAATTCAATAATAGCAGGGGAGTGGTAGACTGGTGATTCAAAATCAATGGGGTGTGGCCTATAGTAATTAAATAATGGAACAGCAGGGGTACCCTATAGTTATGTAATTAAATAATTTAAGAAGGGAGGTTTTGTCTATAGTGAATAAAAAATAGAAGGCAAGGCGTGGCCTATAGTAATTAAATAATAGAAGTTAGAGGGTGGGCTAGTGAATCAAAAATAGAAGGGGAGGAGTGACCAAGAGTTCCTCTTTACAATACTTGAGAGATGGAAAATGTAGACATGCACTTAAATGCAGCAATACATTTGTGGAAAGACCAACAATCACTATCTAACCAAGCTGTTTGAATAGGTCGGTTGAATGCTCATCACATATTTTTTTCTGAAGAATAATACGAGCACCCCTCTTCTGGAGCCTGATTAATCAGTCCAGACTAGTTTGGTCAGCATTGGATCAGACCAAATTACATTGCAATACTCAAAAAGTGTTGAATAAAAGTGCCATATACATGTAACTGTTTACTTGTATAGGCCTAACCTACAATGTACTACCAATTTTCTTAGCCATATAAATGTATGTAATTTACCAAATGTATATGATTGTGCCAGTTTAGGGATGGGTCTAGTATAATACCCAGATACTTCATATCAGGTGCTGTCTCAATTGGTAAATTAGATATTGTTAAAGGTAGTAATGATCTAGGTATAGTAGTATTGGACAAGCATACCAAATACATTGTCAGGGAACGAGCCAGGCTGCACCATTGCGCCATTCCCACTTTAACATATACATCAATCAGAATTTGATCATTTTAGAATTTGATCGTTTTTAAAAGTTTTTTTAACCCTTTCACTCCCGGACGTGTTTGGGCTCAATGGGTGAAATGCAGAGTGCTAACTCAACCCTCCCCCCTCAGTTCCAGTTTGGCTAGCCCGGGCTAGTTAAATACTGCTGACTTTTTAAACCAAGGGCTCAAACTTTCCCCATGATGCCATTCGGCAGAATTCTACAGACTCGGCGGCGGTGAGTATGGTTTCTTCTGTAGGTTTTCCAATGAAATGTGCTCTAATTTTGGACAAATAAGCCACTGTAAGAGAGCTAGAGGACATCATTAAGTCTGATGACGGCTGAAAAGTACTTGGTTTGCTTTTAGTAGGCCTTGTGAGGGGTTTCATAGGGTTTTTCTTTTGTGTTTCTGCTTTGGGACACATGAAATAATTCTTCACTGAAACCTTTGAAATTCTGCAGTTGGTTGTCTTTTCCCCCTGCTTAACCTATTAGGATGTGTTTTTGTCACTTTAAAGCAACGGCTTGAGTCCAAATCACCGCTCTTGGTTGTAGGGGTAAAAGACTTATAAAAAAAACCTACAGGAGTCCCAGAGGGGGGGTCCCCTTGTGATTTTTTTGTTGATTACCCAGCATGCAATTGGAGGTGGGAGCAGGAAAAACATGGTGGAGAGAAGTGCAGCATTAAGAATAGCATGCTTCACAGTCGCAATGTGTGTTTTGTGCAAACAAACCTGGTGGTTCGAAAGATTAAAGAAGGTACTGTAACGACTGAGTGCTGATTTTGTGTTTGCTTTTGATTTCAAGGGCGAATGGGAAGGATTTTGGAGGGCAATTTTCAGCTCCTCAAAATTGGTGAAAATCGGAGAAACGAAAAACGATCACCAAAACAAATGAGTTGTTCTCCAAAGTGGGAGAGTCAAGCGATCCCAGTTATAGCTGTGGCTTTGAAGTCATTCATCCCTTGAAATAATATCACAACATCGTATTTCCAGCATGTCTAGGTTTGATGCAATATTTTTTTCCCAGGTACATGTACATGCTTCATATTGGCCGCTTTTGGCCGCTCTAGTAGTGAAAGGGTTAAGTAATAGCACTATTGTCTAACATTAGTATTCTTAGCATTTTAGCTCTAGTTCTTAACATTTTATAGCCTTTTAGTCTTTGTTATTACTTTTAGTTGTGCAGGACCTCCCTGAAAATCACAGTACGTGAGGGAGTTTTTCCTGTTGATATAATTATTGTTATTATTATTATTATTTGTCCCTTGAAAAAATACAATAGTGGTCAAATTGACCCGCTTTGGCCGCTTTCAAAGAAAATTAAATGCCAGTTCACTTGCAAAAGGGCCAAATTATTGACCCTTCTGGTTCAATTTCTTGCTCAATCCCTGCATTGTACCAGCGAGAAGGTGCAAAACGCAAAACTACAACAATACACAGAGTTGTGAATAGCCCACCGTCCGGTTTACACAGTTTGTTTTGAAGTACAAGTGGAGTTGTAAAGTACACTTGATCATCTAAACAATGTATTTTTCTGGATTTAGCTTCCTTTAATACTTCCCTTGAGTTGATGCAGTTTTCATAAAATAATGCAGAATCAACACAAACATTGTCTGTGTTACAGTTTCTTCTGAGTTTAATATCGTCTGGGTTTGACAATTAGACACTTATAACAGGAGCCCATTACGAGGAGCGTACTACGTCTCTGAGTCAGCGTATGACCGGATTGAGCTATATTTAGAACAGATCTCACGGGAGTTCACATGCCCACACTTTGGGAATCCAATCAAACCATAGTCAGGACAATGCAGCATTAGTAAAATCAACTCAAAGAACAATAGATCATTCTTAATCTCGATAATTACGGCAAGTATATGCACAATCGCAGCAGAGTCAGAAGGCAGTTACCCAGGAAACATGTTCTAAAAATAGTTCAAACCGGTCATATGCCGACTCACAGGTATAGTATATATGGACGCTCTTGGTAATGGGCTCCTGTTATAGAATAAATGGTGGTGTTCAAATCAAGAAGTGCTTCTATGGTGCATTGTGTAACTTGGTGACTGGGTCATTGAGAAGCTGAAGTTAAATCTGATTGGGCAAGGTACAATGTAAGTACATATAAGTGGATGGCGAAAGTAAGTGGAGCAGCAAGATGTATCAGGAGGAACAAGGGAAAAAGTGAGATAGGAATGGGAAGGGAAGGGGGGGGGGGGGGTGGGTGTGTAAATGGGAGGAGTGGTTCATCACAACATTATGTAGGGGAGGGGTGGGTGGAAATTGTTTTCTTTTTAAATTCCCCCCCCCCCCCCAAAAAAAAAAAAAAAAAAAAAAAAAAACTCCTTTTATTCTGAATCCCAAAAAAAAAATTACTCCCTTTTTAATTTTTTTTTTAAAAATTTAAACCAGCTTTGAAATTTTGAACTGGTTAAAAGAAAATTAAACTAGCTAAATGCTGGTATAAAAATTTTGAACCAAAAAAATTTTCAACCACAACACATACATTGCACCTGTTATCATAGTTCACATACATGTAAAATCTCGTTATTTCAAATCATCATAAATGCAACAACATTTTTTTATTATTATTAAATAAATATAAGAATTCTTTAAATTCTAATGGTTTAAAATGTAATTGGTAGATTTACAGGTCACAAGCTGATTCATCTAGACCTTAAGGGGGCACCACCTAAGATGGCTTATCTTATCAAGGTACATTGTTGTAATTGAAGGGCTGTGTTCAACAATGGCGTAAGTGACTCTTGATCACAGTCTAAATTCTCCCTTAGAAAACAAAGAAATTGAAGGAGAATTTAGAATGTGATCAGCAGACACTTATGCCCTTTTTGCACACAGCCCTTCAAGTTGTAAAATACATGTAATGTACATTCCTAAATACTCCTCGAGTCCCTGACCCACAACACAAAAACAGCACTTTGCGGTGGCAGGTCCTGGCCCACAATATCCACTGTATTATCATTATCATTGATAACCACAACATACATCTGTAATTTATAGCTTGCTTACAATTCTGAAAATGACTAGATAGTTGAAAATCTAAACACTTGAAAATTGAACTTGTAAACTGTTGTAACTGAGACTGACAGTCCTATCTTCTTGAAAACCAGAACCACACTGGAGCAGACTCTGTCACTTGACAGTTATAAACAATATGCAGAAATTTATTATCATAACAAGGGCTCCAGGCCCTCTCGTCCATTTAGGAAACTATTTCTCTTTACACTACCTATTCATTGCATTCATAGTCCATTACAAGAGAAATATATTTTATTTACCCACCAAACGTATTACGTCACGTGGGTCGTATTAACCAAATTTCACCGGTTTCTTGTAATTCTGCTGTGCTTGTGAATAAATCAGTTCACCATGTTGGTTGTTTACAGGCAGCTGTTTCATGTTCTATTTCCAAGCATTATTATCTTTTGTTACCAGTACATAACTGTCATGACAACATACATGTATAGCACTAGGAAATTATTATAAGTAATACCATGACATGAGGGCGATTAGTTACATGTACTAAATTGCCGAGGGAGGATTTGTGGATCAAGCCCCAATGCCACAGGTGGAGGGACTTTTACAAATCGTCCCAAGGCTCGTGGAGCAATTATCAGTTTTTGTCATACTGTGATCTCCGAGGAAGTGAACTAATCTGCGATAAGTTTAGTTTCTCTGCATAAACTATCAATGACACATTGTGGTTGGGTTGTTTTCAAAATATTGTGTTCATTTTTGGCAGAATTATATGATACCATGCATGTAAGAACATTAATTTATAATCTATAGAATTACAGTTACATGTACCAGTGTTGTGTTATTACTAATAGTCAGAAAGAGTCCCATTTTGCTGTGCATGGTTATATTCACGTGACTGTCAGAATTAAATGCTGTTGTTTACTCTAAAGATAAGTCTCAGTCTGTTGTATTTATAAATTTCAATATTAATAACTGGAATACTGTACATTTTGTCTCTGCCTCGAATAGCTTCTAGTGTGCTAATTGCAAGTAGTAATAATTTTATATTGCATGTTATTGTTTAATAAAGTTGTTGTTATTGTTATTGTTGGAAGTACAAATTCATGTAATCCAGATCCATTGCTTTGTTAGCTTTTGCCATTCTTCAAAGCATGGGGAGCAACAGGACTTTTGATTGAATATGAAGACATGTTTCCTTATCATGGAGAACTGGAAGTTATCAGGACGTCCATTGCCTACAGGTATGTCATATAATTAACAATAATATTAGACTACAAGCTTGACATTTATATCAGCTGATAGTTTACAAGTAGCATACAATTAATGTACACGTACATGTACAATGTAGCTCTACATTTTGTAGCTGCATGAGTCAACTATCAGCCATAGAAATCGAGAGGAAGTAATCTAGACTTAACAATTAGACTACAAGCTCAAAGTTTCTATAGGCTGATAGTTGGCGAGGAGTGAAGCTCTGAGTCAACTATCAGCCATAGAAACTGAGAGCGAGTAGTCTAATTGATTTAGTATAAACATCCTAGTAAAAATTCCGTGATTATGCACAAACAAAGAAATTTTCTGCTTTAAAGAGGTCAAATCAAAGATTATTTTGATGTTTCAGATAGAGTTTTTACCTTTTGCTTGTAAAACGTCCCATCTTCAGCTCCACCTCATGGTAAACAGTTGCTCACAAAAAACAAGATTGAAAAGGTTTCACTTTTTTTGTTCCAATTAATGCATAAGCAAATTATATTTTCTGTCTTTAAAAAGTCAATCTAAACCTTCTCACTTGCCTTCACTCGCCTAAAGATTTTCTGCCATGTTGAATTTAGTAAGTGATAAACCTTGTTCCTGTGTAGTCTCGCTTCCATGCTGGACAAATCTATTGTGTCTCCTGATTGGTTGAAATCTGGGAACTGCAGATATAACAAAGATTGTCATTGGACATTCGCTACTCACTGTCTATCACATTCGCTACTTACTCAGGGGCGTAGCTTCCTGTATGCATATACGCACGTGCGTACACTTTGAGACGAAAATTCCCTGTTTGGCCTTGTATTTTTTTTACAAGAGGGGGCCCTTAAAACCGGTAGCTACTGCACTTGTGCGTACAACTTGAAATTGCCTAGCTACACCCCTGTTACTGTCTACGTAAGGGTTAGATAATGGCACGAGAGTTCTATGTGATTTAGAGTGTCAAGCATTTAGATAGAAAACCATGAGTGTGCTAGTGCAAGTGGTTTTCTATCTAAAATGCGAGGCACTCTAAATCACATAGAACTCGAGTGTTCATTATCTAACCGTCTTAGAATTTGGTCACATCCACAAGACATTTTTTCTGAAATTATTGGCAATTACTGTAAGAAACTCTGAACATTTTGAAATAATATACAGGGTCTAGAGTAGGGGAGTAATTAGCATTCTCTATATAGAGAATACTAATAAGGCTATTGTTTTCTATTGTTTTGTAGCCTTATTAGTATTCTCTATATAGAGAATACTAATTACTTAACTATGGGATTTAGACAGCTGAAATGGGGAACACTGATTGGTCGAGTGATTGTGACCATGTACTAACACAGGATAGATAGTGAGTAGAGAGCCAATCAGAATGCTGGATTTGCAATAGAATACTAGTTTTAGTACAAACTAGCTACAGGTGGTTGTTCAATATTGATTGACTGATTGATTCTTAAACTGTACAAAGATTTTGATGAATTGGCTGCCATTGTTTTGTTTTTGAAAGCTGTCTGCTTGTGCTACATTGTACTTGTTATCTCATTATCATAACCGAGTCACCAGCAACAAACTTGCAACCTGATTGGTTATAAATGCAGGCACCATCTGTCAATCATTATAGTTCACCACAAAATGTTTGCATGCTGTCATGTGACAAAATCAATCACGTACATGGCATGAAAGTGTTCGTCTGCTTATACATTGTACAGTCTTGTAGTTCACCATGTAGTTCACCAGTCATGTAGTTCAAAATTTGGGTGTGCTGTCATTGGATAAAAGCAGTCATGTGATGCAATATGTTCCTGTGCCGCTTAATTATTGGCACTGTAATTTATAATTATATCAACAAAATTTTGTGTTGAACAGTGAAGACACTATTTATAGAGTGTTTCTGTCTTGGAACTAGTGTTGATTCCAGTTTGATTTCAAAGAAGAAACACTCTTTTAGGAGTACAGAAAAATGGCACCACAGTACATTAATTGTAAGTGAACAATATTAATATCAGAGCAGGGAAAAACCATTGAAGCACTGCTCCATCACATTCTAATTTTAACGCGCTGTAGCAAAACTGGCAAACCTTAGCTTCCTGTATTGATTTCTCTGAAAGATTGGTGATAACAAAATGTTATTGATTGATTCCTTGTGGACTTTCTGTCTTTGATGATTCTAACTTCTTGGAACTTGAGTATAAATTCCCCCAGTCATTGTTTGTCCTAAGAACTTTACAGCCGCTGCCAAATTTACTCACAAACTAAATTGTGCTGCTATTCTCTTTCCTCCTTTTTTCAATACCACCAAGAACAATCTACTTTTTTGGGCATTGCATTAACATAGAAGTCTTTCGAATGAAAAGTAGCACAGAAAATCACTGGATAGCGACATTGAAATAACATGCCCAGTGAATGCATGCAGCTGTCAAATTTTTTTTGCACCTTTTTTACAAATGTAGCTGGAAATCAGAAAGTCACATTTTTAAAGGGGCTGTGTCACGGTAAGACTTTACCACCGATTTTACCACCGCTATTTCCATCGATGTTGATCTGAACTAACGAACCTCTCGGCCATGTGGGATGCTTAAAATGAAAGCAAATATGCAAAAATGACTAACAAACTGTATATAAACAGTCTCCAGGGAATATATTGAAAATCCTTTCAATCAAGTATTGAGGGAGGGAACTTTTAACTGTTTGTATCCAATTAACAGCCACTAAACGAGCGATTACTCAAAACATGTACAGTACCATGACATAGCCCCTTTAAAGGTTTAAAAAATATATTTTAGTTTGAGTCTTTTGTGATGGTAGATTAGGGCTTTTAGATTTAGAATTTGAAAAAAAAAACATATTTTTGAAACATTTCCATTTTTAACCTTTATCAAGACCTTAAAACACAAAATTATTCTGCCTTTAATTTTGTTTTCTTTTTTCCCTAACAGCCAAAATGAGATTGCCCACTTGTTAGAAGCATGCCAAGAACAGGGCTTGGTTGTTGTGCCACTTGTACAAACATTTGGACACTTGGAGGTTTGTTGGACACACAATTGCCTATATACATTGTATACAACCCAGGGAATTGTTCATTCGTTGTAAGATTATATGGTTTTGTACTTGAATATTTGCTCCTCATCTAACCTGAGGATCAGGTGCTCCGAGAGGGAGAGGGGTAGAGAAAAGAAAGGAATGTTTTACTTGGACTTTACGGCTATTATAAAGGGCTTTCCAAATGACAAGCTCGACAAACTAGAAACCTGTCCTTTTCTTTCACGAAGCCAAAAAGGCAAAGAAACGTCTCTCTCCTGCCAGGAATGCCTGATACAAAATGTCTTAGTGTTTAATCCCGCGCAGCCAGGTGGTAACGCCTGGTGGAGTAGAATTGTTAGCTCAGTGATGTTTCAGAGTATTTTTAATACAGTATTTCCTATTTCAAACAAACATACTGATATTCGACCTTTGGACATGATGCCACGAAGCACAATAAAATGCCTGGAAGGCTGTTATACAGACTAGGTCCAACCTCAAGACAGTCTTTGAGACATACTCCTTCGTGTTCTGTGGCAGAATCGAACACAACTCTCGGTAGTGGCTTTCTCGGTAGTGGCTTGTGAGGGGAAATGACCAGGTGGTGTGGCAGCAACCACTGCTCTCCGTCCATCATACATGTATGTCCCTCCGGTGACAGTTTTTGCACGAATCCTTTCTCCGTGTAGGCGTTGATCGCTCTACTGTACCCTTCTGCAAGCTGTGGGTCTCTCTGCAGGTGACGTCCCACAGACTCGAGGCGTCATAAAGCAGTTTCATAGTTGTTCGGTAATGGTGGCCGGTTAGCCTTCCAGAGAAGCCCCACTTCGTAGTCCGAGTCAACTTGGTGACATGTTTGCTTCAGTGTATCCATCGCGGCCTGTTCGGTGTGTGTGTAAGCTGGAGCAGACTCAACTCGAACCCCAAAAGTATCAACCTCACAGAACTTGCATAGCTGGTAGCTCGCATCCTCCTTAGCTGTTGTTGCTCGCTTGCACAACACATGCTTTTCTGGACCACTGTCAGTTGGGATAGGACCAACGACGATACAACCTATTAATGTCAGCTCAGCATATGGTTGCAAGGTGCTTAACCTCCAAAGATGCCATCAGGCCTGTAGCTTCCATTCCTAGCAACACGTCTACCTGCATCTCACCCACTGGATCTAGCGGAACGTCGCATACTGAGATGTTCATAGTGCTCTTTAACCTCAGGCCAGTTGATAGCCGGCATAGGAGTGCAAATGTTTTTGATAGTCCATGCAGACACATTTCCATCCGTTACTGAGAGTGCAAAAGGGAGCCCAGTATCGCCTGCCCAGAGTCTCTCATAAAGGGTACACAGATAGTTTTAAGCACAACTCTATTTGCATTTTGGAAGCTAGCTTGCACTTTACCACAGCGAATAGTGGTACGATTCACGGGGGTCTTCTGCAGCTGGCGTCAACGAGTGGAGGATGATGTTCCTTCTCGCAGTTGTCTACTCCACATTTGCCTGACTAATTGCCACATTGTTGGTGCTGGTGGCCCCGCCTCAGACAGCCGAAACAAGCCTTCTTAGGCGAACATAACATATTAGTAGGTGGTTGGCCGATCACTTTTTTCAGTGCAGATTGTTCACTTTAGCCCATATTGTCTGAACGTCAACAAAAGTATCCAAAACAGAGAGCCTGATGCAAAGCCATTGAGAACAGCTTTCTGCCCCCAGAGCTTAAATTATCAAGATATCACTTAGTCTTTTTAACCAATGAAATTTATTTTTGGTGTTTGGAGATTGATTAAATGTAACTGTCATCATGTAACTGTCATCATGAATTGAGCTCAGCAATTAGTTTTGAAATGTTTGATTTGCAATCTCTGTGAAGAAAATTTATCAAAGAGTTCTGTGGCTCCTTCAAGAATACCTGTAATTCTCTCAATGCTCAATGCTTCAGTTACCATACATGGGAATTGTTTTGTGAAAGTGGTTCTATTTACAAGGCTACATGTACTTGGTTACAAGGAATGTGCAAAATTTTGTAGCATTAAAATGGCACAGCTTTGATACCATTAGCTACAAGCCAAGAAACCTGCTACAGTGGACTGACTGCAATGACAGCGAAGATCTTTGTTTCTCCTGTTGTTTGTTTCCAGAACTGTGAGAAGACCTTGGGAATGGCAACCATTAAATTAAATGTTTCCGTATCCAGCCGGCAACTTACTCAGAGGACATCCTTTCTTTTGAGAAGCAAGCCTTCAAGACAAAGTCTTTGTGCAGACTACATTGTAAATAAGACTTATTTGAGAAGATCTGTAAATCGCCTTCCATTTCTTCTATAAAATCCATTTCATTTGTTACAAGGGGTATTTTAGATACCAAATCGCTATTTGCTAGTGAATGTTCAATTAATGGTTACCCTGAAATGTAAGCTTGTGAGGAGCTGGCATTTTCACATACGTTTTTGTGCCTTGTGTTTTTTTATCCAATCAGACTGCAACGTCCAGAATTTGGATGTTTGACACAAGTCCTTGAATGGTTTTGTGTTGGTCTCCTCTGTTCTTCTACCCTCCTCAGTCTCCTCCACTCAGCCTGATACTCTGGTTATTTCAAATCCATTGTCAGTAATTGCTGTAAGAGAATGTTTCTTAAATACCTCACTTTATTATCTTCATTTAGTTTGTCCTGAAGAATTCAAAATTTGCTAAACTCAGGGAAACACAGTTCTTCACAAATTCTCTATGTCCAAACAACAATGGTAAGTACAGACTGATTGTGTGGTCCCTTTCCCACCCTGCTTTGCCTCTCCTTGACCCAGACTCTATTTTTTATAATAATTTTGTAATACCAGTACTCAGAGTTAATATCGCTCACTTACAATGATTGTATTGCTAATAATTAGTGGCAGCCTTTTCCATTTGATTCATACATGTACAATGTTTAAAAATAGAAATAATGATATATAATGGTTTATTCGCAGTATATAACTGCAGAATGGCTCTACATAGACTAAAATAACAACTAATTACTGAACAATTGGTGTAATTGACGTACATGTAATAGAACAAGCCAGCATACAATGTATAAGTTAATTTATAACAGTAAAATCATGTAAGCAAATTATTAGTAATAACATAAAATTATACTGTATATATATCATGGCCATCCTCTAATAATTGCGTTTGGTTGCCGTCATCCTGACGGTTGGAACCATATACATGTATAGACTAGTGGATCAGTCGCTCGACCACTGTCAATAGATTGACCAACTATAGTTTACCATGGTCATCCATGGTCAACCACAGTTGTTTGATCACAGTTGGCTATGTTTGATCGGTCAATCGATTGATGCTCAGCTGCTTTTTTTTAATGTCTGAGATGTCTTGAGTTTCTAACTTACTTTATATTTTATTGTATACATGCACCATGCACATTTTTACTTTCTATGTATTTTTATTAGTTTTTTGGCCTTTTTATTTAAATTCTTCTAATTTATCAATAATGATCATGTACATGTAGTTTTTAAATGTTTGTATTTTGTTATTTATTTATTATTAGTGATGCTTATTTATTCTCTTTAACAGGTCAGGTCCTCCCTGAAAAACACCTCATAAGGTGGTGGGAGTTTCCTGTACATAAATAATTTAATTGTTGTTATGTAAATTTAATATGCCCCATAAAGTCAGTTCCTCAAACAAAACTGACAGATTTTAAGGTCCAATGAAATTCAAAAGAAAGAGGGGCCATCTCAAAGATGATAGAGTTGGGATTACAATGATTGGAGTATAATATGCTCTGAAATGGCAGTAGTATAAGACTTACAATGTAGCTAGTTCAATTGGCAATATCTTGTGTTTTCAGGATCTGTGCCATTAGTCAAGATGATGATAGATCAAGTGCTAGAAAGCCACCCAGGCATCAAGTGGTTCCATGTTGGTGGAGATGAGGTGTTTGTGATTGCTTCTTAACATTAATAATAATAATAATAATAATAATAAGCTTCTATAGCGCAAATACGATACCGTTCTTTGCGCTTTACAATATTATGAATAAATATAATAATTTACACTAATAATTAAAAATTTGTGACTAAGCTAAGTAAAAATCTAATAATAAGAAAGGTAATGAGTAATATGTACATAATTGTTGTAACTAATTTATAAATAAATGGTACTTTAGTTTCGACTTAAATTGATTGAGACTAGTACTTGATCTGACGTTGAAAGGAAGACTGTTCCATAGTTCCGGTGCAGCAACTGAAAAGGCTCGTTGTCCATAAGTTTTAAGTTTCGAAGGTCGACGAACAAGGAGAAATGGATCGGATGATGACCGTAGTGTACGTTTAGGTGTATATATCTCAACTAAGGTTTGTAGGTAAGACGGAGCTAAATTATTTAAAGATTTGTATGTCAGTAAGAACATTTTAAATGTAATACGTTTTTCTACAGGAAGCCAATGAAGGTCTTTAAGAACAGGAGAAATGTGATCATATTTTTTCTTACAGGTTAAGACTTTTGCTGCTGAATTCTGTACATATTGTAACTTTTTAGTTAATTGTTTAGAGGCACCATATAATAGGGAGTTGCAGTTGTCTAATTTAGACGTGACAAAGGTGTGAATTAGTATTTCTGCTACATTAAAAGATAAGTGTTTTCTAATTTTTGCAATGTTCCTCAGCTGAAAGAAGGCGGATTTACAGATAGCATTAATTTGTTTGTCCATGGAGAGTGTTTTATCAATGATGACTCCAATATTGCGTGCATGCATTGATGGTTGTATTTTGTCTTTACCTACAGCAAGTGGGGCCATATAGTCACATGAGCGGTAGCGAGAGTGGAGAAACATAACTTCAGTTTTATCATTGTTTAACTTGAGCTTATTTTTACCCATCCAGTGTTCTATATCCAGTAAATTGTTACTGGCATTGTTACTGGTCAGGAATAAACAAGAGCTGGCAATTAACTTCTACAAAATTAATATACTAACATGTAATACTCAATTTGAATTGTACTAAAGTTTGCTTCATATTCCTAAGAAATTATCCTTGACAACACCTTTAAGCCAATGTTTGGCTGCACAAGCAATTGTTTTGCTTGTACATGCATGTACATGCAGGCCACTAATTGACTTTCTGAAACACTTGTGCAGTAAAAATTGCATGTGTGGCCAATCTTGCACAGGAGATGACAGCTGAAAAAATCCCGGAAACAAAATATTGAGAAAATCAAGTAATTGCAATGTTTGCAACAAAACATGCTGCCTTGCATCTGTGTTGTATTGGATATAATTATGTACAGATCCTCCCCAATTGTCACACATGTAATCAAACTAAAACCTTCCTATACACCTGCAGTGATTGAAATTACCACATATTGTAGCCAATATGGAGCAAGTACAAAATTGAGGAATTGGTTGTACAGAGTCTTCAATGTGTAGTGCAGCCTTACTTGCCAATAATTATTGCCAGAGTTTGTTGCCTAGTACATTGTATGTATAGCCACCAGCACATACTGGGGATGCAACAGCTTTTCAGAAAGTCATGTAGCCTGTGCAACCAAACTATTGCTCATTGCCACTGCTTTACTCATTTATGTGTCCCTTGTTATTTTTTCTGCCATTAAAAACTTATCTGCCTCAAGGGGCTGTTACATGGAATTGTTGCATACATGTAATCATGCTAGAATAATCATGCTAGAAAACATTAATTTAATACTTATCATTGGTGTAATGTAAGCCTTATTACAGTGATTTGCAATAATAATATGTGGACTGAGAACTCAAATGTCGACCAACATTTTGTGTTATGCGCTGCTGTCAATCATAACTATGATGGCCACCAAACATTATTTTACGAATGATAGGCAGTGTGAAGGCTCTCTAATCCCATGGGAATCCATGATGTTGAAATACTTAGAACGGCCATTGCTCATAAATATTCGGTGGCTGTCATAGTTGGGCCGCGTCAGGCAAAAAGGGCCCGGATGACATTCAAGTTAAATAATTCCTACAACAGTGTTCCTAATAACAGGTTGAAGATTGTATTGTATTCTTGACGAGGAGCGCTACATTTCATTCCTAACAATAAATGTCAGATTCAAGAAATTGACAACAAAAATCAGGGGTGAAATTTACGTGATTTTGATGCAAGGGCCCAATCACAAATATGACCACAAAAATTTGGAATCCTGTCAGAGGGGATGATTTTGATGTATGACATTCATTTATACCTGCTGGCATTAAAGAGTAAAACATAAATAAGATGAACAAGACAATCACTTTTTGGCCCAAAAAATTCTTTTCTGCAGTCATTCTACTCCCCGTAGCTCATAATATGATTTTAGCAATAGTACAAGTTACACCTTGAAACAATTGTCTGATGATAAGGAATCAGTTGCACCTGCTAAAATTGTGAACGCACCCTCGTATAAAAATATCGTAAATTTCGTCTTCGATTTCACTGGTCAATTTCATGAAAGCAACACTACTTGTTAGTAGCACAATGTGGCGCTCGCGATGCATATTGTAATCACACCACAAGTATAAAAAAACACGGTACAATTTCAAAATACATTTACATATCATGTCGTCCGGGCCCTTTATGCCTGATGCGACCCAGTTATGATTGACGGCAGCAAAAAACACACAACGTTGGTCAACATTTGAGTTCTCAGTCCGTGTATCATTGAATATCTCTGTAATCTAATTTGCACTAATCTACTACTTATTAAGACAACAAAGTAAACATATACATGACAACTGTGACCATCGCCATACATGTTAACCACTTATTACAGAGAAAACATACATGAGATGTTAACCACTTATTGTTTATACAAACCCAAGGTCTGGAATCTCAAGACCTGTGATGTCTGTGTTGCCGACAAGAGAAACAAAGCGCAACTGTTTGTTCATCACATGACATCAATCCTCAAACATGTGAAAAGTAAAAATGTAGTGCCGCTGATGTGGGATGATATGATGAGACATTGGGACATAGAGCACTTAAAATGTGAGGAATTACCGACTTGGTTAATTATAACCACCCACTTAGACCCAAAAAAAATAGAACAATATAATTACAAAAACATTTCTTATCGCACTGTGTTACTTGCAAATTAATGTTGAGTCATGTAGGTCATGGGTTAGCACTTTTTAGAACTCTTCTTTTTGTTTGTTTCACACCAGCCATTGCACTTGTATTAGGATTATATGTTGTAGTGTAAAGAAAGCTTACATCGTACATTGTATGTTTAAAAAATGTATTGTAGAATATTTTTACCTTAATCATAATATACTCAATAATATTTCTCAATTCTGATTGGCTGAGAGGAGTTTGGTTGAAATGCACTCAAAATCTGGAATTTGACTTTCTCTAAATCTAAAACAAAATCTCCAGAATGAAATCGAAGTACTGGCAATGTAAATTTGTTCATAGTCATACCAAAAATGCCCGCCAGATGCCATTTCGTGGCCATGTGTTTCACTTGTGACCTCACAAGTGGAACCAAGTTTTACCGAAAGTGAGCATTCTTACACCAAAACTCGCAGATTTTTACCGTTTATCATTCGATTTCAATAAAATAAGCCTCAAATTCGTTTTTTACGAGTGCCATTCTGCATTAGATTCGAAATGGTAATATTAGAGTGGTTTACATGCCTTTAAAACAAACTTTGCTGCACTTACATTGTATGTGCTTATGGCAAACACGTTTTACAATCCTATATAAACATGATAACATTTCCGATGCCTGTATGTAGCATCATTACATGATTAACATGACTGTAATGTTTAATGAACGAACAGCAGTGTTTTATCAGATTTACAAACACGAGGGCGCAGCACGATTTTTTGCAGATCTGATAAAACACTGCTGGAAGTTTATTGAATGGCTTCAAAAACATCAATGTATAGAGTTATGTAATTCAGTTATTTTGGCGGAGAAAATCAAAGTTAAAGTTTATGCAAATGAGACCGTATCTATATCACATTTAGAAACACTCATTAAACATTCATTTCTTTTGTTTTGTTTCATGAATTATTAATGAGTTTGATAATGAAGTATACGGTTTTGTCATGCAATTTGGAATTAATTCAAACTTGTGTGTTTTTTAAAATTGAGGTCTTGGTGAATGTACAAATTGACCGTGAGCCAAATATCTTCCCGTCCTGCCCGACCTAACTCAGTCAATAAGATTTTATCATGTGACCACTTTCGAATGCAGGGCCGGACAGCTTTTTCCAGCCGTTCATGTCCAACACGTACGCCCCCAGCACATGAGTTTTGTAAATGGGCCGTCTGGGTCATTTGTTAAGTTTAATTATTAAATTATATTTAACAGTCATGGTTATCTTGTCTTCCTTTTTTAGCATTGAGTGACATTGTGGAACCCATGGTGTGGGCTTACTATGATAACCTTTACGGTTACTTTCCACCAGGTAATGCATGTAATTTATATTGCATTGAGGAATTATTCAACAAGCTGCGCTGGGAAAAACGTGGCCTGTACATAGTAGGTGTGTGGCATGGTACAGTAAGTGGATGTGACCTGCTAAACTAAAACACTTTGGAATCGGAGCTTTTTGTACAATTGAAACACCAATAAAGGGTTTACACCATCACGTGACGGAAGCCATGTTGGATGGCAGAAACAATGAAATGTGAAAAAAGAAATCTCAAAGAGATGAAATTATATTGTTCCTGTGATGATGCAAACCTTCTCTTGCTGTGCTGAAAAAGACACAGCGAGATATGTTTAATAAACAGCAATATTGTTTTTGGAAACAACCAAACCTGAACTTCAACAGTTCCTGATCTGAGCAGTTAATCGGCATGTGAGTGTGAAGAATCGAAGTTTGCATATTGACTACATGCAGGTGGTCGGCGGACCACCTATCAGTGTAGCTAGATTGAGTCAATATTACAGCTGTCGAAGTTGCTCTGTTCTGTCACAATAACGGACTGATGAATGATTATTTTTAAGGGATGTGGGACAGATATGCACAGGCCTTCCCCAAGATGTGGGCAGCAAGTGCATTTAAAGGCAAGTAGTACAGTCTATTCCATTTTGCCTCCACAGGGCTCGAAATTAAGAAAAAAAGGAGGCGTAATTTTACGCCCAGCTTAAAAATTTTGGGCGTAATTCTCCAAAATTTAGGCGTAAATGTCAAAGTTTGACAGCTCCTATCTATAGGTTTTGTCATGCAAAACAACTTTTTTCGCGCGGGAAAATAATTTACATTACAGGAGCTGTCAAACTTTGACATTTTGCAGTTAAAAGTTCAGACTTCACACGCCAAACGTCGCCGCGTAATTAGTAAACTATACATTTAAACTTGAAACAACAGACAAAAAAGTTTACACTAAACGCTTGCTTGCAAATGGTAGTATTTTTTTAAAAAAAATCAGATCGTTTTAGAGATTTGGAAATAAGACTTGTCTTCCAATAATTTTTACCTTTGTAAGAGGATCTAGGCGTAATTTTACGCCTAAGTGGAAAATGTTAGGCGTAAAACGAAAAATTCTAGGCGTATTTACGCCCGTATCGGGCGCAATTTCGAGCCCTGCTCCAGGCGAATACCCTAGTTTATCACTCACTCACACACTGCACCCCTAACCTTGACATAACCTTGCTCACAAGGAAAGATAAATATAACAGAAAAATGATTCAACACTTTTAAGTCATTGGTTTTTAGAATGGAAGGTTAACTACAGTGTAAAGCATCTAATAGAAATACAATCTATTTGTGGCGTCGAAATATGCCCTGATATTTCGTCCGCGGAAATTATCTGATCGAGAAGAGAACAGTTCTCGAGGGAAACGGCCAGTTTCGATGATCAGATAATGTCCAAGGAAAAATATTAGGGCTTATTTCGGCGCCACAATGTAGGTTAATTGTTGTTATCATCCTTCAAATATTTTCTTTGATGCGCGCTTATACAATGTACGCTCACAGGGGGTGTATTCGCTCAGTGATATTTCCCGCACGCGAAAAGAAAATATCGGGTCACGTGACGCATTCATCCAATCGCGCGCGACTGATAATATTTGATGGGTTATAACTACATGTACATCATGAGACAATGAAATATTTTTATCCTCCTACTTTCTAAATATAGTGTGTACTACATTGGTAATTCAAAAGTTGTTTGAATAAACTGTCACAAAGTTTAACATTTTCAACATTAATTTAAAGTTGGTAAATTGGTAAATGCTTCACCATCACACTCCATATCCGGCCTAGTGCAGTACAAATGTACATTAACCTTTCTTTAATTGTTTAAAGGTGCCACAAAGCCAGACAGTAACTACGTACCAATTGGTTTCCACGTGGATAATAACCAGAATTGGCTGAAGATTATGTCCAATCTTCCTGAGACCACACAAATGGAAGGGATTGCCCTCACTGGGTGGAGCAGGTACATGCAATTTACAAACACAAGAGGGTTCTCCATGTTTTAAACTATACATAGCCATGTTTTAAACTGTACATACCGTAAAGATTCGATTAAGCGCCCGGGGCGTTTATTTAATTTTTGAGGGGGGGGGGGGGGGGGGGGCTTATTCGAGAGGGGGCGCTTATTTCATATATTTTTTAAATGCTGCAATCCGAATCAATAAAAAAAACATAACTTTTATTAAGATCCCAACAAGAACTGTAACATGTAAAAAAATACCTGGTCGCTTGTCAGTCAATGGCTGAGTCAGTACTTTCAGGGCCGGAAGTAATACCGTACGTTGTAGCGTACAGATGATATCGGTAAGTATTAAGGTCGCTGGTACTCAATCCATGACAATTTCTCATCGGGGGGGGGGGGTGCTTATTTGGGAGGGGGCGCTTATTTCAGAAAACGCAGTGGAAGGGGGGCGTTTATTCGAGTGGGGGCGCTTATTTGAAGGAGGGCGCTCAATCGAATCTTTACGGTAAAACACGATGGGCATTTGAGAACATGAGAGAAATTTTAAAGCACAAGCCGAAAGCGCGTGTTTTCAACATTTCTCGAGTGTTCTCAAATGACCAGTTTTATGATAGTATAAAACATGGATTTAAGGCTTCTTTATCCGTTTTATAATATAGATTTACACGCGCGATGAAAGTAAACCGCCAGTTGAAAACAATAAAACACGGTAAACCATGTTATATACTCTGATAAAACATGGCTTTTTAGCCAATCAGAGCACGCGTACTATCTTATCTACATGTATATTATAAAACAAAATATTGCACGCTCGAGGTCTTAAAAAACTGTGGATGCAGGAGCAGAATGCGAGTGCATTTAGAAACTTTTCAAGACCTCAGAAGTGCAATATTTTGTTTTAGTATAAACCAACTAGTGGACTATTTCAAATCCTACATTCTGATTGGCTACCCTACTATAGGCCGTCTATTTGTGATAGCTCATGGTAGAGAAAAATCGCACGCATTTTCAAGAAAAATTGTTTTAACTTCAATTTGTTTCCGCTTTCTATTATTTTCTACTCTCCGACTAGTTAGTTTATACTAAAACAATTAGACCCCTCTCCCTCATGGGCTACGAGTTAAATAGCCCATTTGGCTGCGCCCATTCGGACCGATAGGACAACCATTTTCTATTTGTTTAATAATATAAAATTCGATATACGCGCAAAGAAGCATGAAATGCAGGTGCAATTCAGCAGCTTCTGCAAGACTTCGAAAGTGCATTATTTGTTAGTAATATTTCAAATTCGTGCACAGTACAAAATCCAAGCTACCTTGGGTACCATAGGTCATTCTCGAAGCGAGAAGAACTTCTGGACGGAGCGCTAGGTTTGACTCTTCTGGATGGACTTTGATCCCAAGCGTAACATTTTGATTTTGAACTAAGCCCAGTCAGTGTTAGTTGTGTGCCTCGTGATATTTCAGCGTGGGATGACATGTACATATCAAATTTCTAAAGTTGTCAACTGTAAAACGGCCCGAGCGGGTAACAAACAGAGTTTCAAGTCTTGGGTTTATGGCAACTACAACACCGGTACCAAGAAGCTTATCTTTAATACCATCGTTCAAGAGCCGTTTATATTGTAGAGCTTACTACAATATATTCAACGAAAAATCGAGGAAGGAATACGATAATCCTCGAGGCTTGAGTTAACTAATGCGAAAGCTCGCAGATTCCCTCGGAGACGGCACAATCACGCAGAGAACTCTAAATAAGCTTCTTTTGGGAGGTTCCCGTGTCCCATACCACGTAGTTCCTTGGATAATCCAGGCAGCTGGAAGATGGCCGGAAAAGAAGCGACTTTCCGAACGATGCAGAGTATATTTGTCAGCCAGTCAGGTAGACCGTTAGAAACAGCTAATCCCTTTGTCGGTCTTCTTAGTTCGCTCGGCTACATCAGAGAACTAGCGCTCCGTTCCAGAGGTTCTTCTCACGCATCCGACACTTGCTAATCGCGTCTTGGGGCGCTCTTGAGTAAACTTAGCGAGAAGGGCCTCTGGTACCCAGGGTAAATCCAAGTAGGTGATTGGCAAATCAATGGTGACCTCAACACAATATGTGCTCAGTTGGAATATTAAAAATGTTAGAGACTATATGTTTGTGTTTTATTGACAGATAGAGGTATAAAGTCTCTAACCCTTTTAACATTCCAACTGAGCGCACAGCGTGCTGTGGTCACCAATAAAGCACTGTCATTAGCCAATCACCTGCTTGAATTTTGAACTGTGCACGAATTTGGAATATGAATATGCCATAAGTTTGGTCCTTGCCCTTGGTTTAAAATACATTTCTTAACCATTTTTTTAGTACAAAATTGTACTAGTGGTAAATCATTTGACATGTATGTATTCAATGTATCAAGTATAATCTAGTGGTGCTAAATGCACCTGAGATTTCTCTAGTAAAAGTTCATTGTATGCTTTTAGGTATGACCATTATGCTACCCTTTGTGAATTACTACCTGCTGGCTTACCATCCCTTGACTTCTGTATTGGAGTTCTAAACAAAGGTACGGTCATGACCTTATGGACCGGGGCATTGTCAACCCCCAAGCTTTCTCGTGTCAAAAGACAAAAATCACTTCTCAGATTAGCAGATTGACCGCCTCTCGGTTAGCTCAGTCAGGTTAAGCCCCAGTATGTCGTGCGGGAGATCGTGGGTTAACATCCCGGCCGGCCCAACACTCATGGTCTTAAAATAACTGAGTGGCAGGTGCTTCCTTGGTGAAACAATCTCGTTCTCGAACTGCAAAATGGTTAGACCTTCAGGCGTTCTCGGATAAGGACGTAAAATCGTAGGTCCCACGTCGGCCTCAAGTTTATCAGTCTCCCCAGACTGTCACGAGTTACCGACTTTTGATAAGGTTACTTTGCTTTAGAGCGGTTTTCAATTGAGTGTCGAAAATAAGTGATTGCTTTGGTTTTGCGTTTGGTTAGCTTTTCTATTGGCTGCGAGAAATGTTTTGTAATTATCAGCCAATCAAGTTCTAAACTAAAACCAAACGTAATCACGCAATCAGGTTTTGGTTTAGCGACAGTATCGACGATTTCGTTTACCTTGCCTCGTGATTGGTTCAAGTAAGACCAATCGTGAATTACTTCAGCTCATTGTGTTTTCACTTGCTCCTGTGATTGGCTATGTAATTACTTTGGTTTTGGTTTTACTACACTCAACTGAAAACCGCTCTACCTTACTTTTCCTCGCCTCGCCTTTACTACTGTGCTGTACTGTACTGTACTGTACTCTTACTGTGCTGTGCTGTTACTGTGCTCTTACTGTGCTGTGCTATTACTGTGCTCTTACTGTGCTGCGCTCTGCCTGCGGGATTTGTCCCGCATTTGTGGGACATTTCCCGGGAAATGTCCCGCAACTTGTGTCAAAAATGGGAAATGTCCCTTTGCAAGTGGGTAATGTCCCGTGGGACAAGGGAAATGTCCCGTGGGACAGGGAAATGTCCCGTGGGACAGGGAAGTGTCCCGTGGGACAGGGAAGTGTCCCGTGGGACAGGGAAGTGTCCCACGAAATAGAGAAATGACCCACATCCACTATCGTGTAAAATATTCATATAAGGACACAATATTTTCCTTTTTTAAAGTTCTGACATCAAAGTTAACGTTTATTTAACACTTTACAGAGTTCAGCTTTTTATTTTCTGTTTACGACATTTCCGAGTAACTGTGAAAAGATAAGCTATTTTGCATTTATCTTTCCAGTTTAACCCTATATCGAGATAAACATTTGTTCTCCATAAAAGTGGGAACACCAAACTGTTTATTCATTCAAGTAACATTGGTTGGTTTGATTTCTCAGATAACTAAACAATAAGATCCTAACGTTTAACTTGACTTCGTGGCACAAATTGGGCACTAAAACGTTACTCTTGTTGCGTACTTGGAATCGGAATGCTATTTGTCCGTAGTCATAATCTAGCTAACGACATGCTTTTACGAAGTGTTACAATTTTCTAATGTGATTAACGAAATGCTTTCTGTAGCGAATCACTCAATAATTGATGAAACTCATAAATGGTGCATAATATGAAAACTAATGTGAAACAGAGGTTCCAAATATGTATTTCTTAGTAGCCATAAATGATTTCACCAACTTAACAACATCTTTAACAACTGAAAAAACTTACAGCCTCTTATTATGGGCTTTGTCACCGAAACGCCTTCTATATTCAGTCTTAAGCTTATTCAGGATTCTCGCAGTACGGCCAGGTCCTTCGATACGACGAAGTAGATCTTTCATATCATCATTCTCCACATTACCAAGACCTTCTTGTACATCGCGCATCCTAGCCATTGGCTTCCCTGGCTTCAAAAGATAAGCGAAGTGTTTCGTCAAAATGGCCTCGTCCTTTTCGTTCCAACATAAACGGGTCTGACCTGTTTTAGATCTCCTTGACGGAACACTCGGTGGGATGGTGTTGGAGCTGATGGAAGACACTTCTGCCATGGCATCCCACTTTTCTACCCGTTCAGAAGCTGTTTCTGTTGTTTCCGGCAATGGGGGAGGTTCAGAGAGGCTTGACAAATAGTGCACTCTTTTGAGAATTGCTGTTGCGTCCTGTTGTTGTAGAATACTATTTTCTTTGATCCTCTTCTCTACTTCTTCTTTGTTGAGATAGAGTTGAAGTTTAACATCATTTGCAAACAATTTCTCGATTTCCTCCTCTACGTCTTTGCCAAAAGTTGTTGGTCTCCCGCATGAAGATGACTGACTCCCTTCGCCTACTGAAAACTTCTTTGATAACTCGCTATGTGCTTCAACTGAACGCTCGATTGTATCTTCGATTAAGTAGGACATTCTTGCCGTTGTTTCTTTGTGACACATCAATCTTGCAAGGCTCTCTCGCTTTTCCTGGGGCTCTTTCCTGACTGAGGTCACCGCTACTTGTCTGAATTTTGTCGGATAGAGTCGACCTTTTCCTGTACGGCCGTACCGTTGCCCTAATTTATCAAATATCTTGGAAACAAGGCTACTTGTCATCTGTTTACCGGTATTAGTCAAGAAAAAACTGTCACACTCTACTCCTCCATTTTCTTGGACAGCAATTGGACGAAATAATTTGTAATATTTCGTCATATTTCCATGGTCTTCCTTTGTCAGAACTATGGGAGCGGGACCATGCAAACCTGTTTTGTGATTCTTTACGAGGATAACAAAACGCTGGTCGTGTTCGCGCCATTTAGCTACTTGAAACTCAGTAACTAGAATACCACTTGCTACCCCTGCTCTTTGTGCATTTGTATGAACCATTGTGAAAACGAGGTAATCACGGGCCTGGTTGTGCTCGGCTATACCAAGGGCTGCAGAGCCACTCTTAGCCTCTAAGAACACCGCTTTGTCCTCTCTAGCAGCGTCAGACAACTTCATTGACTGTATTTCCTCCAACGTCAGTGCCGTCTCAAACTTGTCAACCCTCTTTGCCGTCCTTTCTTCAGTCAGGTTTGGCTTAATAGCTGTCTTCCATCCAGGTATAGCCGCCAAGGTAATTGAAAGGTCTTTCTTTAATTCATCTGCTAGATCAGCCTTGCCTGAATTAAGGAGAAAATGGAGAAGCTTCTCGAGAGCCAAAATATATGTGTATTTTGTCTGCATTGTAAGTACCCTCCCATTTACACGGCACTTGTCATGCATGAAGTTGTCCCAAACAGCATCTCGATCCTTGAAAACGTCCAAATTGGCCTGACCTGTTTTTTCCGCAAGAGTCTGAATCATCCTGTAAATTCTGTTCGCTACGGCATCTGCATCACGTGTATTACGTTTCATACCTCCCTCAGGTCTTTGAAGATGTTTCCAAAACATTGCCAGTTGATTTTCTAAGGGATTCTTGCTATTAAGCATATCTTCCCATATCATGGCTCGCTTTTTCTCAGTCCCTTTTATTATATCTTCTGATATCTCTTCAGGAGATGTTTCTTCCTCCTCAGATCCGGGAGGGGAGAATGTTGGATCTTCGAAACTGTCATCGCCGTCGATATCTTCATGCGGCGAGCTGTTTTCTACTTGGGCACATCTTTGAGATAATGGTGTTGCACTTGACTGTGTGGCTGTTGCAGCTACAGGTGTGACACAAGGATTTGTGGAAAGTGAAACTGTTTTCCGGGTCACTATGCTTGTTGGAACTAAGGATGGCACGCCAGATATTGAGCATGGCGCTGTACCAGAATGCGTGACAGTGGTTGAAGTGGATGTAGTAACCATGGGTGTTAAACTTGTGCTATCGGACGGTGAAGAAGTTGAAACCGTATTCGCAGCACGGGTTGTGGTGCACGTGGTTTTACTTTCTTTGACAGATTTGGACTTGTTGGAAAACAGTTTCTCTCTAGCTCGCCGTTTAGCTAGCTTAAAAGCAATTGAATGATTTGGATATTCCTTCGCATGCGCAGACATCAGGTGTTTGTCTAAACGGGAAACTCGTTTTTTGCAAGCCGGGCATTCCTTTTCTGGTCTTTTGTCTTTCTTACTCTCTCCCTTTTCAATCCTTATCTTCTTGGCTGCCTCTCTATCTTTGATACTGTGGACAAGGACTAGGTGTCGGTTAACATCTTTCACAGCCTTTTTGCAAAGAGGACACTCGTGGCGTTTTCTTTTGCATGGACTAGGCGACATATGAGCAGAATCTTTCTTGTACGATTTCACTCTTGATTTCGGAGAAGTCACCTTTAATTTTTGACCATGTTCTAAGCTTTCCTTGGCGGACATTGGGCTGTTTGAATTTTCATTTCCCTCATCATGTCGATTTTGGTATTCTTTCATGTGAAATCCGACTCTGCTTTTTGGAGAAGTCAGCTTTAACTTTTTATCTGCTTTCCAGCTTTCCTCAGCGGAACTTGAGCTAGTCGAACTTTCATTTCCTTTGTCATGTCCTTTCTGGTATTCTCCTATGTTTATCAGTTCTCTTGTTATAATGTCTTCCATCTCTTCTACCTGAAGAGATTACATATTATTAAAATATAGAATTTAAGAAATGTGTAGTGGTCAGTAATTTTCTACATGATCCCATAACAAGACTACGGTGGTGGAAATTCACTAAAACAATACGTACTTCCTCTTTTGAAATGAACGATTTTGTAGGGCGTGTCTAAAATTTGGGTAACGGTTGAGTGAGTCCCAATAAAAAAGGCTTTCCCAAAACTTACAGTTCGATTAATTGTATTCATCCACAAAGCATATGCCCTTCGGCGGTATATTATAAACCGAAAATTCACTTATATTTTTCGGACTAGCCGTGCCTTTCTACAAACCAACTTGTTACCGTTTTCAGGGTTGCAGAGAACCCTGTTTCAAAGTAGAACTTTTCTTGCATCAAATGTAATGAAAACTATTAGTGAGTTCAGATTGAACGGATTGTGACTCATTTCCAATTTCTCGCCAAAGCACCCCGTGACCAAACAGTAAATTTCTACCAGACAAGTTTGATGTTCATTAGCTGTTATATATGTTCTCGGATTTTATGTTATTTCCTGTGACTACCCGTTACCCGCCTTTTAGACGTGCCGTGATTATTTAAATGGTTTGTTATCAAATTAAACTTCACTCAGAATATAAAGAACAAAATAAATAACCATTAGGCAGAGAATAAAGCATTGTAGTTTTTGCGATAGAAAGAAAAAAAATGAAATATTATGAATAAAATGAATGACAACTTATTTTCTTGTTTTATTTCTAACCTACAATATAAAGGCGACAGACAGACAGACAGAGAGATAGATAGATAGATGTAGACAGGCAGACAGACAGACAGACAAATAGGTACGGTCACTAACAAAAACATTGTCGTACACAAATATGCTAGAATACAAAAAGAATTGTCACGTGACTAATAAAATCATGTTTATTCTAAGAAAAGGCAAAAATATATCGAATATATATCGATAATAATCGAATCGGTCATTCATCAAAATAAATAGAATTATCATATGACCCTAACTTCCCTCTCTCCCCCTCCCCCTCCTTGCGCGGACAAACTAAGTGGTCATGTGATAAAAAATATTGACTGAGTTCTGGCCGGACAGGAAAATATTTGGCTTTCGGTCATTTTTTAACCCGCTCGGTCTGTACGGCACGACCACGAGACAAATATTATCCTGTACGGCCCTCTCACTCGGCCAATAAGTACCTAATACTACGCCAAAGACACAAATATGTGTGTGTGTTCAATTTTTGGGTTTTAGTTGAAATACGACATCGACGAGCAGAAAGAGCAGATTCCTCACCATGTCGTGATCAGTAATCTCCATGATATCGTCTCCGTAGTTTATGCGGTAATTCTCCTTTATCACAGCAGTTGCCTTGCCGAGAAAATCTTGTATTACTCTAGAACAATTGGCCTAGGGAGATATATTTTATGTATATTAAAACTTGCCACTGTTAATATCTAAAGCATGAATTACTGCTGTTACTGATTCCAGTAATAAAGATCTGGAAATTCATTTTACCTCTTTGACCTGTTTCATCAGTTCACGGCACTGCCATAATAACAATGGATATTCATCTTTTACTGGCAGTGTAGCACGCGGTGCAGAATTCATGTTAAATTTAATCTTCCCAGCCGATTCCTGCTGTAAAAACGTTAAACTGAAAAACGAGAAATATATATATCAGCAAATGGTTTCTCAACAGGTATATACGTATGTATACAATTCGTGTCGTGAAAATACAAAACAAAAAGATAGCATGTAAAATAACAGTTGCAATTTATAAATTCCGTTTCCACAAAGTCCATTCCCGATTTCGATCTCATGAGCACAAGAATCATCGAAAAAGGCCGTTTTTGGCGCACAGTACTAAGTAAAAAGACAAACCACCTAATTTATTATTCAAGTGTTAAAGGCAAAAATTCATCATTACTTTGAATTTAAAGAATCACATCTGAAACATCCTAAAAAGTCTGTGAATTGGAAATTTTCTAGGCGACTGATCTAGAAGGTCTGTCAGTTAACTTTGACTCGAGTGTCGATGTCAATAACATTCAGCAAGTTTACTACACGTACCTAAACAGAGAGATCAACTGCCTAAATTCTTATAGACTAATTTAGATAATTTCAACCTGCTGCAAAGAACTTCGAGCAGTCAGTAATATTAGGCGATTCAAAATCACATCTGAAAATGTTCTACGCGGTTGATCTAGAAGGTCTGTCAGTAATCGTTGACTCGAATGGTCGATGTCAATAACATTCAGCAAGCTCACCAAATACCTAAACAGAGATAAACTACTCAAAATCTTATGAAACTTTAGACGATTCCAACCTATTGAATCGGAATAACCTTCCAGCAGTAATATTTAAGCGATCTAAACTCGCATTATTTTTGAAACGACCTAGAAAGTCTGCGAATTGGAAAATTTATACGCGACAGTCTGCCCGTAAAAAAATGATTCGCCTGTTACCCCCGGGACCGGGATTTAACCGGAATTTTACCTGAAACAACCACAGGGACCGATCATAGCCAGGATCTGGTTAAATCACAGATCGAATTGGAATTTAGCGTGTTTTTGTGGGGGAAAGAAATTCGAAGAACCCCGAGAAAAAAACAAACAAATCAGTCAAGATCGCTATCAATAGAAAACAGTCACCAAACAGTACTAAACAGACTGATCAACAGCATCAATTCTGATAACCCTTTAGGTAGCTCCGACCTACTGACAAGGATCTTAAGCAGTAATATTTGGCAATTTAAAAGGAGCGTGACTTACCTCCATACGCACGAGGCAGCAAAGAATGGAAAATCAGGATTGGTGCAGTGGACCACGGCTTTGGTAGAATTATGAAGAAACAGTAAACTAAATATTTAAAATTCAAAAAAATCACAGCATGCACAACAACTGCGTAACCCACTTTTTGTTATGACAGTCGGCTTTTCCTTGGTCAACACTAATGAAAAAATATATTTTTATTTTCCTGGGGTGGTCTTTGCGGTTGCCATAGCAGCCGAAAATTCTGATATTTAACTCAGTGTAGCCATGGTAACAACACTGAATTTATAAAATAGAATAGTTTACTAAAATTGCAATTTACCGAAGTGTCTTTGATCACATTTTCAGTCCGATTAGTAACATTTTGATATTTTAAGTAGGGAATAAGTGCACCCTTATCAATTACGAACGATCACATTTTATTAAATTTAAAACATCATAGTTCATTCAAAATTGCCTCAATTCCTTTTAAAAGTCATATATGGACCTGAATTGGTCTCAAGAAATCAAAAACTGTTTTGGTGACCATATGTAGCTTTTTGGTGTGTTGCCATGGCAACCGAAAGTCCCGAAGTTCGCATCTAGTTTCCATCGCAACATAAACATAACATAATTTGGAAAACTCACTAAAGGTGCAGCATATAAGTAGCTAACATATGACAAGGCACGATGTGATTCTGTGATTATTTCGATTTTATAGGAGAGATTTAACTTTGTGGGATTTGTCCCTTTATCAAAATAAGGGACCCCCCTAAAAATCGTACTATCTGCTCTAACTTTATTTCTCAAACTGTTTACACTTTAGCATATGGCAACCAATATTTTCATGTGATTTGGTGATAATCATCAAAGATTTGGCAAAGATATTTCAAAATTTTGTTTTAAACCGTCTAGAGGGACAATTCCCTTATCGATACAAAAAACAGATGGTCTCACGAAAATTGTTGTATCTTTTTTCATAAAAGCTGTAAGGCGATATAGTTTTGACAACATATCAGTGATATAACGACTTACAAACGCCTGCTTAAATGGATAGGATTGATTAAAAGATGAAAACGTTATGACGGTTTTAATTTAAAGTTTACAAGTTTTAGATGTTTTGAAATTGTCTGTTTGACCGCAAGTCTTGTTGAGATTGATGGAGTTAATCAGGATTTGATTCCAACAAATCGCAAAATCGTTGTCCCACGGCCCAAATCCAAAGTGTTAGGGCTTGTGCAATGTGGAACAGCGTAGTATTGAGAGCCGCAACTACGGACAAATTCTGATAGCGTCGACTTTAGGTTTCGTATTTTAGCGTACAATTGGAAATTTGTCCCCCGAGAAAGACATTTTCCTACAAAAATACTACTTTCCGTCACTTTGATAAAATGAAACTTGGACACATTATAGGTAAGATCCACCACCTTGTCATATGTGAATAACAGCTGAAGCGGATAAGGCTTCGTACAGAACTGCACTAAAAAACGTCCACGAAACAGCGGGACAAAAAATGGTCCGCAGGAATAGCAGTGCTGTGCTATTACTGTACTGTGCTATTACTGTACTGTTGCTGTTGCTGTACTGTTGCTGTTGCTGTTGCTGTTGCTGTACTGTTACTGTACTGTTACTGTACTGTTGATGTACTGTACTGTGCTTACAAAAGCGTAGCAGCCATGTTGTTGGTATAACAAAAGTAGCTAATGAGGCATATTTTGTCCCGCCACTGTGTAATCCACTAATTGGCGGAAAAATGATCTTAAAATAGACCAACTTGTGAAAACGCCGTGACATATTTGCATATTCATAAAGTTGAGTTGATATATTATTACCAGTTCAAATATTTTTCGATACGACTGCAGAGTCTTATTTTTAGAACTCCAAATATTGAATCTAAACGTCCGCCATTACTGGAGGCCGTTCCCTTTGTTCAGCTTTATACAAAGGGTAATTCAGCGGAAGTGATGTCATATACTAAACGCTCGCCTGCACAACACAACGCCTTTGGAGGCATATTTTTACTAAAAACGTATTCACGTACACAAGAAGAAAGTTATATTTATCTTTGCGAGGTTGGCTACTTTTTTATGAACACTATTTCGCGCGACGTGGTTGTCGTGTTAAGTGTGTGACATCACTTCCGCTGAATAATGAGAACGGCTTCCAGTAATGGCGGGATTTTACCGGTAAACTCTCCTAAACTTTTGTGGTTTACGTGCCCATTTGGGAATTTTTTTTACTATTTCGAATATTTCTAACACTAATTGACCTATTGACACTGAAAAAGTGGCAAATCGAAATGGTAAATTTTCATCGTAGTGGCACTTAAGAAAATACACTGTGTAGATATCAGCAAGAGATCGACAAGAATTATTCAAAATAAACTCACACAGTGTCGTGCAGGTTGTGATTGTGCAGACAACATTTATAAACGTAATGTTAAGTTTAAATTCATCTTGTTTTAGGATCACTAGCATCTCCTGTTAAAGATGCCATTGAAGAGCAATTGGGTCTTCCTAAAGATTTCATTATTTATGTTCGCAGCTATGGAGAAGAGTAAGTAATGATCCAGTCATGTTATGTGCATATTTTGGAGAGGTGATTGGGCACAAGATAAACCAGTTGAGGATATATTACTATATAAATATCCTGCAAAATTTAAATCTTTGATTTAAAAGTCAAACTGGAAAACAAAATGACCGACATAGGAAAAAATAATAATTATAGTCTGCCAATTTCGTTTATTAACGAACCAAATTTCAATGACGTAATTTAAAGGATAACCTAGTTATAGTTCCTTTTGCTCCGTTTTTATGTCTGATCCACTTATTAAAAGCTCATTCTCTAAGTTTGCAAGTATCGAATGTCTGAGACCTGAAAAACAACTATAAATGAAGAAAGTCAATGTTATGACTTAATTCATTTTCAATTCATTTGCATAACGTTTAAGGGGTCATTACGGTTAAATGCTATATTTTGCATAGATTTAAGCTTTTTTGTTGCTTTATCTCTTCGAGATTTGATGCGATTCAAAACAAATTATCGATTGGGTTCTAGTTCAAGGTTTCATAAATTTTTCAGATTTTTTTGGTGATTTTTGGAGAGTTCAATGACGATTTTCTCTTTATTTCATCCTCCAGTCTCACCCTAGCCTGATTTTCAGACGGTACGAGGTCGTCCCGCTCGCTTCCTCCCCGTCTGATGGACTTCATAGACTTTCATATTCCTGACGTCATAATTTCAACCAATCAGAGCGAACTTTACACTTTTGGCAAAGCCTGGAATTTAAGGTGTTCGCAAATGGCGTTGGGGAAGAACTTGAGCAGTGTGTCGACCGAAGTCGTAAAGTTTTCAGGATTTCGAAGCTATATCTAGAGCAGAAGGAGGCATTGGAATCGTTCATTCATTGAAGCGATGTGTTTGTGAATCTACGTACAGGCTTTGGTAAATCACTAGTCTTCCTCCGCTTTATATATAGATCTCATGCATTAGATCTGAAACATTCTCCTAGGTTTTTGGCTTTTAGAAGACCAAATCTTTCATGGAATATTATGATTTTTCTGCAAGAGTAAACACACATACTGAGTATGTTATGGAAAAAGTTTTATGGTACTTGGGTGAATATTTTTGTTTTCAGATTTATAATTATTATGAACACACTTCCGTTAGTTCATGTACGGCTATGACATCTAAACTTTACACACAAAGTCCGGTTAAAACAATCTCTGATACCAAAAAAACTACACTAGGACAACTTCACGGTCTTGTGTGACTAATCGGCATACATATCAAGCCTCAAAACTTTTAAAAATATAAGTAAAAGCGTAAAAGTTCTAAGATCACAGTAATAAACTTTACGGCATGGAATCGAGTCTGATATTTCTTGTATGCATTCTCATACAACTGTCGTGCAAATACTGCACGGAAACTTCCGTTTAAAAAGTTCCTGCTCTCCAAAGAACCATAGCAGCTCAAACAGGATACCATTCTGAGAAATCGACAGAAGTTTGAAGCTGTAGAATGTTTTCTCCAGTGCATGAAAGCTGATAGATCCAACTAGTAAAAGCCTCTACTGCACGACTGTTCTACACTTCACGCTTCAATTCATACGCGTGTTCGTATTGGCTTATTGTAAAAACAAAGGTTGATGACGTCAGGAACATGAAAGTCTATGAAGTCCATCAG
This sequence comes from Actinernus sp. WN-2022, assembly GCA_030867875.1. Taxonomy (NCBI): domain Eukaryota; kingdom Metazoa; phylum Cnidaria; class Anthozoa; order Actiniaria; family Actinernidae; genus Actinernus; species Actinernus sp. WN-2022. Next base: position 22,498,191 of record JAOWCC010000577.1, read on the forward strand.
ACGGGGAGGGGGAGGAAGTGAGCGGACGACCTCGTACCGTCTGAAAATCAGTCTAGTCTCACCCCTTTTCCTTCGAATTCAACTGTAATGCCCCTTAAATGACGTCATTTCAAGGATTTGTAATGCTATACTACGACTATAAATCGCCCAAAAATGGTTGAACAAGATTTAAAACACATTACTGCGCCCAAATAAATTATTCTGGCTAGGGCTTATAGGCACTTTAAGGGTTAGCGACTGGCGTGCGCGTTTTATTGACAAATACCGTCGTTTTCATCTAAGCGTGAACACGTGAGGCGAAAACATGTTCTAACTGGGGATCAAACGTATTATCCCTGATTCGTCGTCAAACTTTCGAAGTTTGAAGGTGTGCTAGACGAACTTTCGCGCCCAAAATATCAAGTTATGCTCTAGTTGTGAGGATATTTACGATAAACAAATACAGCCGTAACTTTAAACCAAGTGGTAGAGCTGGTTGGAGAATTATCGATAAAGGAAGAGAATAAGTTGGTATTGTGACCGCGAATGTTCGTCTAGCACGCCTTCAAACTTCCAAAGGTTGATGACGAATCACGTTACGTTTGAAACCCAATCAGAACATGTTTTTGCCTCTAGTCACGTGTTCACGCTTAGATACAAACGACGGTACAGGCACGCGCTGACTGCACGATGAACGAAAAATAATGAATACTGCATGAGGCCGAAGGCCAATAAAAAGGATACAGATACAAGATAAAACACGTCATTAGCCAGTCACCTGTTTGGATTTTGTACTGTGCAGGAAGTTGGAATAACAATCACTGTTTTCGGTCTCGCGAAGAATTCATATATTAATGGTTTTTGAACGTTTTGAACTAACTTGAGCCTGGGTATTTCGCTTTTGTGGTATATACTAAGGCAATTAGTCCCCTCCGTGTCGGTGAATAGCGTTGGATATTTACCTCGCCGCGCCGGGATAATTATGGTAAAACCTAATTTTCATTTGTTATAGTTTCGAGACGCCAACAGCCAAGTTTCCTGGTCATGAGATTTACACACTAGTCGGCAAGCTGAAGAAGGCTTTGTATCGCCTGGATGGTATTACGCATCTGTAAGTACATATTCCTTATGTTGTCGTCATACCGCGGCAAAACTCACGCACATGCGCTGTTGATGAGCCGCATCTGCTCTCCCCAGTTTCCCGCCGAAACTAAAAGAAAACAGGCAATCACCCCGGTTTGTAATTTTGATCACGTACGCGTATTTACTTGAATTGTTGGCGAAAAATAAGAAAACTACTCAAAAGATAAGCCTGAGACTTTAACAGGTTTTCTTAATTTGTAATTTACTGTGAGTTTACTAAGTTATAAAATTATTTACTAAAAAAGTTTTAAATTTGATCTTCTAACCCAAAGTCAAATTCAGCGACAACCTTTTTGAAATAGCTGTATTTGCGCGCCGTTTATTATCAAGATACATCAGGCGTGTATTACAGGGCTTCTGGGTACGAGACGCTTTGGCTGTTTTTAAATTTAGTCACGGGGCTTTTGAACGATACTGTCATGTGATTGTCTTGAGGCAAAACAATATCTGACTTCATTTCTTTAAACGCACTTGGTGTTATTAGCAAAAGCTATTTTAAATGTTATTTTCCACCTCCAATCGATTGTCGATCTTTCTAAAACTGCGTTTTTGAAGTTTGTATGCCGTCCAGTAAAGATTATGAGCGCAATTCATTGGTTATTGGTTATTTATTATCTGACGAGCACGTGACTCTTTCCTGCAAAAGGAATAAGGCAGGCCCGATGACCTAACCAGAGAACGAACAGACAGTCAGTGAGCACACTGAGCCTGTGTTTGATCATCGTTGTGTTATTCACAGGGAGCAAGGTTGGATGTTGAAGCGTGAAGTGAATGAGAAATTCCTGAGTTACTTCCACATCACCAGAGCTCACAATTTTTCCATGAAGTAAGTATGAGAACAGTGTAAATCATATATTTAACTAAAGCCCCGACCAAACGATTGCAACATCGCCATCCAACATGGATAAACATGTTCTACTCATTTGGCCACCATATTGGATGATGTTGGGCGATATTTTCTTGTGTGTTGAACAATCGTCCAACAATGTTGCGTTCGTTTGTACGGTCCTTAACACGGTTCAATTCCATTTTCACTGTGATCTCCTGGCTGATGTAATCTTTAAAGCAATACCCGAGTACAAAACACTTATGGTCTCAAAATGATATTTGGACTGTACTGAAAACTGAAATCGCAATAAAAACGACTTCTTTTGCAATGGAAGCCTGTAGAATTTGTTTAAAGTGTATTGCGCAATGTTTTGATGACGTTCGTTTGTTCTCCAAGCAAAACAGAGTCACTCATTCTGCAGGAAAATATGGTAAAAAACTACTCTATCAAAGCAATTTGAAGAATAAAAGTGTAAAAAACAAGAATTAGAGAATTATATAAAACAATAACTGAGCGGAGAGGATTGTGATTTCGACCACTAACTGACGTCATCAAAAATATTGTACAATGCAGTTTCAAAAAAATCCTACACACTTGCATTGCAAAAGAAATCGTTTTTATTGCGATTTCAGTTTTCAGGACAGTGCAAACATCATTTTGAGACGATAAGTCTTTTGTACTCTGGTATCGCTTTAACTGACCATCTCTATGATGCAGTAACATAGTCGAACATTGTATCACATTTCAGCGCCGTTAGGATTCTGAAAGAGTTGAAATCCGAGTTTGTCGAGCCACTAAACGAAATCTACCATGAGAAAACCGTCAAAGAGTGGATGAAAGACAAGATAGAAGACAAACTGGCAGAGGCCGAGTTTAGAAAAAAGCAACTCGGAGATCTGAAGGTTGCAGCTGCTAACAACATTTAGGGACTGCAAACTAAGTCGACGGCAGTCCAGTCCCAAGGCGTTCTGGCTGGTAATTGTTCTGATGGGTTAATGGGATCCCTGTGGTTTGTGACGTCATGGCTAATCTCACAATGAGCTGTGACATCACAAACCAGTACAAACCACAGGGATCCCATTAACCCACTCAGAAAAAATACCAACCAGAACACCTGGAAACCTGGCAAGGAAACTCGACTCGTGTAGTAAGACATTCACCAGTCGAAGATAAAACTGTATCCTCTATCCATTTTCTGTCATCTTCACGTAAAGAGGAAAGGCGTTCTACATGATTGCAAATTGTATGATGTTGACAGAGACCTCGTACGAGGACCGCGTCAATAGGCAAGTTTTAGTATTGTCACGGTTGAGCTGGAACGAGCTCTAAATCGAGAGACTTCGTTACAAGCTTTTTAGCATAAGAAAGGATGACCCCAGTTCTAACCTCGTTCCCAGGGTCTTACGCGCAACCAACATAAAGGCTGAACGTCAAGTATTCTGATTGGCTCTTCCGGTCATGACGCAAATGTTGTTCCAACAATACTTTTTTTGGCCCAAACGGAGTAAGTTCTGTGTTTATGGGATAACAATTACATACACAATACTAATAAAGGGAAAGAAAAATAATTTTTGATGTGTTCGTGCGCAGCGATCAAAGTAGCGTTCGCTTTCGAGTTGAGTTTGTGTGTTAGCTCAAGTATAGTTGAAAGTGTTTTATCAAGGTATTTGTATTGCTTTTTGAATGCATTAACAGATCTAGCAAATTTTAAATCTAAATCAATTGTTTCCCAAATTTGTGATGAAATAAACTAAATATATACATTCCTAAGTCTTATGTAGTAGATAAAATATGAGCGGGAGATCTGTATGGGCGTTTACAATGGCGAGCTGCTTGTAAAGCCCATACAGATCGGACGCGAATATTTTATCGTACTTGTGAAATGAATAATAGATAACTAAAACCATCGATATGCACGACATAAAATTTTAATCTTTGATTTCTCCCACCTTGCTATCGATGTGGGATAAATTAGTTTCTCACAAAAACATCCCACATCGAAGAGACAATGTGTATGCAATAAGAGAGCAGAGCGTAGCGTGCAGAAAAAACAGGTCCCCCACATGGAATAGATGGTTGTGTACATATAATAAGAGCGCAGATGTACTTTGTCGATTCACCCGTCCCGGGATAGGGGAAGTCAGTGATCTGTCGTGAGACTTCCCACACTAGCTTAGCTAGTATTCTGTACCTGATACAGAATACTACTAGAGCTATAACGGACCATGGTGTCTGTATCGCAGACCATGCGGTCTGTATATCGATACAGAACCTGATGTTTTATTAATTAGGTTTGTACGGGGGTATACAGAGGCGACCATGTGGTGTCATTCAGCACATGGGATTGGCTAGTACCCTTATGAATTTTATTAATGAATTTTACAAGTAACATTTTTGTTCGATGTTTGCAATGTTAATTTTAATAGGTTCTTTGTTGTTTATTTTAATAGGTTTTCTTTGTTGAAGAGGTTATTATCATGAAGTTAGTTTTTTTCATCTTTATAGAGCTTATTAATTGCACAGTAACGGAGAATTGACTTTTAAACTCTTCATTGCGGTTTCTATGTCATTTGTACTATTACTTGAATAAGACGTTAGTATCATCTGCGAAAATCCGGAAAGTAAGTTTGTTAGAGCAGTATAGTATAGTATAGTATAGTATAGTAGGAAATGTTGGTCCTAGTGTTGTGTTGAGGTACTCCACATGTCATTTGAATCATGCTGGATTCAGTGTCTCCTATTTTGACATATTGCTGTTGATTGTTTAAATAATCCTTAAACCATGAAAAGGGAATTCCTCGGATTCCATACTTAGTTAAAGTGCATATGAGCCCAATTTGTTTATCATTAAAATCGATTCTCCATCAAGTAAATAGTTGAACTTTTTATATATTTTTTAATTTGAGTGTGGCGTCTGAGTTGGAGGTTTCTATTTCCAATATGCTAATGATGTGACGACATGTGAGGCCAACAAAGTCACTTCTTTCTCCATGTGAACATAGTTAATAGAGTGGAATGGTTAGGAAACCCGGCAAACTTCAAAAGGGCTAACAAAGGCGCTGCGATTTAGGTTGGAAGGGGTAAGACAAAAGATTGTGCACGATCACAGTTCATTAGCGTTCCCTGAACGACTGAACTCACACGTTTCTATTGGGTGATTGATTAACATGTTGGAATTTCTATTGTGTTTTGTGCACGGTAGTGGTTGAAAAAATCTAACAAAGACATATAACAAAGAAGGTCCCTGAGTTTCCTAACCATTCCACTCTATTAACTATGATGTGAATGAAACTATTTCTGATGTATACAAAATATTTGGTAACATCACTGATATAAGGCCCAAATATTACATGGATGTTTAGAAAAATATGTATATTTCTGCCAGCACATTTTTGTATAATATGTCGTCACATAATTAGCATATCGGAAATAGAAACCTCTAACTCATAAACGCAGCACTCAAATTAAGAAATATTTTACAATTCAAGTATTTGATGGAGAATCGATTTTAATAATAAACAATTTGGGCTCATAAATAATCCACATGTTAATTGTTCATTATCATGAACTGACCATGATACAACATTGATATTGCATACCAAAATAGAATAATAGGCAATCATTAACAATTCCTGAAATTCAAATCTTCATAACATACCAAGTAAGTACCATTTTATGCTAACTATAAAAGGCGCTGTGTCCTGATTTTGCGCTGTCTGGAATCTCTGTTAATATTAGGGAGCTTTAGATGCGAGTACGACTTTTCACAATCGACGAACACTTTAAAAAGATAAGAAAAAACCTCTGAGTAGCTTGTACTCGTGTCGCAGCAGTGTTTGACAGAAATGGAAGATCTGTACTTTCTTGCGACTGAGATATTTTGAGTCTAAAAGTCGTATTCGTAGTAAAAGGTGTACTCGAATCTAAAGCTCCCTAATAAGAGTTGTTCAACGGTGGCTGTTACCTGGCGTGAAACCTTCCTTAATGCTCGATTAAAAAGATATGCAATATTTCCTTGAAGATAGATGTACGCACAGTTTGTTAATCGTTTGTGCACATTTACTTTGATGTTATCCCACACATGTGCTAGGGTCGTCAGTTTATATCCGGAACATTAAAGCGTGGCCTTTACGTACCGCCATGACATAGCTCCTTTAAGACTTCGTTGTATTACTAATCTTAGCATCTTTTTTGATGTTGTAGCATTCAACTGTTCTTTTTGTATCACGATTCGTATTCTCACAGAAGAGACTAAAGTTGGGGCAACCTCATCCCCAGGGTCTTCTCGGTCAGATCCAAGATGGCGGCTACTCCAAGGCTGGATCACATGATCAAATACTGTAGAGTACTTTGACGGGGTTTCAAAGTACTGCACGTGGTTCAAATAGAGACCTCTGGTTGGCTACTTACCTCATGAATTATTAAGTAGTATTTGAAGGTTATTTAAAATTAGTGAGAAAATTTGAGAAAATTAAACTATAGAAGTTTATCTCTGTGGTCTTAGTCGAATCCTGCTGGGTAGAAATAGATCCTGGTAATGTTAAGTCATCTTATAGTTGGTTGTATATAAGCACCCAAAGCCTGGGTCGATCTCTGGGTAAACGTCATATAATTAATTCGACTTTGCAATAATTTGAATAAAAACATGTTGACTAAAATGATTTTTTTCTTTACTAACAACTCGCAAACAGTGTATAGTCTCTATAAATCGATGTTGTTGTGATAGAAATGGAGAATAATGCATTAATGAGATGACGTCAACCCAGGCTTTTGCTTACGCGGTCATGGGTCAGGAAAGGTCACATTTTCACGATTTAAAACAAACGTATAACAGAGTATTCACTTTAAACCAAAACTTTCTTCACAGAAGTACTCAAAACTGGATGTAGAATCGATATTTATGATAACAAAATAAACGTTAGGTGCACTTTAAAGTATGGGTCGTGGTTTGTAATATATGGAATACTTGAGATCAAACACTTTTCTAAATTATTTTAAAACAGCTAAAAACACACCTCGGACTGGCTAAGTAACATTTTTACTTATTAGGGATATTTGACGTATTAACATTTTATGTATGTAACGTCGGCAATTCATAATTTCGATTATACGCACATGTTAGTCCCGACGCTGGCCTCCCCTCCGGCTTCTGGGTTGGGGCTGCCCACCACAGGCAACCCAGAAGCCGGAGGGGAGGCCTGCACAGGCTAACCATCCTCACATTTTGTGTACTTGTAACTGATACGTCTTTTTGTTAACCCATTATTTCTTAGCAGAGTCCCCGAAACTCACTCGTGTAACAGATTATGAAATAAAATGTCCTTTTGATTTGATTCTGCTGTGTACGTGTTGAGTTCAGTTGGTTGTTTGCGCGCGCTCATAATATAGCTCTGGCTTCCTGTGACTCAAGTTGTTTACATACAGCTCGGGATTCCTGTGGCTCATCTCGCTAAGTACTCTATATATGTATGCTGATAACCTCTCCGCGAGCGGGAAATATCAGCAAATACACCCGCTGTGAGCGTATAAGCGCGCGTCAAAGAAAATGTTTGAAGGATGATAACAATAACTTACATTGTGGCGTCAAAATATGCTCTGATATTTGTCCTTGGATATTATTTGACTAAAATCGTAGTCCACCAGTTTGTTCAAACGATGGGCTTGTCACCGTTGATGGAGTGTTATCCACCCGGTTATCCAACGACTAGCGTTGCTGTTGCAGACAAGTGTATAAACGGAACGCCTAGTTAGGAGAGGATTCGTATGGGTAATGTTATTATCTCCAAATTAAGTCCGAGTAATCAAACAGTGGAAGCATCAGGATGTTCTAAATGGTCAGACGAGCATCTTGTGGTAATAAGCGTCATATCCTCCTGAGGAGTCCTAAGCGCTTGTCAGTTGACTTTGGAAATCAGGAGTTCCATGCGCTTAGTCCCGCCATGCAAGATAAATATTCACTGAAAGTCGCACCAAGATATTTAAATCCGTGAACTTCCAGGATACGGCACTGAATTACTTTAAGTTATTGTTATAGTTGATTATGTAAAAGAAATGATAACAGTTATCAATTTCGTATGATTTGTATTACTTTAGGTGGCTTATGAACTAGTCGACAATGGCTTCGGAAGGAAGGGGGGTATCAAGGGATTTGACCGTCAAACCTCTCTTCCCCCTGGGGACCCCTAGGGTCGGAAATTGACATTGTGTTGTGTGATTATTGGCACCGTCTTAACTAGCAGAATAGCTCCGTTTCAGCCTTCTATAGCCTTTCTACTGTAGGTTTCATTTGTTTAAAAGAGCCGTCTCAGACGTGACTGTGTACGTTACATCATGGGAGAATCGTTTTTCGTCTTTACAGTCGAGGCGCCCAGTACCTCTTGGCCTCGGTAACTTTATAGCGCTAAATCTGTAATTGTAATCTGTGCAGTTTAGCCTCGGGTTAGCGTTAACGCTTACTCCTGCTTCGAACATCGCTTAAATCGCTAATCCGAGGTTAAATTGTACAGATTACAATTACAGATTTAGCGATATCCTAAGGATAAAGTTACCCTCACTTCGAACAACTGGGCCCAGGCAAATACTGTATGGAAATGCTAAGTCTACAAGGGCTTTATTTTTCTTTGGACGTCCGAATAAAAACACTTGAGATACGTTTACTTGTTACGAAACTCAGAGGATCGCGTCTTAATCTATTTTCACGATGTATGTATTCGGCTCTGTAATTAAGATTGTCGGCTGGCATTGACGTCTTCACTAGTTCGATGTTTTTCTCTCTATTTGTGGAGGCGCCTTTTCGTCATGTTCTCATCAAGATGTCAGTGTCAAAGCGACAGTGAATACAAAAATGAAAACTTTATTGTATTGGTAATACTTATTGTCAATTATCCTATTTACCAAGGATAAAGATGTTTTCTTGTTCATGGTTTTTGCCGTCAGCATTTATTAAGCTTAAGTGGAAATCTATCTTGCCGTAGCCGTTTGAATATTTTTAAGTGCGAAAAACTCGCATAAAAACATTTGGAATAAAAGCAATGACAAAATAATGTCAAGAAATATCTATATTACGTCTAATAAATCGTTTTGAGATGCGTGTTCTTTACCTAACACGAAACAGGTGAAATCTGACACATGGATTTGTTTCCTTTTATTAAGTAAACAGGAAAACAAATTCCACTCGGAGAAGAAGCCAGGTTGGAGTGAAGAAGCCTCACAATTTACCAGAACGTAAACTCACCAGGATGTCTATTGGCTTTTCACTTTATATCTTCGTTTTTATCCTATTTCCTGTAAATGATGTGGCTTCGTTTTACCCCTCTACATTTGTTAATTATATTTTGTTTGATAAATATTATTCTTTGGTGCGTACTAAAGACTGGCTCGAGTGTACTATTGCTTGCCAAAAAGACCCCAAATGCGCCTCGTACAACTACGAATATATGGCTATAAGTGACGGGATATGTGAACTAAACGAATGTGGAGTGGGTTTCAATGTAGTACCTAAAGACGTGCTTATCCACGACGATAACTTTGTCTTCCAGCAACTTCGATCAACAGAGGTAAGAACGAAATATAAATCAGTGTTGATTGATCCATGAAAATCCAATATTAAAACCTTACGCTAAATAATCATTATCGCACTGCTGAATCCAGGGGATAAGTATTAACCAAACTAGCTTATGTTATCCACTGGATAGCGATTTATCCGGTGGATAGCGTTATCCGATCTACCCTTTGAACAATCGGACCCTGTATATATGATCAGCACATCTCATCATGATAGCCAGAGATTACTGAGAATTCAAAATGTGATATCTTGTCAAAGGATTAGAATTTATCCGGTGCATGGATAGCCAGCCTCGGATAGCGTTTTTCACCTTCTTGAACAACCAGTGCCTGGCGGAACGTCGACAATAAAGAAAGAATACCGCACATCATGATATTTCTAATCAGTTATAAATCAAAGTTCGCCGCATAATGTCTATCAATTCAAAGAATTGAACACGCATCCAATACGCCCTTTCAAGTTGGCCGCGAACTGGAGAATGTGCTTTGTGAATTGAACCCGGGGGAGTCGGGAATTTGCCAGTATTTTGTGTGTTTGAGCTGAGGATTAGAAATATAATTAAACTAAGCTTACTCAAATTAATTAACTTAATATTCAACAAATTGAATTTTAAAACCATAATTGACAATGATCTAAAGGATAATGTAAAGAAATAACACTTACAATGAGCATGTCCTTGATATCAGGAGATAATAATTGTTAGACATTGAATGGTTTTGCGGATGAGGGAATCGCATTTTGAGGCGCTCTTTGTCGTCAGTTTTTATTTCGCCACCCAGCCTCGTTCCCATGGGTCTTTTTGCGCCTAATCCAAGATGGCGTCGAAAGAACTTTCCTATCTTTGATCCCCTGGACCGTGTGTGCGATTGTTTCTCCGATCGGATTTTCTGTCCAATCTTATATTGCTTTTTGTGAATCTAAGAAGTTATTAAATAAATTAAGCGTTACTCGTTCTTTTACAGGGTAGAGACTATTGCAAGATAGGAAAGGGAGGTGAGAACAACAACAAAGGTATAAAAACACCAATACTCTGCCTCCAAAGGAATTAAAGGCTGCTTTATGTTTATCCCAATTCAGACGGGTTTACCACTGCACTGGATTAATTATCCACCGTAATGTACAATCTAAAGTTGGCCCACCTATAACATACCTCAGCTTGCCGTTTGTTCCCCATTTCAGATAAGGTGATAGTTCTCCAATTGATATATTTCCTCTTGGAATACAGAAACAAAAAAAGCATTACTCAAGGGAAAAGTCACGTGGTCTGAAATGGGGCCACTGCTTGAGGTTTAGGTTTTCTTTAATTCATCTACTTTTGTATTGTACCAGAGATCGAGAATGAGGTAATAGAACGAATTTCCCATACATGGGTCTGTTCCAATGATAATTATTTGGTTGGATGTGTCTATAGACAACCCACGGCAAATCTAGAAGAATTTACAAACAAATTACAACAATTGATTCAGATGTTGAATCAATACAAATACCAGGTCTTCATACTTGGGGATATGAATATAGACTTTTTGAAATACAGCCGGTTCACTCCAAGACCGAAGATTATTTAGATATGTTATACACAAATAATTTTCTCCCAATTATTACAAAGCCAACAAACTAACAAATCATACCTCTACACTAATAGATCACATATATATATACAAATATTTATACTGAACAAATCAAACTATGGACATTTTATATCACTTACCAACGTTTTGTACTGTTGACATACAAGTCAAGCGACGACATTCAGTGTAAAGATTTTACAGAAATTATGTATATATATACATGTATATATAGTCATTTTGAAAATGTTCATATTTGAATGGTATCAATTCATTTGACTGGGAAAACATCATCTTTTGTCAGTTTAACAAGCTAAGCGCTGTTTGTTTCTTTTAATGTTTATCATGCTTTATCAGTTTGTGGATTTGCTCTCGGTAGCTTATTTCGGAAATTCGCGCCGTCGGCGGACCAGGGAGCTTTAGCCTGGTGTAAATAAATCGCAAGCAATTCGTTGAATTCAAGGGTAAATGCTCAGACTATCAATCTGTTTTATGCGTACTCAGTATAAACACAAAAAGTACTACTTAAAAAAAAAGGACAGTCTAAATATAATAAGCTTTCAGCTTCTATTTAGACTGTTTTTCTCCACCGCTAATTTTTTTGTTATAATATGGCATCTATATAATTATATTTCTAATTATGTGAAGTTGTGTATTGGTATGTAGAGTAGTGTAGCGTTGTGTAGTAGTGTTTTTTTATACATGTTTGTAATTGATGATGATGATGATGTACACATGATCTTCCCGATCTCCCCGATCGCTTGAACCTTTTGTTCGGCATGAATCGAAGCGTAAATTAATATGCAGAACAAAAGAATCAAGCGATCGAAGCGTTTCATATGGCAACGACGGGACGTGTAGGACGACGGCATAAAACAATAGCCGTTAATTACAAAATACAATAACTGCACGTGAAAATGCACACAGCCACTTACATTTCGACCGTCGTCTTTAAAGACAGCCTGAATTTCAGACGCGGTACGTCGAGGTCCTCCGCTCTCAAAACAAAACGTTTTACGTTTCATAGAGAACGCGAAGTCAAAAAGTAAAACACTCCGTCTTTCGTTCGGCGTGAAGGGAACTCTATGCTCGATTTACATTTTAATCATTAATTAGAAACACGGCATTCATGGAAAGCAGGCTTAATTTGATTCTTAATGGTTATTAGCCTCCTCCGCAGGCATCTCTAATTTTCGAAGAAATTAGATTATGGGCTCCCTGTGGCTTCTCCCCTCCCCAGTCCTCCTCTTCTCTCCCGGATTCACAGGTAACCCAATTCAGGATTTTTCCGCGTTTTTATGGCTGCGGAGGAGGTTAAATGGTTAGTCTTTACTAGGTTTAGTTTTGTTTATAGTTTATTATGTAGGTTATATATTGTAGTTTGGACCCCCTTTTTAGTGTTTTATTATCTTATTGTAAAGCCCTGATTAATTTTTACCGTGTATAAATAAAGTGATGATGATGATAGTTTCTTAAAGTCTTAAGCAACCCTTTTAAGCAACCACGACGGCAACGTCTAGAACAACAATACAATAACTGCACGTTAAAATGCAGGCTTGGTATATTTCGAGGATACAGAGATACAGGGGTATCGATTTACAACGATATTCGTAAGGAATTAAGCAAATCCGGTGATAAAGGGGCTGTGTCACGGTTACGTAATAGACTTTACATTCGCGTTCCGGGCTGGAAACAGCTATTTTCACCGATTTTGATATGTACTAATGAACCTCTCGGCCATGTGGGATGCTTAAAATCAAAGCAAATATGCAAAAATGACTAAAACAGTGTATATAAACAGTCTCATGAGAAAATATTGAAAATTCTTTCAATTGAGCATTGAGGGACGGAAGTTTAACTGTTTACATCCAATTAACAGCCACCAACCGGCGATTACTCGATACATGCGCAGTACCATGGCATAGCTCCTTTAATCAAACGAGTACGGTATGCCTTTAAAAGTTTTGTCACTTTACAAAACTGACGAAACTAAGTTGTTTCGCTTCAGATAGCGCAAAGAAACTGGCAAAGGCATTCTTGTATACTAGATCTCTATAAAGTCTAGGGCAAACTAATTACAATAAGGTTCTGTCTGGATATAAAATGGATGGATCCGGCATACAATTAAAGCCAACAGTATTAATACCTAACTAAAGGTGAGTAAGCTTGGTAAACAGTGTATCTGGATGAAATACTTCTACTGGAACTACCGGGTAACTAAGCAGAGCCGGGAGTTCTACTCGTCTAAAGTCATAGAATCTTAACAAGTAAAATAAACTTTTACACGTGTATTTTACAAGTATTGTATGGTGCGTCTTTAATTACTATTCTAAAACTCATTAATAATTCATAAGGGTACTAGCCAATCTGGTGCGATAGATTATACCACGTGATGACCTCTATAAAAAGATATAACTGATCCATCAAGCTAAAAGTCGGGGGCGGCTTTGAACATTTCAGGGGAGTGCGGGGCTCATTAGTTATTCATTAACAAGCGTACCTACTGAACTGGAACGCTTATTGAACTACATACGTCACCAGTTCTATAAATGTTCCGGTTGAATAACCTAGAGTGTTGTAAGTGTTCCAGTTCGATAACCTAGAGTGTTGTAAGTGTTCCAGTCCAATAATCAAGAGTACAACATTTTGTGACAGATATGCTCAATATTAAAGGGAACCTCGGCTGGAAAACAATGTCTGCCCCTAAATGTTCCTTATGGATCATTGCCTCCTGTAAATTGTACACTAGGTGTCAGTTATGGACCGATTTTCCTGTCCACAAATTTCCTGCGCGCCGCCATCTTGGATCTTATGATGTCACAGTGTTGCCCCTATTGCCAGAAAACAATAGCTCTTTTGTTGTGCAACAATAGGGGCAACTGTGACGTCATGAATCCAAGATGGCGGCGCGCAGGAAATTCAAATGACTTTTTTGGACAGGAAAATCGGCCCATAAATAACAAACACATAAGCAAATACCGTGAACAAACATCCTGTAAAAATACGTTGGATCCGAAGTGAGGACCTATGCAGCCAAAAATATGAAAAATAACGAATGAAAAGTCCGAAGACTACAGCAAAGCTGACATACAACGTAAAATTCCAACACAAAGCACTACGGTTAGCTAGGCCTGACATGAAAAGCGCTCGGACTAGATTGCAGCCATAGACAGCTGTTTCGTTCTTATTAGAACTCGTCAGTATGGCATAGCAAACAGAACACAGGTTTCGGTGCCACTGCACTACCGACCCGGGACTGAGCTAAGGAGCATCTAGTTTCGAGCACACAGAAATGTTTGGTTATCGGGTCACACGTCATTACGTGTGGCGAAAAGCCAAAAACCAAACAAATCTGAACCTAACATGTCAGTGCCTTGTGAGAAATAGTTATGCTGGCCAGACCAGCTTTATAAATGATGACAATAACAGTCAGTGTACAATTTACAGAAGAAGAAAAACAGCAATAGATTTGGATATCCAAATGGAACATTTGGTAGCAAACATTGTTTTTCAGCCGAGGTTCCCTTTAATATTACTGCAAGCGATGTTTGCTTCATTTTGCCACACTCAAATATCCTATGGAGACATGAAACGTGGAATTGATCGAGCAATTACTAAAAACTGGATTGCTCATAGCGACCCTAAGTGTATCATTTACAATGGTATTACCTTCTATGTCCGCGTGGCCTTTGCCAGCTACACACGACAAATATGAACTTTCTTCATACCTTGGACCAGAAGATATCTTCTTCTCTCTCTGTAATTTCTTCTCTCTCTGTAATTTCCTCCCTATCAGGTTTCTTAGACTTTATGGTAACTCCTGCTCTTGTCCCCTCTTTCATTTCAGCATCGAAACATCGTCTAAATTGAGCAAGTCTACAAATATACCAAAACCAAACTATCTAAGTCAATACAATCATTCATAATTTGATTTACTGTTAATGGTTTTTTACCTTTGATCATTTCTATCCAATAACTTTACTGCACTGTTGAGTTCTTCTCAGATAAGTACCGATTGAGACCACAAATTATCAAGTAAATAGTCTTAGGTGGATAACGCTCCCCATCCTTGTTCGCCAGTTCCTGGACACATTTGATGAGCCAGAAGTTGAGAGGGGATCAATTCATGTCCTCTACCTCTAGTTTTGTTCTAAGATTTTGAAGGTGAGTTTAGTCCCTGAAGTCCAATGGCATGCTTGACTGTTCTGTTGAAGGATCGGTATTCAGTCGACTGTATTGCCATTCGTGAAAGAAATTTACATCTCCATTTACACTCACTTCTAGGCAAACTTGTTCTTCCTTTGCTGTTTTGGGCTTTCGAAACCGTGTAAACCCTAACCCAATCGACAAGAACCCCGCCGACAAACAAGCCGGTGAAATTTGAATAGCTGATATTCAGTGGCGTCTACGAATAGAAGTTTCAGCGGTATTGACCTCGCTGTAATAAGCGCCATTGAAACCATCATTCTAGCACGACACCAGCACCTTCTTAACAAGCACGACTAATTTAGGTGCGTGTATTCCGGAATAAGAATTCACAAAATGTAATTCACTACGAATCACTTTTACTGGAATACTAATTGTATCCTGAATATCATATATCAGCAAGCATTTGTAGCTCACAGTGCAAAATATGCCCGAACCAGTGATTTCCAGAGACTATCCCATATATTCCTATTCCGGAATACGGTCAATCGAGCACACCCTTAGATCGTGCACAGTTTGAATAGTGCTTCATTAAAGTGAGACGTTCGGGTCAATACCGCTGAAACTAGCTGGTATTGTAGATGCCACTGTAATATCAGCAAATAAAAGTTTTCAACTAGAAATCAAAGATAAAAATGTTGTTGATTTAAAGTACAAATAACTTTTCTATTCGATCTTTATAAAAACAAGTGATTAAGCTCAAACAATCGGAACGTACCAGATATCAACTGGAAAACTAAAAACCCTCAATAAATTTAAACAAGCGTTTCTCGTTTTACAGTAAATATACTAGACTTATTTCGATTATTTTGTACTTTAATGTTACAAATTGGAGTCCGTGTTGTAACTTTTCACACACTGTTAATAAAAAAAAAAATCAGTCATTTATGTCTCAGTTTAATTTTTGACGCCTTAGTGACTGCCAGAAAATTTGTTTGGAATCAGTTTTCCTCAGTAGGATTTTTTTTTTTAGAATTACCACCCGGATTTCTAATGTTCCAGACGGCAAAAGAGATAGAGTACCCACACGTCCACCGTTCAGCGATTTTATACTGAAGTCCAATTCGAATTCGAAAATTACAGCTGCATGCGATGATTTTATTAGTAAGACATATTTATACAAAACTTGTAAAATACACGTGTAAAGTTTATTTTACTTGTTAAGATTCTATGACTTTAAACGAGTAGAACTCCCGGCTCTTCTTAGTTTCCTGGTAGTTCCAGTAGAAGTATTCCATCCATCCAAGTGTCTGGTAGTGTTCATACTGTTTGGGACTGTGTTATTTTCTTATAATGTTGATGATTATTGATATGCAGGCGTACTGACCTTTAGTTAGGTATTAATACTATTGGCTTTGTATGCCGGATCCATTCATTATATAACCCAAACAGAACCTTATTCTAATGCTTTTGCCCTGGACTTTATCGAGATCTAGCATACAAGAATGCCTTTCCCAGTTTCTTTGTGCTATCTGAAGTGAAACAACTTAGTTTCGTCAGTCAAACAGATCAAACGCGGAGTTTAGTCTCACCAGGGGGGAGGGGGGGGGGGGGGGGGGGGGAAGTGGGGGGGGGGGGGGGGGGGGGGTACTCAACAAAGTTTTATAAAGGGGAGGCTCCGCCCCGAGGTCCAAGCCCTTACCCTTATATACCATTTTTGACAGAAAAGGTAACCCTTTCATATACTTTTTACTAAACTTTTCACTTGAGTAACCCCAGGAGCCCATTACCAGGAGCGTCCATCTTCCCCACTGTGTCTGTACCCCAGCACAGAGGTAGATGAGGCTATTTTTAGCATTGCGTTTCGCGCGAAAAAGAATAAAGGTAGGCTATTCTTAGCCAATCAGATAGCTAACGTCACTTCTCATTATTATTCACTATCATTCTTCTCACTTTCAACGCGGGAATTCGAATTGCTGGTTTTCACTCAATCCCCAGAGATTCAAATGTTGGTGCCCCAACAAAAGAAGCTAACGAGGAATCTATTGTTTAAGGGCACCAACATGGCGGCAACCTCTTTTCGCGGGAATTTCGAATCTAAAAATAGCCTCATCTCAGTCCTGTGCTGGAGACCCAACCCATAACAGAGGAACGCTCCTGGTAATGGGCTCCTGGTAATGGGCTCCTGGTAACCCCTTAAAATACTTGAATGAATCAGCCGTTACGTGCGTCTGTTCGAGATATTTTGAAAGGCCTTTTAAATACCTAAATGACAGTTTTCCCTATACCCTTTTCTATACTTCAACTCGTGAAATCCCTACCCTTTTATATACCTCCAGCCTGAAAAGCTACCCCTTTCGGGCGGAGCCTCCCCGTATTTTTTTAGTAGTAATATTTTAGTATACCAATAATATTATATACTTTCATAATGTTAGTAGTAGTTTATATCACTATAATTAACATAATTATTATATATCTGTCTGTTTAACTTTTACTCCAAATGTTATTACCTGATGAGCCACACCGTGTCTAAATAAAGATTGATTGAATGATTGATTGATTGATTGATAGTCCATTATAGGGAAACCCCCCCCCCCCCCCATCCCCACGATTCTCATACATAAAAAACGTTCAGAACTTTCAAAGGTATACTGTACTCGTTTGATTAACGCCTGACTTGCTTAATTCCTTATAAATATCTTTGAAACTCGATACCCCTGTGTCTCTGGGTCTATCTCCGCGCGGCCATGTAATCCTCTAACTTGACCTGCTTCAGTTACAAAACTTCGCTATAACATTACATCCGCCGTTTTTTCTCATCCCAGAATGCAAGCCAGACTGGCATAAGTTCAGTGGCTATTGCTATAAGATGGATAGCGAGAAAACAAGCTGGGTTGACGCTGGAAATAAGTGCTTAGAACAAAACAGTGACCTCGTCTCCATCCACAGCCATGAGGAAGATAAGTTTATCTTCGAGAACTTTATAAAGAGCTCTAATGTGTGGATCGGGTTGAATGACAATCTTGAAGAAGGCAACTTTTCCTGGACGGATGGCACACGACTCGATTACACAAAATGGACTAACGGTCAGCCGAGCCCGTCTAACGGCCCCGATGAGAATTGTGTTTGTATTAACAAACAAGGCATATGGTATGACTTCTCATGCTCAGAGAGAAACATTTGTGCTTATGTGTGCAAGTATGGATTGTAGTTTTGATAATTGATGGCAATGGCAACATACATAAGTGTGTACTACATTCACTCCATATCCTCACCCATCATATCTGGCCTGTTTGTTCCGATCCATATATTTTCACTTATATATATTTTCCAAATCACCAAAACGTCACTTTGCCAGTTTGGTGTGATCATCATATCAGTCAAATATGCTCTTGATCGAATGAATGCTTCGAGTCAGAACACTAACGTGTGCACTACTGTCCCTAAGCTATACACTACTCGGTGTTCCTAACCTATACACTACTCAGTGTTCCTAACCTATCCCCTTGACCTATGCACTACTGTCCCTAACGTGTGCACTACTGTCCCTAACGTGTACACTACTGTCCCTAACGTGTGCACTACTGCATGTTCCTAACGTGTGCACTACTGTACCTAACCTATACACTACTGTGTTCCTAACCTATCCACTACTGTCCATAACGTGTGCACTACTGTCCCTAACGTGTGCACTACTGTTCCTAACCTATACACTACTCAGTGTTCCTAACCTATGCACTACTGTCCTGAACGTGTGCACTACTGTCCCTAACGTGTGCACTACTGTCCCTAACGTGTGCACTACTGCATGTTCCTAACGTGTGCACTACTGTTCCTAACCTATACACTACTCAGTGTTCCTAACCTATGCACTACTGTCCCTAACGTGTGCACTACTGTCCCTAACGTGTACACTACTGTCCCTAACGTGTGCACTACTGCATGTTCCTAACGTGTGCACTACTGTTCCTAACCTATACACTACTGTGTTCCTAACCTATACACTACTGTCCATAACATGTGCACTACTGTCCCTAACGTGTGCACTACTGTCCCTAACCTATACACTACTGTCCCTAACCTATACACTACTGTGTTCCTAACCTATACACTACTGTCTTCCTAACCTATACACTACTGTTCCTAACCTATATACTACTGCTCCTAACGTGTGCACTACTGTTCCTAACCTATACACTACTGTCCTTAACCTATACACTACTGTGTTCCTAACCTATACACTACTGTCTTCCTAACCTATACACTAGCTACTGTCCCTAACGTGTACACTACTGTTCCTAACTGTCCCTTACCTATACACTACTCGGTGTTCCTAACCTATACACTACTGTCCTTATCCTATACACTACTCAGTGCATGTTCCTAACCTATACACTACTGCCTTAGTCCAATTCGTATAGTTCTTGACCGTCATTTTGAAAGGTAGCCAAGCCTTTGGTGATGTTGAGGCTGGAGTTGAGACAGCTTAGCTAGAGGATTGTATCTAGTTAGCATGGTAATCAAAATCTATCCATATTCATAGAAAGAGGGTTTGTATCAGTGCAGGGTCAACTCCATGCTCTATATATGCCCGAGGCCGAGACTTGGTTACCTTTCGAGAACTGCGTATTGGACCAGCATATGTGCTGTCGATAGCCCAAGTCTTTGTTATGTTAATTGTTTTGGGAACTAAATATTTAAAGAATCGGCCGGGCCGACCTTAGCTTATGAGCGTGCCAATCCATGATCCATTACTGATAAAGGAAATCTTGAATTATGTTGCTGGTCTTCCTCTCAAGCATGTTAAGGCCTGGTTCAGGGGTCCAATTTCGGGTAAAAACTGTTTTCCTTATTTCAGCACAGCCGAGTATGGTAAGTACGCCAAGTTTCTCACGATAATAGGTATCGCCATTCTTGATAACCTTAAGTGGTTTGTGTGTAGTAAAACGTGTCACGTGGTCTGTCATGTGACTTAGAACACGAAATCAGTAAATCAAAAACGCGGCTCCGAGTTTAAAACAGCTACGATGATGAGTGGATATGTTTAGTTAAGGTTGAAGCCTTTTACCTAAATCAACTTAGAAAAGATGACTACAATGTTTCACTAACGAGTAATTAAGGCGAACATATGCAAAATAGGTCACGTGACTTTTGGTACCCTTAATATCTCCTTATCTTTACATGATAGTCATGTTTTCTAAGCGTGATCTGAAACACTGCGGGAGGAGTAATGTTTTAGCAGGGTTACTTTATATTCATATGTTATCGTCGCAGCCGCATTTCACTTAAACGATTTTATATAATTATGACGTCATCGATCACGTGATACGACAACCATCCACTTAGCAAATTTAAGGAAGTTGATATTAGTATTACGGTCTAATTAGTTTTTGTTTAAACTGTTATTTCTGTCAGAAAACATTTTTTAACGTACATCTATTTTCCGTTAAATGAACCAGGCCTTAACATGCTTGAGCTCGATGTATATTAATTCAATTTATTATTATATATAGTTTATTCCATATCTCTGTAAGTTAGTGTAGTGCCGTGTATTGTAAAATTAATATACATGGGAAATTGAATAAATAACAATAATAAATAAATAAATAAAAATACATGATACGACCCTCAGAACGAACTACAACTAATATTCACAAAATCGTTTCTTCAAAGAATCTTTAAAATCAGTTCCGTTAATATTCTTACATATATGTACAATTAACGTAAGACGTGTGAACGAAATATTTTAAAATAACCAATAGAATTAAACTTATGGCCCATTGACATATTTAAATCTAGTTGCTAGGGAAAGTTTGAAGCCTCGTAAAACCCGGAAAATTAAAGAGTGGGCAATGATTATTGCCAAGGTGACTCCTAGGGTAAAGTCTTGTAGTCTGATTTAATGACGTCATGATGACGTCATCAAAATCAGAAAATTTCTAAACTCTCCAAGGATTTTTAATCTACTAGTAATTTATGAATATTTTCCTAACCTACGAATTAATGCGCATAAAACCAAACATGCGTTTGCCTTTACGAAAAAAATATAAAGATTTTACAACACTTTGGCATTTATCGTCGGTTTCCAAAATCCATGCTATATTTTGTGGAGAACGTGGTCAACATTGGTATTTAGTGAAAGCGCGCTAAATGTTTAGGTTTTTAGAAACCGGAAGTGAAGAAATTAACGCATGTGCAAAAGTGCCTGTTTTGTGGCGTGAAATAGTCGCAGAACTGTTGTGGCAGCCGAAAGTCTACAATATTTGGTCGAACAGGATGTGCATTTTCTCTTATTTCCTCCAACAATGGCCAGTTTTGGGACTTGGCTGAATACTCCAGTCTGCAATGAGCTAGCTCGATTGTCTGGAATGAGCTTCGGACTGTGTGGAGTATGTGGAGCACTTGCCAGGAACGGCCAGCTAAAATTAGACCGAGATTCGACAACTTTCACTCGTTATGAAGATTGAAGTTGAATCTCGTGGCGTTCACAACATTTGTTTTCCAACATCAAAAGTACTTTTAGTTAAGGATGAAAACTGACCTGTATTTTAATTAGTTGCACTGAGGTTCAATCACAACTTTACTAGGAACCCGAAAGCATTATCTGGAGATAAAAGTGTGCATGTTTGTGGAAGATTTGAGTTGAAAACCAGCCGGTCGAAAATCACTTGACTTCATGAGTGGCCGTACTTTTCTTCGTGTTTTTAGAAGCCATGCATGCATGTTCTTGCTGGAAGCAGCCATTTCAGCTTCTGTATCTTTGACAACTTTAGATACTATTTACTACATGTTCTTTCAATCTATCAACATTGGAAAGAGCTCGGCTACATCGGAGAGTCTAATACAGGTTTGCTTTTCCTGACTGATTTCATCACTGTGTTGGCGGCGCCGTACGCTTGCTGTTACTTTTTTACTCGGTACAAATTATTAATTATTTCCCTTCAAGTACAGTTAGGCACCTTTCGAGTCCTTAACGATTCCTTCAAAATTATCGGATTGAGATTCTTGTCAAGTATTATTTTCTTTCACACGCTAAACCAAGCTTTTCATTTTCCCCGCTACACTACAGCTTGTTCCGACTTTTGAACACTTTACTTCATTCATTCATGAAAACCTTTCAGGTAAACGACGAATAAAACTTAGTATACAAACATGTGTAAGTATTAAAACGATAGGCAACTAGTTCCTGTAAAAACTAGTGTTGTTCTGCGTCGGCGGGGAAGATAAACACTGGTATGTAATCAACTAAAGTCGATTGAGGTATGCTAACCGCCGTGGAAAGCGAGTAGCAGCTGACGTTTCGAGCGCTAGCCCTTCGTCAGAGCTTTCCACGGCGGTTAGCATACCTCAATCGACTTTAGTTGATTATATACCAGTAAGTATTAAAACTATCGGGTGGCCGGTGAACACGCATAAAACTAGCCTGAGAAAACAGCCGTCTCATATCGCCCGAGTTTCCCTGCTAGCAGAGGTCTCTCTCTGTCTTGGTAAAATGGAAGGCGACGGAGAGACCTCTGCCAACATCCGACGCTTGCCGTCCACATTCATGGACGAGTCAAACCAGTTTCAAAAACACGTTTTACCGGAAATAGCTGTACGCATCAGTTGTTTGTACAGTTGTTTCGTGCGCTCATAAGTACACGTGAGATCACGTCACTTGTTGCCAAGGAAACTACACGCATGCACGACAGAGAAAGCGTCGGATGTCGGCAGAGATCTCTCCATCGCCTTCCATTTTACCAAGACAGGGAGAGACCTCTGCTAGCAGGGAACGCCCGAGTCGGCTGTTAACCTCAGCCTAACAAACACCGGAAGTCAAGATCGCATCTGCTGCTGCGAGCATTGCAACGGTGTTGCATAGCAACGAACTATGTCAATGGGCCCTTAATGTTTTACGATCTGTGACCCGATTGCGCGTTGCAGCTTACCTTGCAACTTCATAGTTACCCATTGTAGCGCCATCTTGATAATTCCTAACGATAAACATAGAAATAATACGATCATTAAATAAATAAATAAATAATTAAATAATTAAATAATTAAATAATTAATTAAATAATTAATGTTCGGTATCTAGCGCATAGTTAATGGCATAAAAAACAGCCTATCTTATGTAATTTCACCCAACTAGATGAAATTTTTGCGTTAACGCTCGCGCAAATGAAGTTCAGGGGGGGTTAAGGCGTTTTTCTCGCTTTTTGCTTGGCCGAGCGGGGCCTGGGCAACTGGTTAACGTCAATTCTGTATTTCGGTGTTGAACGTGAAAACTTAGAAACCGATCAGTTTTGTTATGAATGACATTCCGGAGACATTTTGCTGACACAAATGGGTATACCATTCCCAGGGGGAGTGGGGTAGGGAATAATTGTAATTTATAGCTTGGAGGTGTTAATGTTAGGTACGTTGCGCTATGTTAATGCGAATTAAAACAAGCCTATCATATGTAATTTCATTCAACTAGATTAAAATTTTGAGTTAATATTCGCGCAAATGAAGTCCAGGGGGGGTTAAGCCATTTTAAAATTTTATTTTGGCTGTCATTTCCCCCCCTGAACATCAATGTTAACCAAATTAAGAAGACCCCCTGCAGTTTTCTATGGGTAACACTTTGGTGAAATCCCTATGTCTTTACCATGTTCCTTTCTACCTCTAAAAATCCATCGCCCTTTTGGTTTTGACCGCAAAGCATCCTGGGACAAGATTCATTTTCTATTTCGCAGTCCAGAACTGGATTCAATAACGTTACAGCATTAAAATCATAGTTTTGGTACTAAACACGATGAACACAACATATTGGTTCCAAATTTGGGATAAGAAATGTGAACCTTGCGAAACTGAGGGGGGAGGGGTGGAAAATAGTATGCCTTTCCTGTTAATAATGGTACCCTCCCCATTTAGAAGTGGGTTGAATGAAGTTGAAGCTTAAAAATCATAGTTTTGGTACTAAACACGACGAACACAACATATTGTTTGCAAATTTTGAGTAAGATCTGCAAACCTTTCAAAACTGAGGGGGGGGGGGGGGGGGAAGAGGGGTGGAAACCATTGTCTGATTATCGTTAGCGGTATCCACTAGTGTAATATAATAGATATAATAAAATGAATAATAACAGCGGACAAAGAAACGCAATTGATGTTATCGAAAGTAGTTTTTGTCGTAGAGCACGATATTTGACATCATTTTGTGGGGGAGGGGGAGATATTTTCTAGCCCCATTTTCGTTAAATCAGGTTAAACTCTCAGTATCATTAGATTATCGTTAGCGGTACCCACTTGTGTAATATAATACATATAATAAAATGAATAATAACAGTGGATAAAGAACCACAATTGATGTTAACTAAAGTAGTTTGTGATGTAGAGCTCGAATTTTGACATAGAGCAGAGATGGGACCTCATTTTGCTTATGTACACTTTGCTATTAATTTTCGTTTTATCCTATGTTATAACTAGATTGACCAGACCAGAACGCATTTGAACTTGTGTTGGTTTCTTAAAAATCAAGTGACCACTGTATTTTCCGTCTTTGATTATCGTTAGCGGTTTGCACTTGTGTAATATAATAGATATAATAAAATTAATAATAACAACGGTAAAGGAAACGCAATTGATGTTTTCTGAAGTAGGTTTTGCCATAGAGTACGAATTTGGTGTAACATAATAGATATAATAAAATGAATAACAATAAGAGATAAAGAAACACAAGTTATGTTATCTGAAGTAGATTTTGCAGTAGAGCTCGAATTTTAACATTTTGTTGAAAAGTCGAATCCAGGGCCATGCGGCGACATATTTTCTTGCCACATTTCCATTAAATGATCTTAAATTTTCAGCATATCAGACGGCATTATTTTTTATATCCACTCCCATTTCAGCTATATGCACGCAGTTGAGCTGAATTATGTTAAATTTGGATATCCACTTGAGATCGTATCGGACCGATAGCAAACAGATGACTACGCATGCAATTTTTTCGATATCCACTCGAGATCATATCGGATTGATAGCAAATAAAGTACTACGCACTCAATTTCTTTGATATCCACTTGAAAGCATATGGGGTTGATAGGAAACAAATTCATACACACTAAATTTCTTCGATATCTACTTAAGAGCATATCGGGTTGATTAGCAAATAATTTGGATGTCCATCTATTACTTATTAACTTAAAACTCTGATATTTATTCTTCATTTCTTTGAGATCACTATTAATTTGATAGTCAATCTCCACTTGAGATCCATCTATTAAATGCTTCCCACATGCAAGATTGAAGCCTCCCATTTGAGCTACAAAAGCGCAGTTGAATGTGATAACATATGAGAACCTCGTACGGGTGAACCGGTATGGATGCGACTCTGCAGAGACTCTGCTCGGAGAGGGGGGAGCAGAGTGTATTGTTCTTCTATTTTTCATTTTTTTAGACCGTCATCTCATTGTCCTACGGGTGTATTTAGTTCGGTTAAAGTATGTAATCTTTTCCTATATTTCATTTATTTAGACCATGATTTCACGGTTCTAAAGAGTGTTTAGTGCAGTAGAACATGTACTGTTTTCCCGTATTTCATTTCTTTAAATCATGTTTTCACAGTATAAGGTGTATTTAGTGCGGTAGAGCCTGTACTTTGCCTTCCAAACAAAGTTCCGCATTTTAATTCTCGATAAAACAAGATAAAAATAGGAAGAGTACATTTTGGGCTTAAATATATTCTAGATCTAGGAAAGTAGTCGTCTTCTTAAGATAACGTTCCGTAAATTTGGTATTCTCTAGCAAGGACGTTTTGAAGCACCCAACCACAGGTTCACTTTTGAAATCGCTTTCAAAGCTAAACATGTGTTCTAATTCGATAATCAGTTCACTTTAGTGATTCTAGTATTCCAACTCATCGAGAAATGTTAACTAAATGAGGCCTCGACCTTTCCACATCCTGGCAAAAATCATATACTTAGAAATTTCAATACAGTTTTTAAATTGATCAAAGAGAGTGCGATCCTAGCGAACATTTTAGTGATATAGGGTAGGGTAACGCAGACGGAATATACGACGTCATGGAAAATATAAGATAACAATATCGGCCGTCTAGAACACTTGTCTTATAGGAAAAACAACCAGTTCTTCGAATCCTATTTAACGATATACATGTATTTACTTCTGAATTATTTGATGCAATAATTATTTTGAGTCAATTCACCTTTAGCTTGTCCTTTTCTTCGTTACTCTTGAGAAGCTTAATTCTTGAAGTGAAATAGAAAGGCTTGAACTGTCCCTATTTATGCCCTTGATTTATTAATGACATTCCCTTGCCATGGTTAGCCAATGCGTTGTCTGGAATGTCATTCAAGTGACTTGAACAAGCGAGGCCAGAGACACGAAAGCTTTTTCTAACACTTGCATATATCATTTCCTCTCACGATGAACTTGAAACAAGCAGAGTATCTTTAATCTGTATAAATATCGACCAGCTTTGAGGCAGACTACGAGACTAGACTGTAAATCTCGAAAAGATGTATCTCCTTCTGGCCAGCTGAAATTAAGTAAATTCGCAAAACGTTAACAACGAAGAAAGGCTGATGATACGGTAATGGGTCATTTATATGAAATTACCATTACCATATAATCAGCCTTTCTTCGTTGTTATCGTTTACACATTTTCGCTGATTAGATCCCTCCAAGGTGATCCGGTATTATACTTCGTTCGTTGGTCCCTGCAGTTTTACAATATTTCGTAAAACATTGGTTGCTTGGATATAGATCATGTTACCCTCTGGGAATCACAATATAATTTAGCCTTAAGAAGTATTTAGCTTCTGCAAGCACGCAAACTTATTATCAACACTGGCTTAGTAACAAGCATATATTTTTCTTTTTTATGTCTTATCATACTTCAAATAAATTTATGAAAAATATTAAAAGCAGCCCTGATCTCGCCCATAGGTTATCATTTTTAACATTTGTCCACTTTTATATTACCCGACGTAGCTAATTGATAAAATTGATAATTGTTTCAATTGATAATAATTGATATCAATTAGTTAATTGATTATCAATTGATATCAGCAATTGATGACAACTGATAGCCAAAAAGTGAGTGACAAAAACTGATAATAATTGATAAGCAATTGATAATAATTGATAAGCAATTGATAATAATCAGAATCAGAATCCTGTTAAGTCCACAACGCCGGGGCTACAAGCTATAAACTCTGTAGATGTCCAAGTTGACCTCTACTGTTTGATACTCGAAAAGCTTTACCTTTGGGACCATGCTTCTTGAAAGCTACAAATTCCTCTCCTACGTTTACGTGAAATTGACATTCGTGGTATCCTTTGACAACACATTGAACGTTAAGGCCTATTATTGTTTCGTGTGGACAATCTCGGTTTGAGTCTGTGTTAGTTTATAATCCCTTTACTGACATTGTCGTGGCTTGGACCAAATATTAAACTACCCTGACTACTACCGGGCTACTAGCACACATACGGCCTATTTCCCGCCAGATGATGAGATAGCGTACACGTGTTTGACATTAACTGACTATTAACATATACGGCGTATATGCGCATGGCACGTGTTGCATGAACAAATGTAAATACTATTTTACACCAGTTGCCGCGAAAGGGGGAAGTGTGCTGCTTGTGATGAGTATGGCGCTGAAGGCAATATTCTGTGTGAATATTGTGGCTACAAAATAGTTCAGTGTTTGTTTTTCGTAAGATGGAGTCACGGTTTAAAATATACTGATCTAAGAATTATCGGTTTTACATTTTGTGGTAATAACATCTCATCTCACATTTCAGAATAATTGATACAAATTGATATCAATTGATACGTTAATTGCCAAAATCTGAGTGAAAATCTATTGTTATCAATTGCTGATATCAATTGATATTTAATTAACTAATTGTTATCAATTGTATCAATTGGTTTTTGATATACAATTTTTATCAATTAGC
Source organism: Actinernus sp. WN-2022 (assembly GCA_030867875.1). Taxonomy (NCBI): domain Eukaryota; kingdom Metazoa; phylum Cnidaria; class Anthozoa; order Actiniaria; family Actinernidae; genus Actinernus; species Actinernus sp. WN-2022. The sequence goes on from JAOWCC010000577.1 coordinate 22,526,371, forward strand.
TACGTCGGGATATTAACATGAACGCGAGAAAAGCAGAGTATATCATTAAATTGAAAAATTAAACGACAGTGGTCGCTGTGAACCGTTCTCCCCGTTCTTGGGGGACTTCTCAGTATCACTTTTTGTGATTTTGAGGGATCTTTCGTCCCTAGCGTAGACTCTCTTTGAGGAGTCGAGCTTTCTAGCACGTGCTTTGGCAGTCGTTGACGTGGCTTTGTCTAACTCGGCATTCCAGTCGTCTAGCACGGTATTTGGTTCCATCTTATCACGAGAGGGGCTCGCTGCCTGAACTTGGAGGGTCTGAATTGGGGGTCTACATGTCAGTTGACAGTTAAAATTTTGCCCATTTGTCAGTTGTCAGTTAGCCCCAGTTAATCATTACTAGAGAAAATTTACAATGTCTGACCTACAAAAACCAAATTTGTCAGTTTTCAGTTATTTTTCGGTTGTCAGTAAAACAAATCGTCATTTGTCAGTTATTTTTTAAGGCCGTTTGTCAGTAGCCAGTTAACCCCATTCAGACCCTCAACTTGGTCAGTCATTGGCGAGGATTTTGTGTTTGCAAAGCTTGAATTCGCTGTATTTTCTGTGATTTTGCGTGCACAAACGCAAATCTCTCTTTCCTGATCGGCTATCAAACGTTGCACTGATTGGCGCATGCGCTTGCTATCTCATGTGGTCAACCACCACGGTAACGAGGTAGAATCAAAATTCAAGTGGCTACTGTATTTTGCGTGTTTGATTATCGTTAGCGGTATCCACTTGTAATAATAATAATAATAATAATAATAATAATAATAATGGTTTATTAACAGTACTTCCACTGGGTGGCTCTTCGCCTGTTAATCTAAATAATGTAAAATATAAAATGTTGATAAAATATGACTAAGATATAACTGAGATGTAATGATAACCGTACTAAGGATTAAAATATGGCTGTACGTAACTATTGTAAAATTAATCAATGGAGTCTGTCGGCAGCGCAGTTCTTTAGATATCCTTTCGATAACCGACAAAATTCAGCAAAGGTTGCAGAGTTCCTAATATTTACAGGTAGATTATTGAAGACGGATGAACTGGTGTCCTGGAATGTGCTATTTTCAGGTGGGACCTTTAACTGTTTACTGCTGGCTGACCGTAGTGTTCTATTGGGTATGTACAATTCTAATGGAAGATAAAGTGGCCAGTCACCATAATGAAGGGCCTTTAGTTATATACAAGCTTTAACAAATGGAATTTTCTGCGTTCTACGACGGGTAGCCAATAAAGTTTTAAGATATCGGTTCTACTAGCATAACGATTGAGAACAAAACCAGCAGCAGCAAGTTGGACACGTACGCTGTAAGCGTTTGACAAGATAGCCAGGAATTGGGTGTAGCACAACATCATTAAAGTCAAGCTTTGGGAAAATGAGACTTTCAACTAAATGCTTCCTAAGCATGAAAGGTGCTAAATGTTTCACTTTTCTAATAATGGATAAAACAGAATAACAAGATGATATAGTAGAGTTTACGTCATCGGTCCACTTTAAGTGCTGTTGAATTTGTGTCCCGAGAAGGCGAGCAGAAGTCACTCTTTCAAGCTGGGCCTTTAACAGGAATGCAATCACGTAGTTGTACTCTACGGCAAAAAAAACACTGACTTTATTTGTTTAAATGCACTTGTACGAGATCAGTAGCGTTATTAGCACAACCTATTTGTAAATGCTATTTTTCATCTCCAGTCGATGGTCGATCTTTCTAAAATAGCGTTTTAAAGTTTGTTTGCATGCCGTCCAGTAAAGCCTTTACCACGGGAACACGGGAACATCAAGTATTATGGTATCATGGTCATTACAATTTCTGGCATTTGGTTACAATGGTATCTGATTTTAAGGGCGCTTCTTAATTTTCGAAAATTTGAGTGAATGGGTTGGCTAGAGCGAATTTATTTTTGCAATATTTCTATAGTGTTTATATGTATGTTATGGACTTCTGATCTAGGACTAGATATATTTCTTCCCGGAATGGTAACCAAAAGTTTAGAAATTTTAAGGACCATCATACCATCCTATTTGCCAAACTCGGTTTACTGCTTGAGTAGCAAGCGAGAGGAATAATTTAAATGATTCGGTCCTTTTATACCTATCATATAATGAGTATTAAAAAGAATCAATGCATGCGAACTATCACGTAAGTGATAAACAAATAGCTACGTGCCTTAAAGCTGTCCAACTACGCGACTTGCTACGTTGGAAAGCATCTAAATCCTGCCACTGAAGTATTTCGTTCACGAGTAAAATGAATTGTACACAAAGTGTACTATTTAGTACCGGTTCTATTCAAGCAGTATTACTTAATGATCAATCGAGGCTTCTTTGATGATTCCTCCTTAAGAATATCTGGAATATCTCCCCGCCTAACATACTGCTGTATCCACTTGGTTCAATTTCTCATGCGTTCCATCACTGTTTCCTGGCCTACTTTCCGCATTGACAGGCTCCAGGGTGGTCTCTCGTACATTTTTATCTGCGGTATTAGTATCCATAGCAACGCTAGGGGGAGGCACGCTGCTCTTGGTCTCACTGGTTACGCTGAGACGATGGCGAATGCGCACTTTGTTTTTAATTTTTTCTCTTGATGCCTACAATGGAGGAGAACAATAATAGTCTATAAACATGGGATGGATAGACAGACATACTGGATACAACCTTCGTTGTACGAACGAAGGTTGTATCTGGAAGTCTTTGCCACGGATAAAAGATTAATTAAACATGTAATACAGTACATGCCCTGGTCCTCTCGCCTTATAAACAATAACACCTTAGAGAGGTGCTAGAGGTTCATTTCTAAGGATCTTTCCTGGAACGAACATGTCTCCCAAATTGTAAAGAAGGCTAATAAGCAACGTATGCCTTGCGCACGTTAGCAAAGTGCGGCTTTGAAGTACGGCAGTTAGTGTGCGTTTATTGTATTATCATTAGACCTGTTTTAGAATACGCATCCCCTATCTGGGCTGCGTTAACTGTTTATATCAGCGACATAATGGAATCATGCAGTTCAGAAGCGCGCGTTGCGTATTATCCTCCCTTGTCAGTCTTACGCTGATGCTTTGTCTGCATCGTCTCTTTCCACGCTTTATAAAAGGGCAGAAGATGCTTACGTGAAGTTCATTACCCGCGCTTGTACCTCATCTCCGTTAATTCAGTCTCTTGTACCGCGTCATACTATTCAGCATCATTATAATTTGCGTGCTGGCCGTACTGCTGTGGCACCTATTGTATCAAAACTAAGCGCTTTGAATCCGTTGCGTGGCCGACCACAATCCCTTGCGTGACCAACCACAATGCGCTCCTCCCCTCCCCACTGGAGGATTTTTTTTGGAGCCACTGATACGATACTGAAGGGTAAGATCCGCGCGTCATTGATAGACTATAATTACGCTGTAGGTTAATTATATGCTTGGTTGTTTGTATTCTCCGACATTTAAGCGTCCTTCCTAAGTCAAGGAATACGGGTACCATGCATAATAGTCTCCATTGGGGAGGGGAGGAGCAATCCTTTGATGTGTTTATGTTCTTCGCATTCCTTGCAGCTTGGCAGATGGCATGGAGAAGAGCGATTTACGCATATTCGCGAGGACTTTGTCGTACGCTGTACTTCAGGCTAATTCTGATGGTCTTCGTTTGTATTTTTACTACAGTTCCTTCAGTGCTTCTTATTAGTCTTGTGTTTTGACGTGAAGTTTAATAAAACAGCGAGTTTAACCTACAAAACGTTTTTTAACTTGATGATCATGCATGCTAAGTTGACGACTCATGCACGAGTCACTGGAGTCGTGTAGGCGATCGGACTCATTAGATTCCGTGTCGAGGATTCGTATTAAGTTTTCAGAAAGTTTAAACAAAAGCTCTCGTCACAGTCAGGAGGCCAATAAAGGGCGGTTACAATGAATGGCTTACTGTTTCATTTCAATATGTCAACACTTAGTACTTCATAATCTTCCCCGTTTAGCATATTGGGCCTGAATTTGAATTAGATAAGACACCTTCTTAACTGAATAATATTAATATCGAGTTGTATTGGGGTACTCCCATAAATTTAGGGTAGGGTGTGCCGCGGAGATATCGAAACCCTGACCCTATTTAAGGGTGAAAAATCGTAAAATGGACACCCTTTCAAAGGATTGAAACTAAAATATGAGACCCTATTTAAGGATCCGACACCTCGAAAACCATACCCTATCCCGCGGCACATACCTATATGACTTATATATGGGAGTATCTCGATTCCATTTTTAGAGGACTGTATTCACAGGAGGGAGGTGTTGTCGCTATTTTCAGCATAGAAGCAGTGGCTGTAGCCGGGCCGTAACAATCATCGTCCGATTCTAATGGTTCATATTCTTCATCGTATCCTCCATTATTGTCCCTGTAGAATCACTTCCATTATCAGACAAGTCTAAGAGTTTCGGTCGAAGTTCTCTCGCCGCTTTCGATATATTCGAATAACGTTTTGTTCAGGTTTTCACCACCAGAACCTTGTATTATGGTCTTCCTGGTTGTATTATTCGCTTTAAACGAAAACATCTTGTGGTGTATGTCTTTTAGACGTAAGGCTTAAAAGGTTTCTTGAGCGACTCAAGTACACGTGTTTTCTCCCTGACAGACAGGCAGACAGACAGACAGACCGAGTCCAATATATATATTAAATAGATAGAGTAGATGGATTAGGTGGATTAGATGGAGTAGATGGATTAAACAGATAGATTAGATAGATAGTCAAAATAAATAGATAGATGCACTGTATAAGTAGCTGTAGCCAACAGATCAACGTACTCTTCTTGTCATCTCAACACTGCTGCGTACTTGTCCCATTTCCATTTGATCGCACTGACTCGTCACATCGAGATTTTTCTGCGATAATTAAAATAGTGGTATTACCTAAAGTTTTGTTTACCAAACATAACGCATACGCAAAATACGGTTAAAGATACCAAACCGGCAGGAGAATTGGGAACGCTGGGCACAAAATACTCTAAAAACGACGGAATTCATGTAACTTCTTCAGTTTTTATTCAATCAGCGTCAATCTTTGCGACAAAAAAAGCTCTCCTTATTCCAACAAACTTGTTTTGTTTTTTTTCAATTTTAATGGATTTCACATTGTGAGATATTTGATTATTGCCGTCTGAAAGAACATGTCGAGAGAACTTCAAAACTGAAGAGATGATTCAAAATATCATCCAACCTCTACTATTTGTAGCACATTTTCTCCGAATGAAATCGATGTGTTGCGCTAGGTCAGCCGGTGACAGCTGGCGCGGCGCGCTCAACTTACAGGGTCCAGTGTGCATTGCACGCATCATTATTGTTATTGTCCGGAAAAGTCGCCGACATATATTAAGCAACAATAAATAAAGCCTAATAAGTGTCATTCCTTCTGTGTGTTTTTGCTTTCGAGATTTTAGCGAGATCTGAATTTCGGGTCAACTCCATCGTATCCTCCATGGCTTGTATCTATAGTTAGCATGATAATCATAATATATCCATATTCATAGAAGAGGGTTTGTATCAGTGCAGCTGGATCAACTCCATCGTATCCTCCATGGCTTGTATCTATAGTTAGCATGATAATCATAATCTATCCATATTCATAGAAGAGGGTTTGTATCAGTGCAGCTGGGTCAACTCCAGCCTCCATGCGAGGCTGAGGCTTATTACCTACGAATTGGACTATTGGAGCTCCGCGTATAGGCTTGCCTATATTAAAATTAAGCCTGATTGACAGTCAATATTCACAGACACCAGATGTTCAACGCTCTACTCACCCTTTCATTCAGTCCCGTTTGGGATTGCAGCTTCAGGTCACAGTTTCTTGACAATTCAATATTGTCATTATTATCATTATTACGACTAGGTTTATCAGAGTAGCATGGTGTAACCTCAGCCATACGAACACTGGGTGAAGATGATTCGCCACTGTTCTCGATGACTCCCAGTTTCCTGAGAGAGAACATTAGAGGGAAATTAGGGACTGAGTTCAAGTCGACATAGATCTAAAGTGTGACGTAATGATTTAACGAATTTAACAATATAGTTATAGAAACCACCCAGTCCGATAGAGGATACTTCTGTTAGGGTATGTGTAAAATTTCAAGTCTCTACAACCATTACAAGACCGGCTTACAAGAAGAGATAATGGTTTTAATTCAAAATGTTGCCATCAAAGTCTGTAAATCACCGGTTCTTCCAAAGCGTTTGGAACCAGTGACAAATAAGAGACTTAATGTATTGTGGAGTTGGATTACAATAGAAGTCCAGTGATTCGCCCAGTTTATGTTTACTTACCTCGTGTATAGATATTTGGGCGTTGGAGAAGGTGGGCTCCCTGTGGCTGGATTTGCCTCGTTTTCAGAACTCCTCAGTGTAGTTTGTCTCGACTAGAAAAATTAAATAGAAATCTAGTTAGCTTGTTGATGAAAGCAGTTACACCAGAACCACAACAAAGCTAATCCTCTCCCCAATGTACTCACAAATAAGTTCCTATGGACTCTTCTCCGTGTCTTCATCGCTGTCAGTTTGTTATGCACCAGAAAACAAACCAAGCAAATGATGACAGCGCTCGGCACGGCACCGGCGATGATGACGAGGATCACATGTTCAATCTCTTTGGGTCTCGTAGTCGTTGGAACTTCAGTGAAGGCGGCTTCAGTCGACTTGTTTGTAAACGGGATCCCTGTGGTACTGGTCACGTCACTAATGGTTGTAGATTTGATCAAGTGCGTCACTCCGAAGGCTTTAAAAATGTAAAATAGTAATGTTATGCAACAATGTATTAGACAAACAATGCTTCCTAATGATGTATGAAAGAGAGATTATTATTGCGTACAATGAGGAAACCTCTCCATTGTCATAAAAATAGCATTTTCCCGGCCTTCTGCTCGGGGTGTGGGATTTCTTCACCTCGGGCTTTCTAAAATAAACACATTACATGGCCGACTACCCAACACACATCACGACGTAGCTAGCGTCTAACACGCATGCTCACATCTTATTACCCGTACGTGGAGTGGCAGCCATGTACAGCTGTTTCGTCCTTGTTAGGACTCATCAGCATGGCATAGCCCCCAAGACCATCAGCCTCACTAAAAATGTTAAGCATCAGAATCTGGTTAGTCCAAGGGAGAGCTATGAGCTGCTTTAAACCCCAGTCACCGGAGATGTAAGCAAAGTGCTTAGCGATGTGGATCAACCTAAAGAGGATCTGGTAGTGGAAAAATGGAAATGGAACGGGCAAATCCGAAATTATAAACCAAGCAAATTGCATGGCACTACCAAACATACGCTACGACGTATACGTAGCTAGCGTCTAACACACATGCTCACATCTTATCACCCGTGGAGTGGCAGCCATGTACAGCTGTTTCGTTCTAAAATAACCTGATCTGGGAATGTGCCGACTCATAGACGAAATATAGGAGATGGACGCTCCTGGTAAAGGGGTCCTGGTGTCCGCACTCAACTTAACCTTGAATCGCGTTTTATTGACTTGTTCTCCATTTGTTGAATATGATAGACGCGGTCGATCGACCATATATTAGTTTTTCAACATTGGCTACGCTAACTATATTTCTTTTTAATAACTGACCAATCGAGTCAAGTTTCAATCCCAGGCGTGGTATTCCTGTTTTTTTTTTTGCCATTAACTGATAGCTGTGCATGACTGAATTAAATAAACTGCTATCTGGCAGCCTTTTAAATGATTGAATGAAATAAACTGCTATCTGGCAACCTTTTAATACACTTGAAACGGCTGAGGTCAAGAGGGGACGGCTTCCCACTCATTGGCCCAGTTAAAGTGAGCGATTAGGCATTTTGTATGTCGTCTTTGTTGAAAATATATGCCTTGTGAAACGGTTTCCATCATCTCATATCATTTCATTCATCAGTACGGATAATTATCCCTAAATTACGTTTTCAAATACAGTTTGACATTTCCTTGAACAATCTCAAATTCTTAAATATTTTAGTTTCAACAGGAAGGAGTGGGCTCGACCTATCAAGTTTTCAGATAATATTCTTCTGATCTGGATAGATTAATTCACGACCTTGTTTATCAGTGGCCAGTGAACTGATTCACTACTCTTTGTCGCCATAGTAACACATAAAACGTTCAATAAAACATAATTTTCCACAGCCGACAACATTAATTCACGGCGTCGATTGACTTAATAATTTTTATTTGTATTCTGAGTTTTCTCTGAGATTACTCAAAATTCTCTTTCGTAATTCCATTAGTATCATTGTTAAACAAAGTATCGCGGAGTTTTGTATTAGATGCACCATATATTTGCTTTCGTTTTCTTCAAGTGCGCGTATGGAGAGAGCGTCCAGAACTATAAATCATTAATTTTAGGGTTCTGTAACTTTGCAGTCACGCTGCTCAGCTCGATTAGCCCTTAGGTTATTCTATGAGTAGCGCTTACTCTAACTTTCTTTATTCATTTCTCTTTACCTTCACCTACTTATATAATTTCGTAAGTGTGTTGTTGTTGTTGCAATTGCTATATCTAAAACAGTACACTTCAGCTGAGTCGCATTATACGTTAATATAGTTAGTCAGTTCTAATTCGTGAAATTGTGCAAGATGACATGCATGTCCAACTTATTCACCAGTTTCGTGATCCCGTTCCGCCCGCACATTTCAGCCTCAAGCAATTAAGCCACCGCTAGATATCTTCAGTATAGAAAGCAGTTTAAGAACATGCCTTTGATATTAAATTCCGATATCACCTGTGTACTAAATGAAGCGTAAAAAATGACAAAAAGGTTGTGGGTCCCGACACATTGGTGGTTCAAAAGGCAGTAATGACTCTGCTGAATAATTACGGAGGCGGAGGGACCACAACGAACATTTGTTTTACAGAAGTGTTGTGGAAGGGAATTTAGCCGGTAGACTTGCCAAGAGGGACGGCATTTTCAACTTACCAAACTGTTGCCAGAACACCAAAGAGTCGCCTAAAGAATGTTTACCAACCTTGAATTCTGTGGTCCCTTTTCATATCCGTTGCCGTTGCTATTGGAGTTTTACTTGTGTAGTTCCATTTGCTCATAGCTGAAGGGCTTGGAAACAGTTCCATGGTATTGATAGGAGATCCAGTGGATGCAAGAACAGCATGAGAGGACATCGTATAACGATCTTCGAGCCTCGACCACGAGAACATATTCAGGATTAAAATTAACGCGATAGTTACTTGATGAGCCATAGGGTTTATAGACAACTTCTTCCTGATTAATTACTGGATTTTAATTAAATTTCAGTCCAATTCCGACCATGCGTGCGGTTGAAACTAGCTGAGGATGAAGTTGATCTGAAAACTAAATTAAGAAGGCGGGTATACGTAGACCATAAAGTTTCGCCGGGAAACGTACTGTGAGTACGGTTTCGTTTGATGCTATTCGACCACGTCGTGAATGTATTCGCCTGGTTAAGTTTACCTAGAGCTAAAGTTTAATTAATCTAGGCTTATAACTGTTTTATGCCCGATTTTGAGATCGGCGCTATTAAATTTTGGCCCGCGGGCTGCGGGACCGGCACCAGCCTTGATTTACACGACAAAAATAAAAATCAAGAGTGCCGCTCCCAAATTTAAGAGTTCCGTGTTCAAAATGTTTGTCGTGAACATCGGACTTTAGACTAATTAACAATTAGACCCGTAGCTCGAAAGGGCTATACGAGTCAATAGCCCATGAGGCGCAGCCGAATGGGCTATTTATCTCGTAGCCCATGAGGGCGAGAGGTCTAATTGTTTTAGTATAAACTAACTAGTCGGACAGTAGAAAATAATAGAAAGAAACAAATTGAAGTTGAAGAAATGTTATTATTTCGTGAAAATGCGTGCGGTTTATTTGTAATAGTCCACTGGTTGGTTTATACTAAGTACCGTAAAGATTCGATTAAGCTACCCTCCTTCAAATAAGCGCCCCCTCTCGAATAAGCGCCCCCTTCCACTGCGTATAAGCGCCCCCACCCAAATAAGCGCTCCTCCTCCACGTGTTATCGGTACAAAGTCAACTTCGACATTTTATTTATCACATTCGGGCACATTACATGTTACAATTCTTGTTAGGATCTTAATAAAAGTTATGTTTTTTTATTGACTCGGATTGCAGGATTTTTTTCAAAAATGAAATAAGCGCCCCCTCCCGAATAAGCGCCCCCTCTCGAATAAGCAACTCCCTCGACCCTCAAAAATTAAATAAGCGCCCGGGCGCTTAATCGAATCTTTACGGTACTAGTTTAGTATAAACCATCTAGTGGACTATCACAAATCCTGCATTCTGATTGGCTAACCTACTAGGTCTATGGTAGAGAAAAACCGGCGCACGCCTTTTCACGAAATAATAATAAAAAATCAACTTCAATTTGTTTCATTTCTATTATTTTCTACTGTCCGACTAATTAGCTTATACTAAAACAATTAAACCTCTCGCCCTCATGGGCTACGAGTTAAATAGCCCATTCGGCTGCGCCTCAATGGCTATTGACTCGTTGCCCATTCGGTCTGCGGGTCTTAAATTGATAAATATGTAATCCTTTTTAACAGCGTGACCTGAAAGCGTGACAACAAAAGCTAGATATGTCCTTTGTTTTTTTGCAATTACCATACAATTCATAATCCTGAATAATTGAATACCACTTATATTAGGTCCTGTTAAACGTTAACTAGAACATACCATAAACACGTTACGTTGCTATCATGCGCTCGTCTTCCTGTTTATTGTGAGTTCTTCAGGGTTTTCACGACCATTTAAAATCTTCGATCTTTAAGAAAAGCTTCCAAAGAAACATGCTGGAAAGAAGAAGAACTTATGTAGGATTTATCAGATAGATGGGAACCGGCAAGTTTCCCGCCTCCTGTTCGTGTTGGCTCCAGGGGAGAAGAGTTATAGCTCGGCTTACACGGTCAGTTCGGTTGACCGTCATTTCAAGATTGCTTTCATTATTTACTTTTAATATCTTCGTTTGGTTCATTTTGGGACTTGCGGTTGGAGAAGCCTCTTCCGTCGTTTCGACACCAGCAAGGACGACGCATTCAATAATCTCTGCAAATTTGACTTCCAGCCATGACGCTCATTCAGCAACTACCACGTATACACAAGGTGAGATGTTGAATTGAACATGCTTATATAGTTATTATGACCCGTCTCATATCAAATCTTTTATGTTAATTATTTTGTTAGTGCCAATGCGAAGGTTCTCTTGCTAGCAGCCATATTTATTTGCGAGTTCTTTTAAACTTAAAAATGCTAAATCTTCAATTAATGCAATCTATAAATTTTACTGATATAACACTCTGGCTTAGATTCTAGGTAATTTCCTAGCTATAAGTAACTTTATGTATACCACATTTGTAAAGCTAACATGTAATGTTCGATCACGCCAGTGTTCACTGCATGTGCATGTATGCAGTCATGTTTATATTAATATTTCTACTGTGCAGTAAGTACGTGTTTTATAGCTCTTTCACAAAATCAAAATCTCTATTATAAACGATCACTTTATGTTCAAAAGCGATTCAGCTCAAATCAGCGTATTGGACGTCAAATTATTAAAATGCAAATTATGTCATATTTTGGTATCATGGAAATTACTGTAAACAATATCAGAAAGTTTAGCTTTTCGGTCTTTTGAAAACTGCATTCTATTGTAATACTATTATTATCTGAAACAACGACTATTTTGTTTAATTCTTCGCTAATATTCTTTGTGCGTATAAAGTATATGCATGTATATAAAGCTTAAACTACGTTTATTTTTGTGCATTAAATGGTCCTCCACAGATATAATGCACCTATCAATGTTAAGCCCGAGGGAGGGGGGTGGGCAAGGGTTGGGGATTTGATATTTTCTCCCCAAAAATGTAAAATTCCCCACCCTCAAGACAACACATTTGGTCAAAAATATCAAATATCTGCCCCGTCTTCCTTATGTTTCCTATAAATAACCCCACCCTGGGCAGGTAGCGTATGTCAAAATCCAAACCCTTGGGGTAGCTCTGCCTGTCAAATCCCTACCCCTTGCTTCCCCTCCCCCCCACCCTCCCTTGGGCTTAACATTGATAGGTGCATAATTATAATCGCTCTCATGGATAATCCCCCTCCAAGAACAGATTGTTTAACTTGTGAGAAATAGTTTGTACCCAGAAAATCGAGAGATCCTTCTCAAACAATTAGGGGTCTGGGAAAAAGAGTTATTAGCAAAATTAATTTTTACCAAAGCTTTCAAATTAGGAAAATGTTGTAAATTATAAGAGCAAACTAATGTAGGGAATTGTTCCATTCACAAGGTTCCAATAAAAACTGTGCAGTCTTGGCTTGTCTGAGATATTAAATATTCCTTTTTATTTACATGCATAGATACCGGTATATTATGGTAGTTTTGTTTTATGTTTTTTTTTGTTTCAAATGTTATAATTGCCATTATCAAATTCATTAATACCCGGTAATTCATGAAGCAAAAACAAAGGAAATCACTAAGTGATCTGCAAATCCGATACAGATTTAGTCCTGATTTACGTAAACTTTTGCTTCAATTTTCTCTGCCAAAATAAGTTGGATTGCCAAAATAACTGAAAACATGTACATCTAGATGATTGATAAGTCAGATACAGAATTCATGTCCATGCTTTATCGGATTTACAAACTCTTGCTTTCAGCTCAAGATTGTAAATCAGATAAAGCATGGCTACCCATTCTCAGTATCGATCGCTTATTAAAATGCTGTATAATTAGCATTAATTAACATAATGTGTGTTGGCTATTATAAAGTTTCCACGTTTTTCCCCTGCCATAATACCCCTGAGTACTTCAATGTGTAATCCCCCCTGTGTAATTAACACTCTCCATAATGCCTTCATGATGGATAGTCCCATATAGGAAGTACCCTTGCACAATTTATAAAAGACATTATGGATGAATTGATACCCTTAATTACTATTTACTCAATTACACATATATTTTCAAGAATACCTTTCAACCTTTCAATTATGGCACTTTTTGTTCAATATAAATATATATCAGAAACATTTCTAAAATTATGGGATGGTGTTACTGATATTTTTTTCAAGTTCCCTACCCTCAAGGCCTTCTAAAAAAATATCAGTAACACCATCCCATAATTTTAGATATGTTTCTGATATATATTGATATTGAACAAAGTGTAGTGCCATATTTTTTGCAAATTGCTGTATCAGGTACTGCTCTACAACATTTAAGAGAACCCTCAGTATAATATACTGTAATATTCTTAATAATTAATATTACAGTTGTTACTAGACCTGCAGCCCAAATGGGCTACGAGTCCATTCAGCTGTGATTCAATTTGGGCTACTAGTGGCTATTTAACTTGTAGCCCATGAGGTCTAATTGTTTTTATTGTATAAACTAACTAGTCGGACAATAGAAAATAATAGAAAGAAACAAATTGAAGATTACGTTGTATTTCGTGAAAATGCATACAGTTTTTTCTACCATATATGGGCTATCGCAAATAGACCTGTAGTAGAGTAGCCAATCAGAATGCAGGATTTGTAATAGTCCACTAGTTTGTTTATACTAATTGGCCGGTAACAAAACGAGCAGGGGACTGGGACCTAGTTTATCAGAATTACTCTAATTCATCACATCATAGAGCATGTTGAAATTAGCATTTGTGCCAAGTTTGATGTAATTCAAGTGAATCTTGTCTGGATTATAAGCAATTGAAATTTCTTTGTCCCTCCAAAATTTTACAATGAATGTATGGTTTGGAGGGACAACGTTAAATAATAAGAGAGTTTGTATGGGAAAATTGACATATTTGATGCCTTCTAGCATTGTCAATATTGAGCCAAAGTTCACCAAACTTTCCAGACTAGCTAAGTTTGATCTGTGCTTTTGGAAAATAATGCTCACTTTGACTAGTTATTAATTGAATTAGTTTTACTGACTCGGTTCCAGTCCCCCACTCGTTTTGTTACCGGCTAATTAAAATAAAAATATTGCACTTTAACTGCATAAAATGTATATGACATGCCTATTACATGTCAATGGTATACTACATCTTTACATCGTGCATGCTCACTCACTTGAGTGTAAATCTATATATATATGTGTTATGTATCTCTGTGTGACGTAACAAGCTAAATGACCCCTTGACCAGCCAATACCAGACATACTTCTTTCCTTATACGGGAGGAGCAGTCAGCCGGCTTGGGAACACGTTTCGTCCTATTGTTCCATGTGTTTACATAATTGTATGTGGTTAATTGATAGCTTCTCATAATTTTCACATCTGTCAGTAACAATATTCTTTACACTCACAAAGAAATCAATTTGGTGAACTTTCTGGTCTTATATTTCATGTATTTACTATGTTTTACAAAGAGAGGATCTTGGTAAAATCTGTCAGCACTTGTCTGCTAATCCAATTTGTCGCTTGTTCTGTATAGTTCTGTATCCAGCAACATTAATATGCTTAGTGTCTGTTGGGGGGAGGTCTCAGAACCGATCACTGACTTCCCATATCCCAGTTGGGTGAAATGTCAAGGTAAAACTATTGATGCACAGAGACCATCTAATCAATATATGTGGGACCTGTTTTTGTGCACACTTCGCATGGCCATTAAGTAAACTATAGAGCTGACTTCATTTTGTTTTCCATCAAAATTTCATAGATTTTTAAAATATTATATAGTTTCATTTTACAAGTAGTTTACAACATTCACTTGAGTGTTAATTGTACGTATCAGCTCAGCTTGATCCCTCTCATGTCTTAATTCAACATGAAGTTACTTGGGCTAGAAAATTCTTGTTATGTTCTAGACTACTAACAAATTCGTAGGCCGGGAATATTTTGCCATAGTATTTTCGGTTGACGCGATTTCCACCTAGAAAATCCGAACAGCTAATTGCTTTCTAGAATACATCAAAAGACATAGTAGGCGCCTTAAAATGGCTAGATAAGCTGCAGACAACTGGCTTCAAACGAATTTCAAAAAGTACTCGTTGGGTGCCCTTGACAAGATCACATGTCCCATAATGGTGAGATGGTTCTTACATGTATGCATTAAGACAGGAGTTTTACCTTGTTATTTTACCACAAGATACTAGTGGAGCTCTCAGTGATCATGCAGTTGTGAGACTTCCCTCATACTAACACTTAAGCATATATAGTTGTTAGCTTAGTTAGTACTCCAGAGTATCATTTTGATACATTATAAATTCTAATAAGCTGGTAGTCATTTGATACAGAATACTAATATTAACCCAATACAAAATTGTAGTAAGCTCTTACTACTGGGGTATCCATGTGACTTGAATGCTGCAAATAGATTGGTTAGCACCCTTATGAATTATTAATGATTTTTATAATCTGTTTATCATACCCCAGGTTGAGAATCTTGTCAAGATCTTGTAAGATCATGTAAGATCTTGAAAGATCTTGTAAGATCTTACAAAGATCTTACCTGGAAATAATCTTGCTAAGATCTTACTAAATCTTGGAAAGATCTTACTAAATCTTGCCAAGATCTTGCATAATCTTGCAAAAACATTTTGGTCTAAAATGTTTTTTAAGCTTGGCAAGATCTTACTAAGATCTTATAAGAACTTACAAGATCTTGGAAAGATCCTCTAAAGATCTTACGAGATCTTGAAATATCTTATTGTAAGATCTTATCAAGATCTTATCAAGATCTTATCAAGATCTTGGAAAGATCTTATAAACAATCTTACAAGATCTTGAAATCATGTTTTCTAAGATCTTAGCAAGATCTTAGCAAGATCTTATCAAGATCTTACAGGATCTTGGAAAGATTCTCTAAAGATGTTGCAAGATTTTATCAAGATCTTAGAAGATCTTGGAAAGATTCTCTAAAGATCTCTTGAAATATTTTATTGTAAGATCTTATCAAGATCTTGGAAAGATCTTATAAACAATCTTACAAGATCTTGAAATCATGTTTTGTAAGATCTTAGCAAGATCTTATCAAGATCTTACAGGATCTTGGAAAGATCCTCTAAAGATCTTGAAATATTTTCTTGTAAGATCTTATAATAATTATCAAGATCTAACAAGATCTTGGAAAGATTGTATAAGATCTTGAAATCATGTTTTGTAAGATCTTACATGTACATGTACCAAGATCTTATCAAGATCTTACAATATCTTGAAACCTTTTTTGTAAGATGTTATTAAGATCTTAAATGATCTTGCTGATATCTTGATGCGATTATGTTAAAATGTAACAAGATCCACACCTACCATTAGCCTCACACTTTTCCCATTGTTTAATTAAGCAAAATATTGCCATCCAGTCCTTTAAAAATGTGTGCTTTTGTTGAGAAATTCAAATAACATGGAAGACACAAGGTCCACTTTATATAACCACTGCACTAAAATGGTAAATAAAGGTAAATCAAATCTTACATGTGTGTTGAGAAGTTATTCCTGTTCATCACTGATGTGTTTATTTCGGGTTTGAGGCAATTTTACAATTGTTTTAGTTTGGGCTGCCTGTGCTTTAACCGAGTGGCCTAGAACCAAGTCTATCCATATATGGTAGCACTTGCACTTTTCAAATTATATAGGCGCCATCTTTGGTTCGTTGTGCGTGCTTGGAGTTTTAACAGCCCGCTTAGAAGGTCATTTAAACAGCATTTCAATGCCAATATTCATCAGATGAAAGATAATAATAACTGCTCCAAGTGAGAGGCAGTTTCAGTTCTGGAAAGAGATGAATTCCTGAAGATATCCGTGAAGTAGGTGAGCAGAAAATTCGTCACACTAAAACTAAGTAAAAGGAACACCACTAAAAGTTCCTAATAATACAGCCTAATTAGTGTAGTTGGAGTCCTGTGATCAGTGCATGTACTTGAATATATTCCAAGATATATTTGAAGAAACTATTTATGAAAGCTCATATATGTGTAATGTGGTCAAATGAAACCGGTCAAATACTTGCAATAATTTGCTTTCCCTCCCAAGAAGGCAATGGGCCATTCCATTTAAAAACTGCTCCCCCCCTATTGAGGGGTGTGGATATCCAGTGGGGATGGGGGGGTCAAATAGCACAATAAATCCAAGGGGGTATGCAACACACTTGCCTATTGAGGGGTATGGATATCCTGAAGGGAGGTGGGGCAGCCGGTTAAAAAACACGAAATCCAAGGGGGTTCAGCAATATCCGGAGGGCCTTCCATGCTCTTTTCCAAGGGGGGACTAAATATGACAGTATCCAAGAGGGTATTCCCACCAATCTATCACAGGGGGCCCAGAAGTGAACCCCTCAATAGGGGGGGAGCAGATTTTAAATGGAATGGCCCAATAGATCACTACAAAGCTTACATGAACTTGTCCTGGGTCTTGTTAATCCAGGGCTCGACACTAACTTTTAAGACTTGTTGCCACTGTACATGTGGAAAGGTAAACTGAGTAAATATAGAAGATATATTAAAAATATACTTCCAAACCAAACTTTACTTGCCACATGAAAATTCTACTTTCCACTGGTGATGGGGTATTAAACTGTTAGTGTGGAGCCCTGTAATCCTCTTTCGAATTTTATCATTCTAAAATGTAAATTATCGATACCCTGATCAACACAATCAGCCACAAAACTGAAGTCATTTTGGTAGAAACGGAGTTGGGATATAGAAAAATATTTGTCGCTCTCCATGCACAAGACCTAGCTTATACAGCACAGTACTTGTCTAAAATTGCAATTCTTATTTTGGTTTTAAAATTGTTTTTTACAGGTTTGAATGAAAGATGCAGGACCAAAGTTTTTAACCCTTTCAGCCCCACAAGTCATCCAAATTCTCTATACATTTGGATAAATTTTGATCAACTCCAAATACATGTATAATATCTTATGTTATGCTGCTTCCCTTTGATCACCCATGGGGCTAGCCTGGGAAACCAGCCGACTCTTATCGCTCCCCACTCGCGAAAGAGACGTCTGGGAAGTGAGGCAGAAAATGCCATACTGATGACGTAGCAGATAGCCGTTTCACGATGCATAAATTAGTTGCAATTCTCAGAAGCCGAATGCGAACAATAGAGTTCTTTTCAAGGAATATAACTACCGAGGCTGCTCATTTGCTTGGCAGTGGATCACCGTCATGAACAACCATGAAATTCAAGCCTATATATTTAGTGTGTGTTGGTAGCTCGCTTGCTTCGTTCTTTCAGCGGCTCGGCCCGGTCAAGAGAATTTGTCCTACGACTGTCCGCAAAACATAATAGTTGTTTATAATTTCAAAACCTACACACAGCACAGCAGGCCACTTTTCAAGCCAGCTCTTTTATCCGGTCAGTAGCCGAAGAGGTTAGCTACAGAATGCCAGCGCCGTTATTTCAGGTATACTACCGAGGCTGCCCGTTTGCTTGGGTGATTGATTCATATCACACTTGGTTCGTGATTCATAGCACACTTACATGTAATTATGTTTTTCATAGCCCAGATTCACTGTCTGAACGATTTATCCGCTGCAACAACAACTCATCCAGTGTTTTGTGATAGCTCAGTGTATGTAGGTTTACTGATATGAAATTATAAACAACTATGACAGTAGTCAGTACCTTTCTTGTAAATGTTTTGACTACGACATTTTGCTTTACTAGCCGCTGAAAGAACTCAGTCTGCAAAGGAGCCAACAACAGCACCGGCACACGCTAACTAGGCTTGAATTTCATGAGTTGTTCGTGATGGTGATCAACTGCCAAGCAAACGAGCAGCCACGGTAGTTATATTCCTTGAAAAGAACTGTTGTTCGCATTCGGCTTCTGAGAATTGCAACTAATTTATGCATCGTGAAACGGCTATCTGCTACGTCATCAGTATGGCATTTTCTGCCTCACTTCCCAGACGTCTCTTTTGCGAGTGGGGAGCGATAAGAGTCGGCTGGTTTCCCAGGCTACCTTGGGGCTAAAGGGTGGATTCTTGAAATCGATAAGTTAAAATTTCCATAAATGTCTCTTGATAGTTTATTGTGAAAATATTTTTTACAAGAATTAAGGACAATGTATATGATTGCTTAAATCCAATCTAAGTAAATGAGTAAAATAATCAAATGTAATTTTATCCATTATTTTTATAGTAATACTTTTAAATAAACTGTTATCATAATGAATCTGTTCTGACATTTTTCTCTTTATGAAATTCATATCATTCTTTACAAGACTTTATAATTAGACATGTCTGATGTTAATACGATATATATCTTGTGGGATCTTAAGATTTGGCAGGATAATGTAAGGTCTTGGCAAGATCCTACAAAAGATCCTACAAGATTTGGCAGGATAATGTAAGATCTTGGTAAGATCCTACAAGATTTGGCAGGATAATGTAAGATCTTGGCAAGATCCTACAAGATTTGGCAGGATAATGTAAGATCTTGGTAAGATCCTACAAGATTTGGCAGGATAATGTAAGATCCTGGTAAGATCTTGGCAAGATCCTACAAGATTTGGCAGGATAATGTAAGATTTTGGCAAGATCCTACAAGATTTGGCAGGAACATGTAAGATCTTGGCAAGATCCTACAAGATTTGGCAGGAATATGTAAGATCTTGGCAAGATCCTACAAGATTTGGCAGGATAATGTAAGATCTTGGCAGGAATATATAAGATCCTATAAGATTTGGCAGGATTGCATAAGATCTTGCTAAGATCCTATAAAATCATGTAGGATCTTGCAAAGATTTCTAGAAAGATATTGTAAGATATTGTAAGATCTTGCAGGATCTTGAAAGTTCTTTGCAAGTTTTGTGATAAGATCTTACCAAGATCTTTCCAGGATCGTAGTAAGATCTTGGCAAGTTCTTGTAAGATCTTTCCAAGATCTTTCCAAGATCCTCAACCTCACTCAGCCATTATTGGAGCAACACTCATTACCTTAAGAGTGCCTAAACATTTTGTCGCACTTTTTGTTTGGGAAGCTATAAATGGTCTAAAAATAGTATTTGTTTTTGATGTATGTATAGTGATTATTATTTTAAAGGACGTTTTTCTCTGTGCTAAAAAATCAGGTCCTTCAGGAATAAGTATGTATAAATACTTGCTTTGGGAAGTGGGTGATAAAATGTACCACTGAGTCTTAATTACCAATACAAATGTCTATTTCAGATATCAGAAAGTAATACAGTACTATTTGATTATAAATGACAAAGGGCAGATCCTTTTAAAAGATTTCTGGAACCATAATTTCATACTTCGTTATTTGACATTAGCTGTCAATGTTATGGAATAGTTTTTTATAGCTTTGACATTTACACATTTTGGCAGGTTAAAAGTCCTTGTATTCGTATATTTCTTAAGCGATAGTTCAAATGAATTAAGACATTCCAAAGTAACTAAAATGACGGGTTTCTAAATGGTTCAGCTGCCGTTTTCAGTATTCCACTCAACCGAATCGTTATACCAAAAGTTCAACCGTAGTTTTTGCAAAATATATATATATTAATCCATTGATTTGAATGTCGATCAAGGAAAAGCGAGGATGGGGCATTGGGTTGTTAGGAATTTGTTGAGGGAAGACAAACAAGTCTGTGATTTGGACCATATGCATTCTTTAGATTTTCTATTAACACGAAGAGATCAGTGAAGCTGAGAACCGATTTTAAAACAAAACTCGGAAAATGTTAAAATGTCCATGCTCTTCACAGCATAAGCCGCAGCTAAAATTATTTGTAAAAAAAGAAGTACTGGGACTGGGACCGGTGAGGGGGAGGGGTTTAAGGGGAGATTTAGCTCCCCCCCCCCCCCCCCCCCCAACCACACACACAGACACCCCAACACAGTCACACACTTGTTTGCACTGTGAGCGAGTTCCACAAAGAAACATGGATGTTTGTAGTCTGTATAAATTTCACATTTTCATCACGATGCATTAGATGCATTTACAGCCATTTCAGAAGACCTCAATTTCAAATTACTCGCGAACTCAATTACCCTATATCATGACGTCACGGCTTGTTTATGAGGGGGACAGAATCGATTTGAACAATAGAATTTTGAACTAAATCTGCTCTGCTGAGGAAAATTTTACTTCGAATTGTCTGGTTTCCAGATATCAGCTGTATCAATGTTTTAAATCCCACAATATTTACCGTATTTGGTGGCTGTTATCGGTATTCTATGTTCTACAAAATGCATTTGATAGCGATTTCCTTTGTGTTGTTACTGTTTTGGCTCCCTCCCACGACCGTGATCCTTAGCGTTTAAACAATAGATTGTTTTGATTTGACGTCATAATGATATAGGGCAATTTAGCCTTGCCATCACTTAAAATCATGCAGCATGGGACCAGTTTTAGAATGAGGGGAATAGTGTCGTTCTACGTTCGATAAATAATCTGAATAAACATTTACCTAATGGTCTCTAATACTCTTTCTCACTACAGGTAACACCAGTTCATCAACATTTATCACGCCATCCACATTGCAATCTAACCTACTTCCCATATCAAGCACCCATGGTATCTTAACAACAACTTCAGGATCTCAGACAATCAATGTTTCCATACAAACAATTAAAACGACTTCTGTCCAATCTAGATCAGAGACTGATGAACCGAACAATACTTATGTCGCAGGATCTTCCAGCACGGCATTATTACCTAATGATACAGTAATGTCTACACTGAACACATCAGCCCAAATAACACCACGGATAACAACTCCCTTCTCGTCTATTGTATCGAGTATGATCAGTGATGACACAGACGGAGAAATGAACACAACACCACAACAGGTGGTCACTTCCTCGCTGTCTATAGTATCGAGTAAATCACCAAACGATAAAGTTGGTGTAACCCCAAATAGTACAGTGACGATAACACCAAACAGAACCATTGCTATGCCCTCTGTCGTATCAAGTATGTTACCTAATCAGACAATTGGTGCTATGCCAAAGAGTACACTGATAATAACACCAAACAGAACCATTGCCGTGGCGTCTATCGTATCAAGTATTGTACTAAATATGACAGTTGGTGTAATGCCAAACAGTACTGTGATGATAACACCCAACAGAACCATTGTCGTGGTATCTATCGTATCAAGTATGTTACCTAATCAGACAATTGGTGTTATGCCAAACAGTACACTGATAATAACACCAAACAGAACTATGGCCGTGACGTCTATCCTATCAAGTATTGAAGTAAATGTGACAGTTGGTGTAATGCCAAACAGTACGGTAATGGTAACACCTAATAAAACCATTTCCATGCCATCCATCATATCATCTATGATATCTAATGTGACAATTGGTGTAATGCCAAACAGTACAGTAATGGTAACACCTAACAAAACCATTTCCATGCCATCTATCGTGTCAAGTATGGTACCTAATGTGACAATGACACCAAACAGAACCACTGCCATGCCATCTATTGTATCAACTATGATACCTAATGTGACAGTTGGTGTAATGCCAAACAGTACAGTGATAATAAC